>BLFN01000040.1:1826214-1828714 GCA_014634225.1 Acropora yongei | reverse complement strand
TAGAAACAATGATAGAAAGAATTCTGTTGAATTCCCAAAGTAAGCAGAGCAAATAATTATGTCATTTACTGTACTTCTTTGGCTAGCTATGGAATTTAACTCATATGATTCTGTCAATTTACATAAGGTGGTCAGCTTGAAAACTATGCTCCTGCCATTGACTTTACCCTAAGTAGTAATATTTTGTCTTTTCTTTTCACAATATTTCTCTACTTTAGTAACTAACTTTTGCTTTAGTTTATTAAGCGTGAATATAAAAAACTGTGATACATGATGACTGCGCAAAAGCAAAGTGACTCAAGCAAATGTGAGTAACTGCTCATCACTATCAATGACATAACAGCAGTGCCCCTCGCACTCCTCCTGGTTGAAAAAGTTTCTTTTACAAAAGTAAAAAACTATGCAAAGGCATTGGACAATTCAGCAAAATATGTGTTGATCAAATTGTTATTTCTCCATCATTCAACTTATGAGTAAAGGGTAATAATAATATTCCAATAATAATAATAATAATAATAATAATAATGGCAATTCCCCAGGAAAGCACATTATTACATTTATGCTAATCTGAGTGGGTTAATTGCTTTCAGGATCAACAATAATATGAATGAGAAAATAATACTTACTTGCCGTTAGTGCAACGAGAAAATAATTGCTGATAACCATAAAGATTAATGAGGGAATCAATCAATTTTCTTACCATTCTAAAGGATAATAACATTTTCTCATGCAATGACGACGGGCTTCAGAATAGGATTCCTTTGTGGCTTTTTTATCAGGTCCTTACGTCTACATTGATCCCGAGATAGTGAGCAGGACTGGCATTTAATGGCTTTTCTTAAAAGTTTTTGCATCATTAATCCCACGAGATCCTTCGGTGCAATTGCCCGAGCTTATTAAAGAGACGATGTTATTGATTGAAAATTTACGCTGCTTTTTTCCAGAAAACAACTTAATCAACCTAAGTCACCCACTCACTTGCTACAATTATTTGCATGAAACTATAATCCAATCTAATAAGGGTTTGATACTCTTGTGCAAGTTGCTTCGAAAACATCCTCAAGGCCAAAGCTCAAATACTTACACTTAACCTAGAAAACAAACAATGACTGGACCCAACTGCCGATCTCCAAAAGTCACTCCGATTGATGATGGAACGTCAAGGTGATGTAGATTTTGAGGCTGACAGTGTGCGAAGGAAGAACCTGAAAATTGAGGCCACGCACAAAATCTGTGATAAGAATGATCCCTCCTAAGAACTACACATTTTTCAAAGATACTCAAAATGTATCAAATCAAACATAGATCAAAACAGAGCAGAAGCAATCATTCTCACGAAGGTGCAAAATTCAAGTATGGCGGACGAAGTAACTAAATCTTGTTCTTTCATTGGCTTAGACAGCGCCACGTGACAGTGCTGCTTTACGTGTCAGCGGCTTAGTCAACACGTGCAGAGAAACGGCAACGCGAGGAAATAAAAAGATGTGGAAGGTTTGTAAGGGCAATATCTTTGTTGGGCTGCTTTGCAGTCAAAGACCATTAAGTCTAATTCAAAGAAAAAGACATTTTGTAACATGGAAAGCGCCTTGGAACGTTTCTATCCCATGTGCAGTCAACCCGAGCCGGTCGCATTTACCCTACCGGTACGTCCATGACGCTCAATTTGGGCAATGGAAAACTGTTTACGAAGGTCCGATCGCCAAATCTGTGAAATATGTGAAACTTCTTTCCCTGACAACAGCAGCAACAATGCTTGTAGTTGCTCCTTTGACAATATTCTTTGGCAAGCAATCTGCTTCTTTGCCTATAAAGGTGTGTTTGGTGATATTCCTCTCTGCAATGGGATGTGGTTCCACCGGTCTGCTTCATTGGGTGAGCAAACCGTATGTGCGTAGAATGGATTTTAATCCACATGATAAACGCTTTGCCGTGGAGACACTGACCATATTTGCCTCAACAAAAAGAGCTGAATTCTCGGTAGATGATATAATATTATACCGTGATGATCGAGCCTTCTCTACTTTTGAAGTGCGTGGAGAGAAGTATTTCCTTCACAAAGAGCTCGTGGAAGCGCAACAGATACTGCATTTCATCGAACGATGGCAGGCAGGGGAAAAAACGTCATCACAGCATGATTTAAAGACTCCGTGAGGGAACATGAGAATTGCCCCCCTCCTGTTAAGCACACTTTAAGTTAGGGAACCGATAGTACTAGTATGTGGTTACTCTAACTTGCTGTTACAACTTTGAAAGCTCATGGCCTAAAAAGTTTAATCTGCTCGGTTAACAGGAAGTTACGTAGTCTGCCGTTATGCCTTGCGGCGAAGACCATCCTTGGGCAAGATTTCAGCTCAGGTCCTTCCTTCACTATGCATGAATACTTCTTTGTCTTCAAGGAACATACGTATGACATTTTACGACCGCTACCTTGTGCTAAGGGACCTATGCAAAGTCATTTCATGTCTGCTCTTGAGACTAAAGCAATTTCACAATCATAGCA
>BLFN01000040.1:1788877-1790673 GCA_014634225.1 Acropora yongei | reverse complement strand
CCTTAGCTCAAGGTCTGGATCCGCCACTACTTCTCCTGTGACAGAAATGGCGCCAAACGATTTAATGCTAAAAACAGAAATGACCGAGTCTGTCGTCTACGACACTAAAAACCTCTTGTCAAAAATATAATTTTTGCGAATGCTTTCCTAAAATTAAAGACGCATCGATCGCGAATCTCGAAATCCGGGTTTGGATTTGACCTGGGTTCTATGGATTCGTGATTCGATTTTGGATCTGCCCAAAAAACGCCACGAGAAATCCTACTTAGGATTCAAAGATATGGATTTGGATTGGGAATGGTAAAGTTTACCTGCACTGAGTTGATGACAAGTTGTCCTTCGATTTCAGTATGTCTCAAAAAGGCATCGCAAAACAAAATGCAGTAAAATGTTCCAAAAATTTGACTGTTTCACGTTTGTTTTCACCTTACTATTTCACATTAACTATATCTACTTATTCATCTCTTTAAACGGGTGAGACAAATACAACCTCTTGAAAAATCTGCCAGTGTAGGCAAATTCATTCTTTCGTTGTAGGGCTGTTATCGCATAGAGTGTCATCAATTTCCAAGTGAAACTTGACGAACGAACCCCAATGAGCTTACAAACGAATGACGCGTTTAGTTTCCAAACAAACTGCGTTGCCACGTCGGTGGGGAGGTGAAACTCAAGAATTTGAAATCAGGGCTAAACTAACGAACCACAGTAAACTGAAGATGAAAAGCTGATGCTTCGCGCGTTAACTCCCCTCAAAGCAAATGGCGTAAAGATCTGGCAAAGGGCAAACCCTCGAAGCGTCAACTTCCTTATCTTTTTACGTTGGTAATTTAACCTTTATTAACTAGTTTGATACCGTTCCAAGCCCAGTGCTTTACTTAAAACTTGGAGCCAATCACATAAATGACAATTTCAACTTTTAATTTCCATGTTAAATTCCCCTTAAGTAATGCAACATTAAACTATAGTGAGATTACACCTACAAAAATCTACATTCCAATTAGCTTTTCAGGAAAAAAAGCAGGGCGAGGTAAGTGAACTGTTACTTCTTGGGAATTCAATGATATTTCAAGGCATTTTCTGCCATATTTGTTCGAAACAACCAGTCTCCCATCCTAAAATGCACCTCTAGCTTAAGGCGTACTTCTCCCTTGTCGTCATGCCAACGCAATGATCGACATTTCAAGCCGCTTGGACATTGGTATCAAAACAACTGCATTGATCAGGCCATTCCCGAGTTCAAAGCAGACTCTATTTCAAGGCGATTCTACCTGCGAGGTCTTTGTTAAGAGCATCAGTTTTCATTCAGAATGAAATTGGAACTAATTACCATGACAAAAATTTTGCTCTTGGACTTTCTTTGATAGAGAGACTGAGGGGAAGTCGAGAATGGTCTATTGTGACTAACAAAACACCAGAATAAAATAAGGAATTCTTTTAAAGAACTTGTGTACAAAACCTAAACGAACAAAACAACACCTACGGCGACAGTTTGCCTCTCAACAAGGAAGGCTTGCGCATGCGCAGAGAACGAAACTTTCACAAAATCCTACCTCCCTCCTTCACCTGATTCATCTGTCTGTGCAAATTTCCGAATTCAGCGTATATTAAAAAAAATTACCCTTGTAGAACTATTAAAATCATTTCATCTCGATGCTATAAACAATTTGCAGATAAAATACAATGGAGAGCCACCAAGTCCGGCTGTATATTCTGAAATTCACATAATACGATAGGATAGGAAAGCCAAACAATTTGGCAATAAAAATTTCACATAATGTACAGTAATCTAAAACGTA
>BLFN01000040.1:1768877-1771377 GCA_014634225.1 Acropora yongei | reverse complement strand
CCTCTCGGTACCAAAGGCACACAAAAGTCGCATTAGAGCTTCCGCAAAGCAGACTACAAGGCCGACAAAAAGATCCGTTGCGCATGTAAAACCCAGGAACGTAGAAAACGCTCTTCCGAAACACCGCAGAGAGTTCCTGTACAGCACGACTAAGATGACACCATTTGGAAGCGAAATCAAAACGAGTAAGAAAAGGAAAAGTATCCCGCTTCCTAGACAAACTTGTTTTTCAAAGTGAGGTTCCATGTTCAGAAGACACGTCAGTTTTCACTTGTAACAATGTGCAGCTTTTAATGCAATCCCTTCACGCCTGTCTGGTAGTGATATGAGAGGAAATAAGAAAACTATGTTTCGCAATTTCTTTCAATATTCTGCATGATCAATTTTTGACGTATAGCCGGTTGCACTGCTTATTCAAATAACGAGAAAAACAATTTCAATCCTCCCTAATTAGTTCTTTCAATTACTACAGGGTACACAGTGGTAGTGGTGTAGGATCATTTATGACAAAGAAACGAGGAGCCGAAACAGCGTGATCATTCACAGTACGTTATTATACAGTCCCTATTTGCGTCGATTCAGTTTAAGTGAGTGCAAAGAGGAAGCTTGGTAAAGTCTCTTTGGTCGACAAGCAGCAATAAGACAGATCAGCGAAACACGTCAATTTGATTAATTGGCTGAAAGAGTGACATTTTTGCCTTTAAAATACGCTGTCACGGTAAAGTTTATTGAGATCAATTTGGTCAAATGAAAAGCAACTATTAGCAAAACAAATGAGTTAGAACACCTGTTTAATTTCATGGCAACGGAAGTTTTAAGTTTTTAAGGAGTGGCGCCATCATGGCGATGGTGCATTTGAGGGTCTGCCAGGGGTTTGGGGGAACAAGGAAGCATTGCCAAAATATCGAAGGGAACAAAGAACACGAGTCCATTTTTTGGGAACAGGGGAACAAAACTTTACAAAATTAGAGGACGAAAACATCGTAAACAAATTTATTAAAAGGGGAACATATTATGAAAACGTGTGGGAACAGGGAAACATAGGGCAATTTTGGAAGATAACAAGAGAACAAGGTCCCCCCCCCCCGGAGACCGTAGCATTTGGAAGAACAGGGGCAAACACTGAGAAGCTGGGCGCCAACAACTGTAACCTTTTCATTTGAGTGTGAGAGATGTGCCCTCGGGGGCATTCGCACTGTAGCTAATTAAATTCGTTGATGAAAGCAACTGAATAGAACTTTCATAAGAACCTAAGACTCTCTGTGAAGTTCGTCCCAAAACTAACAGCTCAAAACAATCCAACGAAGCACCCAACGAATAGTTGAAAACAACCTCTTCAGAAAACTGAGTTCAGTTCCCTCAGACATGTTTTGGAAAACATGTCTGAGGGACACATTACCGGGCGCATTCACAGCAAGAATAAACTATTTTCCCTTCCGTTTTTGAAAGCTAATTGAATCCATTTTTAATGGTAATGCATTTATATAGCGCATTTTCTATGTGGATATATTCAAAAGCGCTTTACAACACTTTGTGGGGGACTTTGCCAGACTGCTTTATGGCGCAGTTCACAATCTCTTTAATGTAACAAGTAGAATTCACCGGTGCCCCCAGAACAGAATGAGTGATGCCAGACCACAACACCGGGAACTTCATGCCCTAACGTAGCTAATTAAATTTTAAAACTGCATATGAAGCCAGTTAACACTTTTGGACACAAAATCATTCCATGAACATCACATTCTGTTTCCACTCAACGCCGTACTATTAACACAACATAAACACACGTTTCCTTGCGAATTCTTCGGAAGTGGAGGCCAAATTGGTGAGGCTGTAATGCGAAAACACATAGAAAGCAGGAGTCTCGTCTTTCGTTTTAGCTATCATTGTGTTTTTGTCGATCCAGTTTCAGAGAGAAGTAAAGGAGGAAAAAAGCTTAGCCACGAAAAACCTTAGAAAATAATTGTCAGTAAGCATTCAGGCCACAAAATCAGTGAAAAATCCGGTTTTATCATTTGTTGAAGCAGTACGGGAGTCTGAAGCCTATCACATTGCGTAAGACGGTTTACAGGTTCAAGCATATGTCTGCACGCGAGGAAAGGTGTGCCGGTGTTAAAAAACTGTTCGTGAGTCACATGGCAAAGTCACATGATCAACAGAGCAGGTGTTAGGTTTTACATAGAGAGACAACACAAGCACAAAATGCTTTCAAGAAAGAAACTCGCCAATAATCGAGCGATGGTTGGTAAGTCAGACTGAAGACAACAGATGCCCATCACACACAAACGACCTACATTTATGAGATCACACAAACTTCCCTGAACACTACCTCCGGGTAAACAGAGGGCATTTGACTATTTTCTGTGCCTGAGGAGTGAGGAATTTGAGGGGTAAGGCCTTCCCGGGGGTGGGGAATATGACCTTTGCCATGGTGGAGTGGGAAAAAATTGAATCCGAAGTGTAATGTTTCAAATGATTTTTTTTTTTTTGGGGGGGGGGA
>BLFN01000040.1:1725502-1733002 GCA_014634225.1 Acropora yongei | reverse complement strand
TAGGCAACTGAGACGGAGATGATAAAGGTCGACAAATATATTTCAAAGCATCACCTTGTCCACTTTATACAGACAGTAAGATGAAGTTTTTAGAAGGTCTGAAACCATTTGCGAATCAATCCACTGAGGTGATCCTAAGAGGCAAGGATTCTTTCGTGTCAAAGTGGTTTTGGGGTCGACTAGTAACGTATATAGCGTAAGAGTCAGAAGGAGAACAGTTCAAATGACTTCATAGCTGCCGGGCAAAAAGGGCTTTAAATGTTAAAAATCTTTAGCCTTTTTTGTTATGGAATTTGTAAAACATATATATATATTTTTTTAGATACTTTGAGATCAACATAGCAGCTCAAAAGTCGTACACTGAATTACGTTAATACTTTAAAAAGTGACAAAAATATTACATTCAAGGTTAAATATACGACACAAATCATACAAAGGTAGCAAATAATAGATTATACGTTCTACATTGGTTGAGCAATAAGAAAGGTTTTTTTTGCATCTTTCAGTCCTGCATTGTGGAATGTTTATTTTCTTTTCCACATCAAACGTAGATCACATTCAACTTCTCTGGTTGACTGGAGAACAGGGAATGATACCAATTATTGCTTCAGGTCTCTTCCGAAGCATCATTGCACTGCAGGGGTCGGCTGTCATCATGATCCAGTAGCTAGAAAAAATCGACGGCTCGTACCCGAATTTCCTTATATGACAGAAGAAATGGAAAAATAATTCTTCAAAAGAGTTTCAAATTCGCCCATTTCGTTAGATAGGTAATCGAGAATCGGAAGGGTGACGCCACAACACATGCTTAATATTCTTAAACAGGCCTTACGCAATGCCTATATAGAACCGATTCAGAAATAGAAACGTCTGCACGTTCAATTGCTTGAGGAGAAAATACGGTTTGCATTTTCAGACACAACAGTTCTGAATTCCATTCCAAGTCATTAGTTATATTTAGACCTAAGATTTCGTGTTCTGAAACTCTGAAACGTTAAGCTAGGGAATCCATTAAGCTTTAATGCGTTGTCAAAGCGATTTGAAAAATCTCTAAATTTTGACCCTTGACAGTCATGTTCACCTCATTCTGTGATTGCTGTGACTGAACAGGTTGGTTACAATTGTAAGGATCTGCTTTATTCTACGTATAAGTAAGTTAATTTACCTCCACAGAAAATAAGAGGAAAATAGGAGAGTGTAACATAACTCAACGGATGGAGCAACGCATTCGAAATTCCATGGCTTACTTTTCTAGCCGGGAACAGTCTGTTCTTTATGTCTCTTAGAGTTGTTAAAGTTGGGATTATCTTGAGATTCCGACACGACAAGACAGACCTGACTTTATGTAACCAGCCATTAACAACAAACAACCTGCGGGGCTTCATGATTTGTACTCCTACGCAGTCACTATAACTGACCTTCTTTAACACGCTGATTCATAATCTGAGAATTGCGTATTCAGTCAAAGAAGGTTGAGAAATCTGCACTGAAATCATATTTCGAGTGAGCAACACTGAGCGGTGACCGCGAGCGACTGCGAGCACGGAAGATCCGTAACTTAGGCGTCTACCTTGCACGCGGGACAGTTCGTAGGTTCTTCAACAAGGAGAATTTTCTTTTAAGCAGGAACTACATTGTATCGGTTTCTGCCTTAGTTAAAAAAAAATTACATGCAGTTCGGAAGCGATTAGGTCCCTTAGATTGATCCAACGTGCACCAGCATGTTTCTCAATGGTTGTTTGCCGTGAATCCTTCATTGAATAAAGATCCAAAAGACGATCAAGCTACAGTAGTGCGCAAACCGACTGCTCGGGCTACCGAATTTGAAGGGACTTTGCGACCAAAAGACTCTAAGTGTAAAGCAATTCAGAGAAATTTATCTCTCATATCCTGCTTTCGTGATATGAAGGTTAAAGACAATAGACCCATGACGAGATCGATATATCTCTCGTACCCGGCACGGCACGGAATCATAGCGAGTCCTTGTCAATTCGAGCATGGGCATTGGAAAGCATAGAACAAAGACTTGGACCAGTTTTTTTTTAAAACTGTGTAATGTCCGCTATAATTAGAAACATTTAACCAGAGGATGTTCTGAAAAACTGGTCCATGCATTTTTAGCAAGCACTGGCAGCTGTGTTGTCACGTATGGTATGTCGATAAGCTGAGTTGGAGATTAGTCTTCTGAGTGCACGCATAGCAACACCCATTCCGTTCTCGTATTGATTTTAAGATTCTGTTAATTTTAGATACTTATGTATTTCAAATTTTAAAGCTAGCGGTCACTTGTGAAGATGTATGTTGAGGAATACGAAACGGTTAAATCAGTAAAGAAAATTCCTGTTTTAGTTCTACGCTTATTTACCCTCGCGCTTGTCACCCCAGTGTGTATTTTTATTCTATTAATTACTTTTAAGATACTCGATGGCCTAACCCCTAAATATCTAAGTTTTACCACCCACTCATTACAGTTTGCAGTGTAATAACGATGAGGTTTTACTTTGACGGATCTTCTTTTACTACAGTCTGCAGCAGCCTTGTCTTTGGAGTACTAGTAGTTGGCCACTGGAAGTTCCGACTACCAACAACTTTAAACGTTTAGAATTGGACATTTCTATCAGTAAGACAGTGAGATTGGAAATATTTGAAATGATACTGTAAATGAAGTTAAACATCCTGTCGTTATCTAGATTATAATTCCTTTGTGGGGTTAAACTTTGTGGGAAGCTATTATCCGATAAAGTATTGGTATCACCGTCAGAGAATCGCCATGTCTGTTACACTGTTACTCCCGACGTTACAACTTCTTTTGAGTAGACATGATCGACACTGTCGGTGACCGAAGATCATTTCACGATGGTAAGCCATCATGCACTTAAGCTTTGTCAAAAGTTTCCACTTTGTACATGTTTTTATAGCTTTTGGCCACTTATCATCGTTATTATCAGTAAATTTGTCAAGAAAGTGGCTTTTTGTGGCAAGGAATATCTGACCTCTTGTCGTGCGTGGGACTAAAAAAGTGTCTCGGCTATCTTGAAAACAATCGATCCCGAATTTGAAAGCGAGTCGACTCTTCAACTTATCTCCTGCTATTGACAGCCAGCCTCGTCAACAGGATCTCCTCCCTTGGCTTTGAAAAGAGGAGCCAAGTGAGGAGGTCCCGGGAGCCTTTTGTAGAAATTATGAAATCATGGACGTCAAACTCTATACTGGCTCTCTGAATTGCTCACTCTGTGGTGCATTCTCACAACTTTATTGGACTGGAGTCCCTCATAATTTCATTCTCGATACGCATAATGGTTTACTTTCAACTTTGATACGTACGATTTTCAGAATTTTGCGTACGATTTTCAGAATTGGTGATTCTCACTATCCGAGGAATAATTTGTTGAACACGTATTAATGATTATTCATGATTTGTGACATTACAGGAGTTCAACATTTGCCTGGGTAAGCCATCTTGCCGAGGCAAATCTGAAAAAATTTACTTTTGAATGTATTTGTCAAATTCAGCTCAATGTTTGCCCTGTTTCAATCACAGCCAGCCAGTACTTCTTCGGTCGAATAAGGTAGAATAGAATAGGAATTTGCAGTGGCAGCTCCACAGAGTGGCTATTCTTCCACTGAAATCTGGATCGAATTAGAATTTGGAAATGTTGGTTTTTGAGGGGAGGGGAAAACCGCAGTACCCGGAGAAAAACCTCCCGGAGCAGAGAAGAGAACCGCAAAAACAAAATCAACCCACATATTGTGTCGAGTCCGAGAATCGAGCCACACCGGTGGGAGGTGAGTGCTCTTACCACTGCGCCATCCCTGCTCCCAAAAAGGTGACAAGCTGCAGTCTACTGATTGGCAATACATTACGTCATACGCTAAGCTTGCTCTCATAAATAACTTACCCGGAGGAAAACTGCGGTCTTCTTTGGAGCACCTTGATCCCATTATCGTCTGTAAATAAAACATAACTGTTTCACTGAATAAAGCGTTAGGATAATATTTGTCGTTGCAAAGATTACACTAGCATGTGAAAAGGACCTCAATGTCTAGATTTACTGGACGACGCCATATATTGCAAACTTATTCCTTAAAAGCAAGCCATTCAATGTCTTTAGAGGAAATCCCGGGGCTTAGACTAAACTTGGACGGAAACGTATTTGAATGAACAGCAGTAGATTCGTGTATAGCATCCCTGGTTTCTTCAAAGACTCAGAAAATGCCTTTCTTTGGACACAATACTCCAGGTAAGCGGTTTTCTTTAATTCCTAAATTAATGCGTCTTAATGCGTTAAGAAGCTTAACGCATTTTTTGGTCATAATAACTTCTTAGAAGCTGTTGTCTTTGTGCGTGGTCTGTATGTTCTGTGATAACTCAATTTATTCGCCCTTAGATAACATAGTGAGGTTAATTATTTAGACTAAGCTTGATTTGTGTCTCAAAAAAATATTTTGATGTAAATTTCTTTTTATGGTGCAGTGTCCGGAAAAATCATCTTAGTGCAATAACGTATGCCGCGGAAGAACAGTTGCATTTGCTGTCCCCAACCACATGTACCGCATTTGTTGTGTTATCCGTAAATCTTCGCCAGCATTGACTATGCTATACTGAAGAGGCTTAAAAAGGTCGGGACGACACAACCCGGGTGACATCATTGTGCGCATGCTTAAGGTGATGACTACGACATCTTGCTTTTACACAAATGCAAACGAAAAAAGCCACTTTGATCAAACGGTGGAATTTTGCTTTTAACTAAACCTCTTTTTTGCAGTGCATTACACACTATCAGCTGTAAGTGGTGACTACAACTTATGATACTCCAAGGAATATAAAAAAAAACTTACGGCAAAAAGTATTTAGCGGTTGTTTTCATTATCATAACTTATACTAAAATCTCAAATGTTTTGGTAACTCTGATATGACTCTTTCGCAGAACGGTCTCACTTGTGCCTCGAACTTGAAGGCGGTGAGGATATGACTTCCATACTGAATATCAATATTCCAGAGGCACATTCCAACCCTTTATTGTATCATTTTCTAGCTTAAACATCCTTCTAATGGATTATTTTCGAAAATCATACCTAAAAGTTTTTCAAAAATTTAAAACATTAGGGAAACTTGGTGCACCTTTAGCAACCTCGTTCACAATTATGCAAATTTCTTTGATGCTGTAAGTTGTTTCATCACCCGAGCGATCTTTTAGCTTTTTAAGCCCTTCCCGTTCGAATGAGTGCTCAGGGCACTTATAGATTTTACTCTGTCTAACGCCAGACGATTTTACTCGTCAATGGGGAACCTCTTGGACGGGAAAGGGTCCCCATTAAGGAATATAAGGATTTCTCCGAAATGAGCAGCATTTTTACGACTTGTCAGAGATACTAGCTTCAAATTGCCAGTTCGAGTTGAAAGTTAAATTTCAGTCAAATACGAGGGCGAGAAAAGTAAGGCCGTTTCTCAAAAGGTAACTTATCGGGCCCGAAAAGCAATTCTTGAAACTGTGATTCGCTGGCCGTGAAGACCTGCTCTATCAATATTTTTCAGATGTAAGAAAAGGCAAAGTAACTGACAAGTTTCAAAGTCTGAAACGTTTTCTTATTGAAGATACAAAGGGATTTTTTAACCCGAAAAGTTTCGGAACGTTAGAGAAACGGGCCCACCGGCAGGTTTCTTTTGCAGGTCACAGGTCACAGTTCATTGTTTTACCCATACAGAAAATATCCCAAACACTTTTAAAAGCCAACCTTAGGCCTAAAAATGTCTGTTCAGGCCTAACTAGGCCGCTTTAACAAGTGTTTGGGATACTTTATGTATTGGTAAAACCATGACCTGTGACCTGTGACCTGCAAAAGAAACCTACCGGCCCTTTACAGGCATCTCCCTTACGGGCCCCTTACTGCATCTCCCTTACAGAGAAAAGCATACAGTTGAAAAGTGAGCTCAATCGTTCGTTTATACTTTTGTCTTCAAAAGTTTCTTAGCCTTCGAAAAACGCGACCCGTCGACAATAAAAGTAATACTGGTCATTTAGCGTTATAATGGCCAGAATCATGGCGGCTAATTAACAATTAGACCCGTAGCCCGAAAGAGGCTTCGCCTCATGGGCTATTGACCCGTAGCCCTTTCGGGCTACGGGTCTAATTGTTAAATAGTTTACGAAGTCGTACCTAATTATCGTTTCCTTAGGATATTCGAAAACATTCCATTTCATGCATAGACAATCATTAACATATTTGTCACAAAAAGTGGGCTAAATTTTGATGTGATATTTAACTCTGCGCCATGTTGAAGAAGCATTTTCGCTAAAGAACCTACTTCTTAGCGGACCGCTTTTCCAGTAACAGCTGTCACAAAGTGAGCGAGTCGAGGGTAGTCGGACCTGAAACCATGCTTAATTCACTGGCAAGTCTAGAGAAACGTTACTCAGTTAGATTGTACATACGTTTATGCTCTCTAAGTATTTCGCGATCATCCCACCTCGTTCACCATGCATACAAAGTATTGAAGAATAAGCTATTGAAGCTTTTTCGGCAAAAAATTTAGAAGAAGAAGGATTTGGACCTTTTATTCAGTTTGAAGATTGACCTTTTCGATTCCGTAATGGTGAAACCACAAGTGCTGATCGGCTGAACACTACGCAAAAGATCTGCAAATTGGATTGAATGAAGCGTTCTTTCGAAATCAACTGAATGAGTAAAAATAAATTCTGTTTCTATGAAAATAGATTAAGTTATTCTGCCATGCCAGTTAATCTGTCTGAAAATGTGAAAATCTGAAAAGAGCACTACATTTTTGCGTAAAGTGGGATCAATAATCTCTATCTACCACCCTGTTTGTCAAATGAAAAATATATTCTGATGGATTACAAATTGGAGCTAGAACGAGAAAACTGTGAATATACATCATAATTAAAGGTTACTTAAAAATATTTATTTGTCTCCGGCTATATGTCCGGCAGGCAACTCAATAATGATTATATCTTTTAAAATCAGTGACGCTTTGATGTTTCTGTGGGATGTGCCGATTGAACAGTTCTAAGAAGCTAGAGAAGGCCAATGTGCAAATTGCAATTCGTCGCATTTTTTATGTCGAAGGTCCGATAAACAGCGTGAACTCCTCAACTAACTCATTCAATTTCCCCAGAAAGTGATCAAGACTTTCACAAAACACCCATCCTAAACGCAAAACAATGAGGAAGTGGGCAGCCGGGAAAGTCAAAGCGGTATGTGTTATCTGGAGTGGAAACAAGTTAAGAGCATCAGTCTTGAAGTAAATCATGTTTTTTTCGGACAGAAAAGAGAATGCCGACTTGTTAAACTTTTATGAAATGGAACGACATGGGGCGGCTTTGTTCGCGGAACTTTTTCAGATCATGAAAGACATTACGACTACATCATTTGTCATTCAAATTTCTTCAAGGTAATAGCTGGTCACCTTTCCTTTTCTCACTCTGAGAAAGTGAAGGCGTTCGCTTTTTGGCAAAGGAAAAAGATGTATCTCAATTCAGT
>BLFN01000040.1:1648373-1653984 GCA_014634225.1 Acropora yongei | reverse complement strand
ATTCAGGGGTCATTAACTTTTTACCTGCCCAAAAAGGGAGGTCAGCATAAATTTGACACAACAAAGAGGTGGATCACTATAAATTTTAATGCTTCCCAGGGGAGGGTCACATTCTTTAACAAAAGATATAAAGGGAGGGCTGGGAGATTTTACATTCATGCTCATAGGGATTCCTCTGGCTCACCCCCCCTTCTAAAAAATGAATGCTCCCTAAATCAGCTTCAGTATACACACACTGTATTTGAGAATGTTACAATTTGAGTATTGCTTAGTGATAAATGTTATTGTTGGCAAGACACTCTGTATGAAATTCATATTTGCCATAATGTTGCAAATTGGAAACGATTCTTTTAAAAAGCTGATATGATAAAAAATTACATGAACGTTTTTTCCTAGAAATTTTGAAAGACTGCTTGTTTAACGCTAACTTGCCAAATTATAGGCTTTAATTTCCCGCAGAAGACTGATTACTTTGAGTACAAATATTTTATTTATTGTCCATCATTGCTCACGTTCAAGACTGAATGGGTAGACCTCAGAGAGCTAAATCAACAGAAAATGACACCAGTTACTAACTTGCTACAAAGTACAATTTGTGGATGCAGTCTATTATGATATTTGAGAGTCTGAAGGCCCAAAACCCATGTGGCGTGTTCTAAATATGCCTCGCATACACAAATAATGGCAGACCATTCAATAGTAAAATTCCAGTCAAAACAGAAAAAAAGGCTTTGCCAAATTAAGACTTAACTTTCAACAAGCAAGTGTTACTGAGGTCAAATTCTCGTGGGTTGTCCGCACCCCGTTTCATCCTGGGGTTAACCCATGATGGGTGCATAATTAGTCACGACACTTGACTGGGGAAACCACAAGGTGTAAAATAAGAAAGACTCAAATCCTTATACTCTTCATCCATATACACATTCACTTACCAATTGTCGTGTTTATACAGGGGAGTCGCAATGCCTGCATCCATCAACAACCTCAGAAGCTCCTCGTTTTCTTCTTTAGATCCATCGCAAATGTAGAGGTTGTCTGGCTCGCAGAGTTTAATTTTGTCAGCCACATAGTCCTGTACCTTGACAGGCAGGCTATTGAAGTCTCCTTTGATTACAGTGAAGCATTCCGGTAGTTTGGAAGCCATTCTTCAGAATTTGCTAATTCTTGCACAGAAGTACGTGACTGAAAAAGGAAAAACAAATACATTTTTAAAAATTTAACCTAAAAATCCACCTTGGAAATACGCTGAAGCTCACTCTTTTACCGTAGGAATTGATGAAACGGCAAAGGAGGAATTTTGTTAATGTAGAATTAAGACACAAAATAGATAAAAAGGAGATAAAACAAAGACACCATACCATACGGAGGCGAAAAATTGAATGCAGCCAGGCTTACTTTCTAGCTATTTATCAGACGTAAACGAGGTGGCTTTCGTGACATCAAATCTGTGTAATGATTGGTTGTCCGACTCGAACACTGTGCAGATCCACACGTAACTCGCACATCAAACGTGCGCTAAAACTTGTTGATATTCTTTTGTAAAAATTAGAAACTTAACTTACTTAACTTCAGTGCCTTAAGCATTTTGCATTCAACAGAGTGTTTATTAAAAGTACGGTAGTATAGCTTTTGTTTTTTTCCGAAGTTTTCGCTGTCATGAGTTACAGCATGGCTTGCACAAATGAGAAGTTGTCACGTACTGGGTCGTTCCAATTTTTGCACCCCGTCCCCTCTATCAAAGGGTTTTTTTTTTTTTCATCGAAGGGAGCCTGTCGAAATTTAAGATTTTCATTTCATTTTACACTTGGAAACTGTATTTCACCATTTACCACCTGTTGGAATCCCTTTCCATAGTGGGGCTAGCCTCCTTGCAGCCGTTTTTTGTGTGGGGAAGTAGAATGACCGACACAAAAAACGGCTGCAAGGAGGCTATAGCGGGGCTTGAATTCCTGGGAAATTACACACCAATTTTCCAAGGCAAGATTTCGTTTCAACGTCTCTGTTTGTTTGTTTGCTTATTTGTCTTTTACTTGATACTTTCATCACTGTTCAACGATGCGCTGAATTTTTTTTTTCACAGTCATTAGTCAAGAACAGTTATATTTTTCTGGATCGTAGCTGCTATATGCGTGCATACACACTTGCATACGTTCTCTGGAAATCCTGAGCAAAGATTAAAAAACAAATACAAATTTAAGTAACAAATGAATCTTAAGGCCCGGCCAAACGATAAATGTTGGACGATCCAACATGTTGGCTGCATGTTGGATAGTGCAATATGTTGAAAATTAGGAGGTGGTCAAACGATACCAAACATACATTCAACATTTTCTTGCTACGGGAGAAACTTTTAGATCTTTAAGTTTTCAGTTTCGAATCTCCAGGGCTGCAATCTCATATATAGTTAAAGAAGTCTGTCAGGTGATCGAGAAAAGGCTTGGACCGAAATTTTTAGCTCTCCCTTCACAAAAAACATCCCACAAGCATCTATTCCCTTCCAATAGGTCGATCAAGCGGTCAGTTTCCTCGTCGCTCCAATGTCTTGCTTTTTGTTTTGGTGTTTTTTTGCTAGAAGTTTAATCGATATTCTGCGCTGCTTCCTCGCTCGCTGACATTAGGAAGTTTAAGAAACGAGGACGCGTTGAGTCTAAAACGCGGCCGGAAGTGACTTTTCCAATTTCGGATGAAAGGAGCATGCGCGCGGCGTTTTCCACTCGTCTTGGCAACGCGACCTGAGCAGTTTTGACGTTGTGCCGAAAACGTGAGTATTTCGGTTTGTGTTATAACGCAAAACAGCCTATTTTTGTCATTTTATCATCTGTTATTTGAACTTTATTCCCTTTTTGAAGGCAAGTCATAATTCTTTAAGCAAAAAGAATCGATGTTGACTAATTTAAAACGTTTTGTTCTTACCACGTAATCTAGCCCAAGCAAATCGATCGAAGTGATGGCGGCGGCAGCAGCTTCGAGCAAACCTTCAAAGTAAGTACCCTGGAATCGTTCGTTTTATTGACTCTTGCTTTGAAAAAAACTATTACTATTGCCATATATTTTCATGAATGATACAATTTACAACGTTGCAAGGCGTTTAAATTCGTATGTTATTTTCATTTCAGCTTTCAGTTGTCAAAGAATCTTATCTTTTTTATCTGTACTTCGATCTTTCTTTTGTTTGGATAATTTATAAATCCAACTTGCTCGGCATTGAATCAGAAAAAAAATCTTCTTATGCGGAACAAACTAATTTGGCTCAGGGGATTTTTCGTTATGAGTCTTGACCATGGTCGATAATTCCTGAGTTCTCAAAAATGAATGTATCATGATGTAAGTTCAACTCCATACCTTTTGGTATTTACTAAAAGAAACAGAACGTTTTCATCAATATCGAATATTGTAATGAGGAATATTTTAAGTCTTTAAAAAGATATAAAAATGGAAAAAGTCATTTCGTTAGATTTTGCATTTTCAGATCTGTTATTTTGGTTTTTCATTTAATTGAAGGTATCAGGCATGTGTAAAGCATCGACCAGCAAAGGGATGTCTGTCTTTTCAAATCTGAAGTCCGCCTTACACTCGGCTGAGTCTTTGTTTCGGAGGGAAAATCTTTCGTAATCCCAGTGGCGAAATGGAAGGTTTTGTGGAGTGTATTGATCATAGAGCGCAGCAAATTCTTCGATGTCTATTACTTCTTCTTGAAAAGAAAATAGTACTGCTTCCTGTACAGTCTTAAACGAGTTTTGACTCATTTTGTTGACGAATTTCAAGTGTTCTCACTGTTTTGCAGACCGCGTTTCATGAAAAGTTGTGTTGTTGAACTTAACTACAAATTTCCCGCGCTTGGAACGCGGTGCTCTCCCCAGTCCACCCTAGGTCCTCACGTTTTTCCAGACCACCGCGTCCTCGTTTCTTAAAGTCCGTATTTTCAAACCACACTGACGCGAGCAAACGGTGTCTATGGTAACGGCTGAATTTGCAGTACGCGCATGTAACATGTTGTTGAGACCGGCCAATTGCAAACGAACAAAATTTCACGCATCCAACATCAGAACAAAAGAAATGTTGGATGATGTTGGATCAAATGTTTGATACTGCATCAAACAGGTTCCAACATCATCCAACATGTTGAGTGGTCATCAAACACGGTGGCCAAACGATAAAATGTTGGTTCACCCAACATGTTGAGTCGTCCAACATTTATCGTTTGGCCGGGCCTTTAGGCATTAATGAGATTTTATTTGAGTACAGACCATCGAATTTTGCGAAACAATTTAGGCAGCAGCCTAAAACAATCGGGGCGGCAGCCTAAAACAATTTAGGCGGCAAGCTAAAACAACTTTCGGCGAGAGACAAGAGAACGGGAAAGAGAGGCAGGGAACACCTGCGACGCAAGGTTAGCGACTCATTCAAATAATCAACGAAGATCAATAATAAACTAATAAATTGAAGAAATCCCAGGCACAAGGCACAAGGCACACGCACACAAAAAAGACCTTGTCAAGCGTTCAGCTACCACGACCAAATGCCGATAAAGCCTACCGCACGTGAGGAGTGCTGATATAGCACTTTTCACTGAGCTTTTTCCTCACGTGCGCGGGAAAGTTCGTCTTGCGTGGCAGTGAGCACGATATCAAATTTGCTTGGATTTTTCTACTCAAATCCTCACGAAGCGAATTGCCATCAAACTCTGTCCGCACATGCGAGGAAACAGCTGAGATTACTGCCTCATGAGACGGCTGCCTCAGCTCTTTTCTCGCGTGTGCGGCAAGATCAGTCAAGATACATAAACAATCAATTGATCCTCTTGGGAGCCGTTATTCATGTCACGGGATCTTAAAGCCAAGTGGAACAGTGGTCTAGATAATTGATAACTAATGTGCTCGATTCCGCCTGAAAAAAAAATCAGAAGCTGAAGGATGGAAAATAAAAGAGATTTTGCGTTTGAACCAAACCATGGCTTCGTGTCTTCACGGAGAGCTGTTCTTTTCAGTTCCTTCCAGTCCGTCTTTGCACTCGCAGCTGCAGCCACGTGACGGACAAGTGGATTCTTTAGTCGACATACATAACATTCGTTCTGTCTGTCAATGCTCACTACTTGCACATGGTGGGAATGAGGAACGTTTGCATCAAACACTATGTGGTTTCTCGAAGAAAGAGAAAAGCCTGCACGTCCAAAGAAGCCAGGTAGATATTGGTTAACTGCCTTGCTTTGTGTGATTGTTTTTCATGAAGGTTGCAAGACTTGTTTTTTCCTTTGTTGATTCATTTGATAGGTGTACTGCTCACTGTAGGAGTGGAACATGTGATCGGCAGAAAAGGTAAGCTTTAGCTCCTGCTCAGTGATATTTTTTATATCATCTTAATCAACTCATGCACACAACCGAAGGTTTCCTCTCCTGAGCTAAGACAAAGGACATTGAGTTTTGACTAAAACGTGAAACTACCACGAAGTCGCTCCGCGATTGTTATGTGAAAACGGAGCTTGTTATTTATTTGCGTGAAGACTTCGAGGTATGATTACCAGGGATTTTTTTAGTCAGCCCATTTTCAGTGCATGGGCTATCATTTCTGCGTGGGTGAATTTCCACCTGGCATGAAAATGTTCCCATTCCCG
>BLFN01000040.1:1613373-1615873 GCA_014634225.1 Acropora yongei | reverse complement strand
ACGTCGCATCATAAAAACAAAGAAGCACTTTAAAAAGGTTTGTTTTCAAACTAAAAGGAAATTTATATATAATCTTCTGCTAGCAACATGCTCAGCCAGCGTCTCACATCTTTAAGCACAATTCAACTGAGCAAATAAAACTGGCCCCTGACCATTTACTCGAACCGCTCCTTTGCTTTTACTTCGAACCTTTCAGTTGATCATTCATGGCGAACGTAGAAGCTGAGGACTAGTAGACTTCATTTAAACACTTAGGTAACTCAGGGAAATGGCAAAGAGAAAGCAGAAGCCAATGGCTAAAGCGTGATGGTAATCTTTTGTGAACAGTGATTCATTTTCCTTTCCCTGTCCGAAAATTCCTTTTATTCAATGCGTGGTGTTGCCATAAATTTATGCTTTACGTTGTCGGAGGCCTGATTATAATATTTTGTGAAATAAAAAAGTAATGAGCTACGGTCTCACAGTTCCAGTTAACATTAAGTGATGTTGTAAATTCTTGGTAGTAGTAATTCTTGTGAACAATTAGACTGAAATGGGTCTCATTTGCAACTTTCATTTCATTTAGAAAATCTCACGCTGTGAATGGACTCGTGGTTTTTCATGGATATAAACCTCCAGAAGGCCACCGGTTAAAGGGAACGTCATAGCAACCTAACAACGGCAGTCCTGGGTCATTATTTGGCCTTATTTGACCTGTTTCTCAAGAGACAAAAAAAAATAAATAAAATAGGGCGGAAGCAAAAATCGAAGGGCAAAGACAAAATCATCCACGTATCGAGTTTAGCGTTGGTCGCGAGACCCTTCATGTCCCTTTTAACAACATCTCTGTAGTGTAGCTGCTGGCGGTTAGTGTCTCTCTTGTCAGATGCGACTTGTCCGGACAGGATATCAGTGCAGATTCAGCGATCCTCCACACAGGGGACATGACCTAACCAGGGGAGCCTATGTAGCCTGAGGAGAGTGAACTTGGTACGCAGACCGGTAGTTTTTCCTTCCACGAGTTGCCAGTATGCGACAGGTACATCGCAAATGACATGCAGGCATTCAGTCTCCACTCTTGCTTGGCGTAGGTCGTCCACATCTCGCTCCCATAGGGTAGTGTGCTGATGACGCAGGCGTTGTATACCGCCATCTTGGTCTTGACAAACAGTTTGTAGTTCTCAGAACTACAAAGTTACTCGCGTGGAGGAAAGAGCGAATGTTATTGCCGCCTTTCAAATCCGCATTATTTGTGTGTCCAGGTCCAGGCAGAGGTTGCTGCTGACGGTGGACCCGAAATACTTAGAAAGGTGCACGACTTCCACCTTGTAATCGCCGATGGTGATGGAGGGTCGCGTTTTTGCACTCTGCCACTGATGTTCGTCCTCTTTAGACTGATAGTCAGCACAAAGTCTTTGCAGACCTAGGAGAAACGATTCAACCGGGTCTGGGTGTCTGCTGTGAGTGGGTCGCAAATGCAGCATGCATCGTGAAGTCTGTGATCAGAGCAAGTCTCGGCTCGTATTAAATCATGTCTATTATCTGAAGTTTCTGTGCATGCTTGTAGATGACCAAAGGAAAATCACATCCAATTTAAAATATTGCATTATTACAAGTACAAAAGTAAAATAAAGAAATGATGTTTAGAGGACTCGCTCGTGACATCGACTTGACCGCTTTTTCGTGAGTTTGCCTGTATCTTCTGTTGTGATTGATTAACGAAACAATTATATAGCTGTTATACATAGCATACACTCTGGGTCTGGCTCTTATTATTGCTTTGGCTCTGGCTCTACTTCTTACTCTTGCTCAGGTTCTAACTCTTACTGCCGTGCAAACTATTCTATAGGAGCACCTCGCTATAACAAAAAGCGCGCTTGCAATAGTTCGTTCGTGGCATAGATAACTCATTAAGTTTAGTCTTGTAGTGTCAGCCCTATTTTGACTTTTATCACTGAAGTTTAAGTTGCGTTCGCCCCAGACCGAGCTACTGAAGTAAAAGTAGTCAGAGTGTTTTACTTGCCGAACGAGGAGTACTTCATTAAAGGACGAGATTGCATGAGACGAGTGGCCGCCCAAGATGACATTGGATCGAGATCAATTCGCGTGTGCGAATCAATGAGAGAATGTCCCTGCAAAAAACAAAAGTATCTTCGGGGCGGCTATCTTATAAAAGCCTACTACGGAATAAACGAGCCTCTTTATCACTGTTCGTTTCCAAGAAAACCTTTTATCGAAATCCTTTTGAAGAACGCATTTCAGATAACTGGTTATGGTAAGGGACAGACGTATTTTGCTTTCTTTCTCGGTTGCTTCTGTGTGACAGTCGTGTTGCTCTTTTTCCTTAGACTTTTTGTGCGCGTTTTTCTTTGGTTTGCCTCGTTTAGTCGGTAATGTTATTTTATTAATTATTGAAAGCAAGTTGATCTAAAATAATAATAATAATAATGATAACAAAAAATACTAATAGTAGAAATGATAATAACATGTAAATCCAAAAAAGAGACGAGAAAAAAAAAAG
>BLFN01000040.1:1521276-1523776 GCA_014634225.1 Acropora yongei | reverse complement strand
ATGAAGAGTTAGCATTATTCACAACTGAAAATAGAGTTGAAATCACCTTTCTTTATGTGCAACTAAACTTCTCCTGAATAGTTGGAGTATTCAAACAATACCCTAGCCATTGGCACATGAATCTTGAGACTATTTTTAACAGTTGTTTTTTTGTCGATGCTAAGCCATTAGTTGTGCCAAAGAGAGACTGTGAATGAAATAGGTTTCTATTCTTGAATTATTTTCTTGCACAAGGGTGTAACCCAATATAGGTATGAAACCATCCACAAGGATAACTCAAGAAGAAACCAAACACAACCCTGTAGTAATCTAGATATTTTTTTTAATGGTTAGCAGCTATGCAGTGTTTTGAGAATCCCACCATCTCATAGGTTGCCAAATCAGCAGAATTTTGTCTGACGATGATCACAGTAACCATAAAGTAGCAAACTTGGCAAACATGTTTCATTCAGAGACAATGACTGTTTTTCCCAGTACATCAACTTTCTAAAAGCATGAGTTGACGACAAACATGTACCTGGTGGAGGTGGAGGTGGGGCTTGGGAAGTGGATGTTGTCACACTACTCCTGTTATTTACTTGTGGTGATATATTCTGTGTGCTTGCATTTGCACCTGCTGTTCCCACTGCTCCTGTACTCACAGGTCTCTGTCGAGATGATGACTGCCTGGGATGTCGCCTCTGAACCTCTCCTTCATTAGGTCTACTAATTTGAAACAAACAGGTTCAGGCAAGTTTATGAGCATTCATTCCCTACAAAACTAATAACAGTTACTACTGTGTGATAATTAAATTAAAGAATGTAAAAATAATTTTTCATGATCTAGTTAATTAAAACACTTCTCAATAATTGCATTAACATAACATCAGTGTCACATGGCAAGAGAGAGACATATGGTGTAATAATATACATTGTTTCAACAGTTATTATACTGACAAGACTCTTACCGTTGCGAATGTCTGGAATTTGGTGGAAGGCCATTTGGTGAGGGTGTTCCTGTGCCAGCACTGGAGGAAGACGGACCTTTTGCAACAGGGGTTGCTGTTTGTGAAGGTCCTCTCCGAGGAAAATGTCTCATGTTCACACTCATTCCATCAAGAACAACCTCCAACACCCCTGTTTGACAGGGAGTCCCATTCTTGTCCAGGACAATATTAAGTTTCAAATTGTAATTTTCCACTGCAAAAAGAGGAAAAGAACAAATAATTGAAGAAGAAAAATTAACAATCTTAGCAAGAAAAAGACATGCATATGTATGTAACAAACAGTTAGAGGAAAACAAAAATTGTATGCCACTTTTAAAGCTTTAAGATCAAAATTAATCAAAAAAACTGTTCATATACCCTGAAGAGAAATTTTGTACTTGTAAACCTTATGAGGAATTGATTTCTGCAACTCATTAAGTAACAATAATTATTATTTTCAATGTTAGTGATCTTCACAGTTATGCTATGCTACTTGAGCAGTAGTAAAAGAAAGGCCTGAAAATTCAGGTCTGAACGGAATTTGAACCCTGATCTCTGCAATGCCATTGCAGTGCTCTACATATTGAGCAATAAGACTGTGCCCTAGACATTCGCAAGAAGAGCTACAAAGTCAACATAAAGGTCAAAACAATAACTCACATTTTCCATGAGTGGAATGCAAAAGATCATTCAGCTGAACTGTGGCATTTCCTAGAGGAACATCACTCTTGATAGAAAATTTATTGCTGACTTCCAATTCTAGCACACTATATGGTGTGACAAGTCTAAAAAGACAAAACTTGAATAGTTAATGTTAACAACTATGGTATGAAAAAAGCTGCACATAATATCAACTTGTGGAAGCTGCTTACTCAACAATGACAATAAGTGACAGTTGATCAAAAAGTGATAGTTGATCAAAAATATACCAAACAACAATCCATTTTCTGTCTACTGTTAATTTTCACAGCCTGTCCACAGACACTCAAAGAGCATCTTAAGAAAAAGCAGACTACTAATAAAAGTTTTAAAATTATGTACTGTTGTTGAGAAAATAATCATTTTTTTACTATCCATGAGCTTTTAAAATATGTTCAAATAATAATTTTTGAACTATTTTTAAGCAATGCTGATTAAGAAAATGGTTTGAACATTGGCAGTAACATACCCTGATTGAAAATTATCATCTGGTTGACTGGAGTCCTCAGAAGGAGTGTTGTTGATGGCTAGCATTTCGACCACCTGTGTGGAAGCCATTGACTCTGAAGATGGCTTCTGACAGGTTGTCAAAAACGTCAGTCGCCAACAACAGTCTTTCTCAGGGGTCCAGTCACCCACATTAACATTTTCAATCAAGGCAATGCTGACTATTTTATTAATTTACTTTTTCAGGCCAAGAGACCACTTTCCTCCTCCCCTTCACTGCATGATGCTGTCCAAAAAAAAGTTTTGTTCAATTTTGTACTTTATTTTTAATGAAATTTTGCTGATATTTTCCATTGAGAAATTCCTGGTACATCATACAAAACAGTATT
>BLFN01000040.1:1511276-1516276 GCA_014634225.1 Acropora yongei | reverse complement strand
TAACCGAGAGTGAGGTCATTACAGGGAAATATCGGACCGAGGCCTTGATGTATTGACGGAGCAATAGCGAGGTCAATACGTCAAGGTCGTCACCATTTTGCTGATGCGCTTTATAACCAGCAAGTTCTAAATGAGACTAAGCAAAGGTGTGTTTACAATAGTAATGAAGACTACAACGATGACACTTTTTCATTTTTCTCTTTGAGTTAGCCGTGTAAGGTTTCGTTTTACAACACCTTAATACCATGCAGTCCTATACATAATGGGTCACCATGTCATGTTTGTCGTTTTCCACCTTGTTTCATAGTTATTAATTTGTTCACAGCAGCTAGTAAGCCATTCGATTAATTAACGTGGTGTTAGTTACTGAGAGCAAGTACCGAGGTCTAATTCTCGTTGATACTGTCTATAGTTCCCCCTTAAAGGCTACATTAAAGCAGAGTTGGTAGAGGAGAAAACATCTCGCGAATTTCATGATCAACATGTCTCCGTTCTTCCAAAAAAACGTTAAATTTACAATTGTAACTTATAACCGCGAACAGTCCTGACGATTTCTCTCCGGATGTGTAAAATTTGATGATTTTTTTAACAGCGAGAGAAAGAAAAAGTCCATCCATGTGCCAATTGTCAAAAAAATTCACCGCGTCTGGAACGCACCCAATATTCACTCGGCTAAACCCTTGTTTTTAGTGACGTCAGCAATTCGCGCCATTCGTACCTATTCCTCTCGCGCCAAAAATCTATGGAGCACGCGATAATCACTTCACGCGCGTAACAGGAGGTTTGTTGGTCAAGGACTTTGTTTTATTTGGTGGCTCCTAGAGGAGCCGTCTGTTGTGCAGGTAACTAAGCTACTAGCTTAGATCTGAGAGTAGAACTCGGCGATGCCAGCTAGCAGGTCGTCAAAGTGGTCACCTGGATAAACTCTCCGCCAGTTGAACTCATCGAGATATCCAGGCAGTTTCTCACCGTCAGCCCCATTCATCGCCTTTAACTTTCTTTTCACCAGACTCCACACTCCTTGTACGGTGATCGTGTGGGCCACTGTGTTCGAATCGACAAAGTTCTCCGAATGATTCATCATGAGATGAATAAAACGGCGGTTATTAAGTTTGAAGTAGGGTGAAAACTTGTCAGAAATGATCAGAGTTCCAGTGATATCTATCTTTCGAGATATCTTGCGTGTTTGGTCTCTCTCTCAACACCATCTCTTGTCCGTAATCACATTCACGCCCTGCAGCAAGTAAGCCACTATCAATAAGGAACGTGAACATAGTTTGGTAACTCTGGATCTGGATAAGTATCTCGTGATGATTCATGATCAAAGGAGTTGATTCAATCGGATCGAAATCAACCAATGAAAAATAAGGCATTGTAGTAGCATAGCATCCATGTCCAAAATGTTACAGCAGCAATTAGTTTTGACTAATATATAGACAATGACATAATCATTTATTTGCATCCTTTACATGACCAGTTACAATCACCTTTAAGAGAGGACCGATCAATTTCAAAGAGCCTAATAGACAGTATGACAACCTCCGCAAAAAAACACGAAGGGGAATGAGAGTATCTAAAGATTATGCAGCAGCATCGATATCTCGCCGGCGAGATGGCAGAAAAGGAGAAGGAGCTCGAAGAGGCAACAGCTTACGCGGAAGAACTGTCGGTAAAGTGTTAGCCAACAAACGGCCAACTTCCGGCCAACAAACGATCATCAGTCGACCGACAGACGACCAAAGGCTTTTTGGGGGAGATCTCATTCAAAATTTTTAGCATCCCAAACTCATCAGGGTCTTATGAGCACGTGCAAACCTCAGTTGATGTGTTGTATATTTCTTTAATAACATAAAAACATCTAAGCTGAAAAGATAACACAAGACAAGTGCAGTTTCTCTCAGCAAAGCAATAATTGAAAACCAAGTTACGTCACATATGTAGTTTAGAAAATTTACCTTATTTCAATTAATTGAAATACCTTTTTATTTCATTTACCTTTGAGGAATCGAAAGGGAGAGTCTCCCAAGGGGGTGGCGGGTCAATGTTCCCACAAATTTTCCTTATTTACTCCCCTCTTCATAAATTTGCTTACAACATTCATGTTCCCTTTTATATTTTGCCAATGTTCCCTTGTTCCCAAAACCTCTGGGAGGCCCTTGAAAGGGAGAAGAAAAGCAGCCAATCAACAAGTTTATATTTCTTTAAAAAGGCAATGAAATGAGCATGCATGGACACCTTAATTAGCAATTATTGCAATGCTTCTCAAAAACCTACTGAGAAGACAATGTGAAAATTTATTGATGTGGACTTCAAGGTTGTGCATGTTACCATGCATGTATGTATGTATGTATACATGTATATGCTATGCATGTGCTGGTCTACTGATTTTCACCCATGCCCAGAGCACTGCACTTGCAACACACAGGTCTTGGGTTTGATTCTATTGAAGACACCTGAAATTTTTCAGGTGCACACATGAGACAATTGCTTAAATTGTCCTGCAAGTGTGATGATCATTAACTTCTTTCAATTCATCTAAGTAACTAACAAACTAATTTTCTGACTAAAATAACCAAGACTAGGATTTTTGGTGATCCTGTTAACTCACTGAATCAAAATACAGGACTGCTTAACAAGGAGCATCTAGAAAATCTTGTCCAGTTGCTTGACATGTAGTCACAATGTTTAAATAAAGGACATTGAGCAATTTGTCCAGCAAGCTTTCTTTCAACAGATGTAACAACAAATATGTTGCATGTTTGTGGTAATTTGAGAACTTGAATTGCAGTTTCCATGTCATGAACAGGTGCAGGGAACAGCACACTTTATTTTTATTTGCAATTAATACCTAATCCAGAAATCCACATAGCACACTTTTGTATCTTTGATAGGGACTTTTCATGTCTGTCAGGGCTTCAGCATTTGGGAAGCAGAACTCAACTCCCCTTAACCTGATTGCAGAAAGAAGGGAAGTCCCTTTTCTTCTGACATGACATGAAAGGGGGTGGTGAATAAACATATGAGATCAAAAACAGTCATCGATTAAGTGTCTGTGATTAATTACTCACGCATTTCAACAAAGACATATGTATCAAGTCCTGAAAAACAGACATCTCCAAAATTGGATCCCAATGCCTGAAACATTAGTTTAGTGAAGTTGACAGAAACATGCGTATTTGCAGTGTAGCAGTTTAGCTCTCACTATTCTTTTCCTTATGAATCAAATACAGAGTTCTTTTCTAATTTCAGTCTCTCTTCTGTGTAGACTTATATCTCAACGAACACACAGGTTCTTTACGTCCTGAGCAAGTTGTGAATTCATCACAAATAACTGAACAACAAAAGACCACGTCTGTCAATCCATTGGCGTGTAACCCTGATGTCACAGTGTAGCCAAAACGCGTGTGTACGAAACCAAGAATCCTATAAAGGCTTGTCCAGCTCCCCACAGAAATGAGGCATACCCAGGCATGGTGAAGCGTGCTGTCTCATATACAGAAGCAATAGTTGCACCTAAAGGAGACAAAAAAGAAAAAAATCAAGGAAAATGGATGTTCAGCCAAATTTGGGTTCACTTCTTTTATCTGAAAAGTTAATTCTTGGACCTCTAACTCTCTCTCTCTCTTTGGGGATGGAAAAAAGGCAGTCTTTGTGTTATCAACTCTGAAAGCTATCATGACTTAAAAGAAAAGGCTGGTGGGCATTTCTAAGCCAACCCTACGTTTTGGACAGTACATTTAAGTAGCACAAATTAACCTTTATTGCAATCTTCTACAGATTATCATGAAGTGGCATAAATGACAAGCTCCCAGTTGACCTAATAGCTCAACTGGTAGAGTACTGTCAAGGCTCAAATCTCTATCAGATCTGAATTTCTCAAGTCTTCAAAATTTTGTTGAATGTGTAACCAGTTTTGTGGCTAGAATTTTACATGAACACGTACCAGGGAAAAGTGAATGCAACAGAGAGACCTACTTTAAAAAATAAAAAAAAACTTTAGCAGGAAATACAGAATGCTGTTTATGATAATAATTACCTACCTACTATTGACCACAGAACAAGTTTTTCAACAAACTACTAACTGGAATGCCTTTCCTGGGTCAAATTTCTCAATGACAGTTAAATCCACTCCAGCTGTAATTTCTTTGAAGTTACTGTTTAATTTTGAGGTCCAGCTACATTTTCCTAACAAAGATGCTTCATTTTTTTTTTACAGCACCCTTGGACACTGAAATGCTAGCACTCACTTCAAGTATCTTTATACTGCTTATTAGTTTTTTTGCAATCATACTTCAAGAAGAGTGCAATCATGAAAATTTGTCATTGTTGCCATTGCTCTGGTTCTTTTTTGCCAATCATACAAAAGAAAAATCTTAGCAGAAGGCAGCAAAAGGAGGCCTTATAATTTAATACACCACCACTGGTTTCTATTGAAATCTCTGGGAAAGAAAAGTGGTTTTCAATGTAGAGTCTTGTTTAAAGCTTCTTGGATTCCTCACATTTAATATCACTTGTTGCCCAGGTATTCTGGAGTTTTAGGAGGTACCAAGATAGTGACACCTATTAACTACATGACCTTAAGCACTGCAAGTAGCATAGACTACGACAAACTATGAGTACAGCTTTAAAACTAATGATGAGAAAACACTGCCAAAGACAAAATCAGCAGTAATGTGCAGTTAATGTAGCTTTGCTGCCCTTTTGATATACCTTATTAAAGGAAATGAACGCTCCATGATATTAAGGTGTTGGAAATTAACGGAAATTTAATGGAAGATGAGTTTCAAATAAATAAAATTAATGCGAAAGAGGAGGTAGAATTTCACAATAGAGGAAATTAACCCGATTAGACAAAGTTAGTGGAGACAACTGGAACAAATTTACTTCAACACCCGATGCCAAGAAATTTAAAACTGAGCCATGTGTCCAAGTCTCATACTCTGTCGAAAAGACTATTTTGACGATTCGAAAACTATCTTGGCTGAAATCAAAGGAGAAGA
>BLFN01000040.1:1491305-1500470 GCA_014634225.1 Acropora yongei | reverse complement strand
GTCTCATCTCCTTTTTCTGGGGGTAGGGGGGGGGAATGGGTTAGTTCGATACCAGGGTGTCTCCAGATTCCAGAGGTTGGCATCTCTTGATATGCTTTTGATTTTATCATACACGGGTTACCACTACCGCATTACATTCAGTGGGAGCCACCCATTGCCAGCTGCAATGAAACTTCTATTAGCCAAAAGTTATTTTTCGAGATGCACCAACATCATGTTTTAATAATAATCACTACAATAATTTATGCTTGCTTGTTGCTCTAGTTCACAGTGAGACTTTTGACATACTATTCTATTGACATAACATGTTTCTGTTGTTCAGTTAAGTTCAGTGATGCAGCGAAACAAAGTAGTAAAGGCCCTAAAAAGGTTGAATCAGTGTGAAATTCTTCTTACAAAGGCATTGGGTCATTGCAGGCATATTATTGAAAGAAGTGTTCTTGAATGACATAAAGCTTTCAAACAATTACTAGAATTGATAACTAATTATGAATAAAATTATTATTAGCTTTAGAGCTGGATTTCAGTTCAATTGACTTTCCTTGCTCACTGCTTTAGACAGAAAAATCTTCTCTGCTTAAAAGAATAAGAAAGGGAAATGGGGCAAATTTCATAGTGCGAAGGTTTGAAGAGTTTTAGTAAGGCATTTAAGAAGCAAGGAGTATTTTAAGGAGTTTGATTTTCATGCATTCATGCTTTTAATAAGACTTGGGAATTACCTAACCTGATGAGAAATTGTTAGAGTTTCATATTTTATGAGGTTACATCTTCTAAGATAAAATTCTCATTGTTGAAGTTGTAAGTATAGGATTTAAATATTATAAATTGTAATAAATATTTCATGTATGATTTTATTTTATGCATGACCCTGCATTATCATTAGTTTAGCCTCATTATAGTAATGTAGCTACAATAATTTTCACAAAGACATTAAAAAAGACAATTTACCAGGATGGACTGGGTTGGACCTCTGCCATTACCCAATGGAAGTGGTATGAATAATTTAATAATATTTTGTCATTCAATTTTGCTCTGATAGGTACACTCTAAGTGCTGGATCATTTTGTGTTCACTTAACAGGATTACAGATGTCCAGTTTTTGATCTGAAATGGGAGACCATAGTCCTTCAATTGCTCATTCCTTTTATGCACCTGGAGGTTCCAATGGAAGTGTGCACATAGAAATTAATCCTCATCAAAATTCTTCGTGCGTCACTATAGAAGAAATTGCACCACAGAACAACATAATATCTAATGCAAAACAAACATTGCTACCGAATGGCATGTGTTGTTTTGCAACATCTGTTGCAGATAAACGACTGTCATCAACTGAGAAGAATGTCAGGAGATACTACAACAAAATGGAAGAGATTAAAGCTATTTTAGAAGATGTAAGTACCCAGGATCTGGAACCTGCTACTGATTTGTGTGCTCAAGTTAATAAGGACCACAGGATTACCATTGCTGTTAGGATGAGCCTGTTTTGCAATGCTGCGCTTCTTATTGCCAAAGCAGTGGCATCATATTTATCTGGTTCAATGTCCATTATTTCTAGTTTAGTGGATAGTGCTGTCGATTTGATCTCTGGTGTTGTTGTGTGGTGGACTGCACGTTCCATCAAAGGTGCTAATTACCATGAATACCCAGTGGGAAAAACACAGTTAGAGCCCATCAGTATAATTGTGCTTGCAGTGATCATGGCAGTAGCATCAATACAAGTAATTATCTCATCCGTAACAGAAATAATTGAGCAGTCAGCTGATCCTGATATTTCAGTTGCTACTATTGCTATTATTGGAGCAACAATTGCCATCAAAATTGCTTTATATTTGTACTGTCGCCGTATCAGAAACCCATCAACTACTGTGTTGGGGCAGGATCATTTAAATGACGTTGTGTCAAATGCGGTAGCACTGGGGTTTGGTTATATGGGCTTCAAATTATGGAAAAACATTGATCCAATTGGTGCCATTTTAATAAGTATTTACATATTTGCTGGATGGTATAGGACTGGCAGTGAACATGTTCGTGGGTTAACAGGCTATACTGCTTGCCCTGTCATTTTACAGAAGCTGCTATGGGTTTGTTTGATTCATGACAAAAGAATTCAATTTATTGATACTTTGAGAGGCTATCACTTTGGCCTCAACATCCTAGTGGAGGTCCATATTGTCCTTTCCCCTGATATGCCTCTCCGTGAAGCCCATGATATCGGGGAATCACTTCAAACCAAATTGGAAAGATACTCTGAAGTTGAGAGAGCGTTTGTCCATATAGATTATGATTATGAGCATGACCCAGGTATTGAGCATAATACAGAACGTTTCCCAAGACAGGTTTGATAATTACGGAAAGTTATAATGTGTCAAAGTAATCTTAGAATTTAGATTGTTCTTTTGGGATGAACGGTTGCACTGTACTTTGGTTGGTTGTTTCTGTTTGTTTTCTTTTGTTTAATGATTGAATCTGACCAAAGGTAACAGCAAGGGAAAAAGGAAGACTTGTCTGAAAACAAATTTCTCTTTTATATTTTAGACATTTATTATATCAGTATTTATATTTTTATAATTATTGGATTGAGATATTACAAGGGAATTAATTGCTTGAGGATCTAATTTATTTTGCGTGTAACCTCTTACTTATGTCATTCATAATCACACATCGCACCATGAATGGAAAGGGAGGAGCTGAACCCCTGCATTCAATACCACATTATATTTTCTTGTTGTAATTTTGTTTTTTTTGGGGGGAGGGGGGTATTTTCAAGCCAATAAGGGTTTAAAAAGGGCTAAGATATTCCAGTGCAATAATTAACAAAAGCAGAGCAATAGAAACCATGAACTTTTGGCAATGGGATATGCTTTCCTTTTCTTTTTTATAATTTGGAATTAATTACTGAGGTGAGAAAAGATTCAGGTGGCTTTCTCATCCCCTATTTCATTCTTCGCAGTTATGAAGCAATTTTAGCAATTGCATAGAGAAGCCCCAAAGAATTGAGGATTTCAGTGGGGTGTGAACCCGTTGTGCGTGTGAGATGCTCCAACCCAGTGAGCTATGAAACCACAGATGGTGGAGTAAGTTTCAGTTGAAGTGTAATGAAGCCACCGATGGTGGGACCAGATGCCACCATCAGCAGCTTCATAAGCAAGGACACATATCCGGGGAACATGGACTCTTGCTTGATGATATATCTTAGAGAATGCAAAGTGGACTGCACTTGAAATGGCTTTTTCTGCTGATTACAAAAACAAGATGAGTGCAGGTTTACCTTGCATCCGCCTTGTTCTTGTGTACAGCTGAAAAATAAATGGTTCGGAAGGTGAAGTTAAGAATCGTAATCTTGCTATTTCTGTGCTTGGTAGGGGGAAACCAGATAATCTGTTTTGTGTTTTGAAGCTTTAAAAGGATGAACTTAGATAAGACTTTTTTCACTGCCCTTGGGCATGATAGAAGAGAGAACTCCAGGAGCTCGTAGAATGCTCACCTACGACTGAAACGCGTCGTCCGTACACCTCTTCCCGACGACCCATGTCAAACAATGTTATTGTGTTTTGTTTTTCAATTCACAGCAAATGTCATGGTATTAATTACTTATCAGAGTATCAGTATTTTAAATATCTTTATACTCCATCCCATCCAACTGGTTCACTGGTCTAACTTTCTTGAATTGACTTCTTATAAATCTTGCTGAATCATATGACTGCCCCTTATCTTTGTACCAGAAAAATACGATAGTCCCCCCTCGTTGCTAATTTAAAATAGCCTTGGCCCCCCCTATTTTTCTCCCACCCCCCTCTACATAAATAATGACCGGTCCCTTAGTCCCTCTTTTTCATCCCCTCCCCCTACTATTAGTAATATTGATACGTTCTAACATGCAACACCTGCACGTGGAGCAAGAAGCGCTATTAATACTAAGACCCGACTTTTGGTTGATAAGCAATTCTCTGCAATATGAAGTAGATAAAGCAGATAGTATAACCTCTATTAACACTGAACATTCAGCAATAACATTAGCTATTGATAGTAATTATTAGCGAAACAAATCGAGGACCGTCATTCTGTAAATTCAATAATAGCCTCCTGGAAGATTAGTCATACTTCAATCAATTAACAGATAAAATTCCTCTAAGGTTACTCGCGCAGGGTTTTTAGCTTCGCGCGTGAGTAACCTACATAATTTTCAACAACTGAAGTTTAGAGGGCCTTTTCGTTGACCTGGCGTGTTGCCGTGGTAACCGATATGACGTCATAAGTGCCCTCAAAGTATTACCCAACAACAGAGTTGCAAAGATATTTATAGTTTGCCTACAGTATGAAATACCCTTCTTTGGTATCTTTCATCGTTTCACAAACACTATAGCAACGAAAAAACCCTTTCGAGCCTCCTTAAAGAGATTTGTTACAACGAGGACCTTGGGGTGCAATGGGACTGGCGAAAGTACAACATGCGTAAGGAGTCTATTCAGTATGACAAAGCGAAAGCAAGGCAACGTAAAGAAAGAATTAGTTCGATCAAACACAATCTAAAATTAGGTGAGGAAGAACTAGCCGAATCCCCATCCGTAGACAACCTTAACAGACTTAAAAATATTGAAAACAGAATGTAAGAAGGAATATGAGAAAATTACTCGAGGGGCGATCGTCCGCTCACGCGTTTAAAAAGGTGAGAAAAATAACAAGTTTTTCCATACCGTGAAAAAAACAAGGCCAAAAGCACAACTAATCTTGAAAAAATCATGGATGAGGTACGCTCTTTTTATCCTGCACCCTATAGCGATGATGGTGAAGTTGATCTTAGTGACCAAACATGCTCTTTTTTGCATAATAGACATATACCAAAGTTATCACCATACTTTCAAAAGCTGTGCGAAGGAGAGTGATTAAGCTTTAATCAGATTTTGAAAACAAGATAACTCCCGGAAAAGATGGACTCGCCACCGAATTCTATAAAACATTTGGCCCCTTCTTGGTGATAGATTAATGTGGTGCTTAATAGACCAATTTCGATATTTTAAAATTCAGCTGTAAACAATGGACTTCAGCACGAGGCTCCGGGGAATAAACCCCACAAACACTGTATTTTATTCCCCACAGCCTCGTGCTGAGGTCTTTTGTTTACTGATGAATTTTAAAATATCGAAATTGGCCCATTAAACTCTCTGCATAAACATGGGAACTATCAACGTCACAGAGACGAGCACCGGTGTCAAATAAAAAAACTCAGTGGAGAGGAATTTCATTGATTAACTAAATGTGCTCCTTTTTAAATTTAAGCTGACGCGTACGCTTACCATATATGGAGATTATGTTGTATTGGTTCATATATCATAATGGCTAAGCCAATAAAAAGTCTGCATTGCATTATCCAATGATCCAGTTTTTAATAATATAAGATCCTTACCATATATCGTACCGTTTGTCATCATTACTTAGAGGAACACAACAGTAATCTTTCGTTTCAAATCCTGAGAGACGGCTGCGTGACTAGGGTACGAGCTATGGGTACGAGATTGTCGCCTTTGTAAACGCCAATAGTAAACTTTGAAACATTGCCGATAACGAAGAATCTTGTCTTTGGGAATATTAAATCAGGAGCCTCACATTCCACTACTTTATTCACAAATTCATGCCACTATATTTCCGCCAAAGGCAAAGCTCCTCCACACTCCCATATAAACATAAAACACCCCACAATGGGCCATTTCTGAATTACCTTTGGCCTCTTTTTCAAAGCGAGTCGTGGTGCTTATCTTTTCGTATGAAAATTAGCTTTCATTCACATGCAAATGAAACCTAATTTTCATATGAAAAGATGAGCGCCAAGACTCGCTTTGAAAAAGAGGCCAAAGGTAATTCGAAAATGGCCTACTGTATTTACTCGAATAAGCACCGCACCCCTGATGCTCTCACCCCTGATATTTTCGCTATCGTTATCATGAAACTCTCGGGTTTTTTTTTCACCGCATGAATTTCTCTCGTAATTGTAGATTTACTATCAGTTTAGCGTCAGTCCATAGGAAAATTAACAGATAGAAGGTGTTGAGTTGAGTAAAAATATAGAAAAAGTAAATTTGTCTGGTACAATGTTAAATGAACGCTGCACTTGTGGCGCGAAAAATTAAGTAAGCGCCGCGGCGCTTATTCGATTAAATACGGTATTCCTCTATTTGCTCTGACGAAGGGCTAACGCGCGAAACGTCAACTTTCTAAATCTTTCACGGAGGTAATTCAACCTTTATCAACTCGTTTGATAAAACCCAATTTCATCCAACTCCGATTTCATCGAAACGGAAAACCAGCCTTAAGGAGGACAAATTACAGAGAACAAATTTTATTTCATGACTTAAAGTGTAAATTTTCCGCTGTCGAGGAAACACCTGCTCCAAGTTGAAATAAATGGTTGTCCACAGGGAAAAATCATTTACCGTTTCCAGTGTAAATATTGCTGGTATAATTGTATTGCTTAACACAAAGAATATTATTCTCGAGGGGTTTTTGTTGCTGTCGATATGTACCTGGTTCTTAATTCAGTAACCGCACGCTAGTAGTTTCATCAACACTAGATTGTTGTAATGTAAATTCATAGACAAAACATCCATGCACAGTACTGCTAGGCTGTTTTATGAGCATATCTTGTTTCTTGTAAAATAAGCTTGAACTGTCAATGTCTTTGACTTAAATAAATGACGGACATTTAATAACTCGAATAAACAATCTTTAAACATTAAGCTGGTAATGCTAACTAACAGATCGGCGTTGAACTGCAAGAGTAGAATGGCTCCCTCGCGTAAACTAGCAATTTGTGGATTAACAGCCTTTGTTTTAATTGTGTGCTCCTTGCTTGCTTTTGCAATTCCAGCATACGCAGGTAAGACCGCTGCAGTAATTGCTTAGCATTGTGATTTTCGTAGTTTATACAGGGCTGTCGTTCCTAATATTATAAAACCGTCTCAGTATTATTTTCGGTACTTAACATCCAATTCTACAACACAAGTCAATACTGACGAGTCTCAGTTGCTGAGGTTATAGCGGTTTTTAATTTGGCAAAAAAACCTGAGTGGTGGAGTTCGCATATTTAACAGGCACATTCTGGACATTTTCAGTTCCTTTTAGCTCGTTGGTATGGGCAGAGGAGAAATTTCCTCCTCCATGAACAAGTAGCATAAGTAGAAGCAAACAAAATTTTTTTTTTATTGAAACAATCGATTGCTCTAATCTAAAATAGGACCAGGTTCATCACTCGTATAACTTCGAATGAATCATTTTCGAACCAATTTCGAAAACTCGACATGAATTCAAATGGTCTCAACACGCGTTCAAAATGATGCGAGTATGCAATGAACAAGTGGCAAGGGCTAAGGGCGTTTGAATGGGTCGGTGGTCGCTGCTTCAGCGGTAGCAACGAACTCGGATAATTTCGGTGTACGTGGGACTGAGGTCAATGGCAACAGGTGAGAAATGAAGTGCAGCGCTTGTCGCAAATCGTTTGTGGACTATTTTGTTTTTGAAGTGATATATGAAATGTTTCATATATTTTTGTTTTTTGCTAAGCATATATTGTGAACCGAGCGATCGATCTGCTGTCGATTGATAGGTCAACTTCATAGTTAAGTATATTGCTGCACTCGGAACTAGCAGTTCAGATTGTTGTTGAAATATTGAACAAAAAAGACTTTCGTCAGTGTTTATTGTTGTCACCCTTGCGGCTAAGAAAAGAACCGAGTGGAGTAAAAATTTTATTAATTTTGAAGAGCAACTCCACCGGCGCCTTTTTCTTAGGGTTCATTAATACGGCCTAAACTCACTCGTCAGGAGTCTGAAAATAAGCGTTGTTTCGGCACTTTAGGCATTTCAATGAATTTATTTTCACATGTTGTAACCAACAGATTTATCGTAATTTAAATTTACTAAGACAGTGTTTCCCCCAACTGAAATTATTGTTATGGAAGTCAGTTGACGCAACATTTTCAGCAATACCGTTGAGGAGTCAACTTCTAGGTTATACACGCCACGGCTACTCCATGGGCGGATTGCCTTATTTATCGCTGATTGATGGAAATATCAAAGTATTATAAACACAACCAACGCTTAATTTTGGAAACAAAACGCCCTTAAAACTGGAGTTAAGAATATGAATAATTGAAGAGGTTTGCAAATTAGAAGAAGCCAATGTCAATGTCACTTGCGATTTCAGGTGTTTCTTATACCAATTGAGGCCACTCTCACATCACAATTAGACTAAACCAGAACTAGCTAATAGCTAGCACTCACAACAAGAATAGTATTATCGAGTTACCTACATGCAAGGGCTCATCTATGGAGCTACGCCTTCAGGCTTGCCTAAATCTATATATTACTGGGTTGGTTGTTTACTCCTGCGGTGGTAAACCGCCTGATTGCAAGCAAGCAAAACGCTTTATCAAACTTTTTGATTAAAAGTGAGGAATCTCTTCAGAGTCTATTCGTCGTTGCAAAATTAGGGACCTTACACAAAGACGACGGTGAGGACAACGAAGACGTCAGAAAGTGCATTTTTTTTATACCTCACGTATTTGCTTGACGTCCCACACGAAACAACAGGGGGCTTTAAGCGGCAACGACAGCAACGGGAACGAAAACGATCACTTGAAAATAAACATTTGCGAAATGGTGACTATTTTGTGATTATTGCTTCAGCTTCTTCGTATCCTTCATTAATATTGCATGTTGACAGCGCACGCTCTAAATAAACTGGTTGAAGCGCCGTGGAAGTAAATATACTAATATAGAAAATGAAAGATTTACTGACAGTTGTATGTTCACACTGTCATTAAACCTTAAATTTGGAAATTTTACGTTGTCGGTTGGCAGACTACTTCAAGGAATTCCGCTAATTGAAGTGCGTTGCCATGGTGCAGCACGATTATTTTCCACATTCAGCTAATCAGATCATTGTTTTCTGAAGTCGTCATTGAGTTTCCTAACGACGTGAAAAAAAAAAAATTGCAGTTCTGTGGAGGATGTCAGCACACAACGCTAAAAGGTTATTATTTTCTCTAAATTCTTAATCCGTTCATGCCAGTTAAATGCTTAGTCAGTTAGTTTTCATTTTATATTTCCAACGACTTGAAATGATTATTTCATGTTACAAATAATGTGAACTTGTGTTTTAGCGTGACGTCC
>BLFN01000040.1:1478805-1483805 GCA_014634225.1 Acropora yongei | reverse complement strand
AAAACGTAACAAATTGGAATTTGACGCATCTCTAGAATAGTGGCTAGAGGTTTAATTGATTAAAATTAACCAGCAAAGTTAAACAATGATTTCTTCTTCCTGAGCTTGAGACAAATATACAAGGACAACGTTAGGTCTTTCTCGATCAGCAAGATTGGCAGATCTCGAAATCTCATCGTCTAAATTTTCCCCGTTGATTTGTTCATTTTCGTCGTGGTCCACACTTTCTTGAATAATGTTTTCTGGACTTGTCAATGACAGTATAGGACGAGAGAAAGGTGATCGATTGTTTGTTAAATAAACAGGGGATGACGAGTGACTCTGATGCGTAGGGTGCTCTGAAACACGCGAGCTTGAAACGAGCGTCGCCGTTGGCTGATGGAGTTGACTTGGCGAGTTTGCTGTTGACTGAAACAGAGTTGCTGCCGATCGAACGTAGCTAATTGAAGGCTGGCGTGCATCAGATTCATTAGACACTGGAGTAACACCGTGCAAAACAGAAGGAGAGCGAGGAGGGCTTTGGTAAATTACGCTCTCGCTGGTAACCGTTGTCATCCCGGCAGATGAAAATTGAGTTGGCTGTTGCGAGCTTTGTTGTTGTGGTGTATCTGACAAGCGTCTTGCTCTTCCTAGATGAGGAAGGGACGAAGAGATCTGAATGCCAAGATCGATTCTTGGTTGATCAGGAGGTACAGTGAGCGAAGTCCTTCGTTCTACTGATCCCGCTGAAGTCCTTCGTTCTGCTGATGCCGCTGGTTGCAGATGTGAAGGGGACGGAGGAGATGATTGGTAATCAGGGGGATATAACGTACTTTCCAACGAAGCCGTCGATCCACACCTACCGCGCCTTCTACCAATCACTCTGTCGTAGGCAGGAGGCGGAAGACCCATAGGTAAACTTTCTGATAAGGGACGTCCCCACGCTAATTGTGACTGATAAGGTGGGGGGAGCGGGTTCGAGTAAGCGCGAACATGACGAGTAGAACGATCAGCGTCAACTGTTAATCGCGTTGGTTCTGTGTAACCTCGAGGACGCTCTGGAAAATAAAGCACTTGCGGTCTAGCAACTCCAGGGAAGCGTTCATGATACTCTCTCAACACTCTCGTGGATCTGTGAATTGCTGGAGCTGGTGGACAGGTTACGAAGCGCCGAGTATGCAATGGATCCGCAATTAATCTTCCCCGTCGATTGTCGCGATGTGGCTCTCGAATAATAAACACAGGTTGTCTTGGTGGATTTCCATCGGCTGAACTATCTGAATGAGACATCGAATTATTGGTAGATATTGTTGATGCGCCCCTAGCGAGGATTTCAGACGAAGCAAAAGCTAAAATGTCTTCCCCTTGTCCGTAGGGCCTGGACGAGTCGCGTCTAGGAGTCGAACCTTTCTGAAACTTGCTATAAACGAAAGCCGACCATCCCAGCACAACGACGAGTAATAATCCAAAGCCGATCAAGGCCCCAGCGGTTATCTGATCAATTTTACTGTCCGAACTTTGAAAATGTACCACAGCAATGATTATGATACCTGTTAAACACAGCACCATAAGCCAACAAAGAATACACAGACAGAAAATCCTTTTTCTTCGCGCCGATGCCTCTTGGCTAAAAGAGTGTCTAACTTGAAATCTCTGTATTCCACGCGGTTGCGCTTGCTCAACTGGGCCATCTTGAAACTGGGGCATGGTGCCAACGGACTGTTGGCTATTCACCGTGCCAGTTTGCATCTTCGTGTTTCCGTTGCTGGTAGCCGTGGCTGAAATGTTTAAAGGAACGAACAAAATTACTGTTGAGTCTCCCTTTCACTCGGGGATAATTACCCCTTCAACAATCTCGACTGATGACTTATTCTCTAAATTAAGCGAACAACGGAGCATAATTGGTTTTATATTGAGCGTGACTTCACAAACATCATTGAGTGTGGGAAGGATGCCGCTGACGTTATCTGTCCGCCCGAGACGGTTCAATATTACCAGAACGTACTTGTCTGCCACAGAAGACTTTTTTTTTCGAATTCTACCGTACTAATCGTTGTTTAGAACTATAAATCCAATCTAACTGTGCTGTAAAGACCCTTGTTTACACTGTGTGCTTAAAAATAATCTTGAAAAACAACCATACAGTGCTTAAAATTATATTGGACTCATTTAAAAAAAACACAAAGGCCACTTCCCTCTCGACTACATTCACTAATTCTTTTATTTGAGAAGTGATTGCTTCCAATATCAAGAAACTATTAAGTTTATTGTGTTGTAATCTTGTTTTATGCCTCTCTCTCTCTCTCTGCATTGGTGATTTGATCACGAAACAATTGAAGCTGACAAGAGGACGCCACGCAGACAAGTTTGAAAAACGCGACTTAGATATCCCAAATATTTGAAAAAGTTTGATTGAGAACGTTGAAAAATCCTAAAACCTTTAGAATATTGGGCTCGGCGACGTGAAAAATATTTGCTGAACGCTTGATTTACTTTTTGGTATGTTCGTTTCAGGCACAAAGCTAGCTGTCCTGATCTTCAGTGTTATTTCCGACCTTAAGAGAGTTCAGTTTGTAAATGATATTAATGAAAACCAACCAAAGAGATTCTTTGTTTTGAAATCAGTTGTAAAGGCTTAAAGTGATTTTTTTGAAGAAGTCAATTCGGATACTGTCACAAAAAACAAAGAAATGCTCTTTTTTTTTTAAGTTTTTCTGGCCGCCGGTTTCTTGTCTAGTTTTGATGGTTTCAACTTTGCATTTGGTTAACCACATCAAGTTAAGTGTTTTTCCAGAATTATTTTTGAATTTTTCTTCCTTTCGGTACGTTTTTAAATGTGACTGCCTGACTTCAGCTCATTTCGCAACTTTCGGCTCATCGAGCTTGATGATTATTACTTTTTTTCTTTGAAAACAAAACAAAACCAACAGTCAAGGGGAGGAACTGTGTTCTTCTGCCGACCTTAAATTTACACGAGAGACGTGAAAATAATGTCGCATAGGTCGTCTTAAAGTCTAATGAGGTTTGCCGTTTTGTTATTGGCAATTTTTGGGTCCTTTCCAATTGATACGGATTCTTCTGTGATTTGCCAATTTTATTACGTTGTTCCGACCCGTAAATGACATGGCATTATCGTCAAGCCCTTTAAAATTTTCATTGCAAAGAAAAATTTAAGTCTTGAAATATATACAAATTAAACGTAACTGCATTTTAGTAACCATTTCGAACAATATACTGACGAATTCGGTATATTAATAAAATGAAGGCAGCCACTTAATTTTTGATTTACTGGTAAATACGTTGTTACCTAAAATGGACCAAGAACGTCAATTTTTCAGCACCATCTCCTCTGAGGCGAACATTAAGTCAGTTTTGTAAATCTCGATTCGTGTTCGTATCATACTGATACCTGCAATAGTTTCCCGCCTCAGTTCTATAAACTAAAGAGCAAGTTTTTAAACCGCGCATAAACCTCCCAAATAGATCCTCTATCATCTTTTCCGAGACGTCACTTCTTGTTTTCGTTGAGTCTCAGTTGTTCGCCACAACTTTCAGCGTTTTCTTCGTCTGTACTACAGCTAACTCGGTATGTATGTAAATGGCCCAAAATGTTCGTGCTGTCTTCCTAGCCCTCAAATGCTGCAATCTTACTGGAAATTACGAGGAGATGCTAATTAACTTGTCTTGTGTTAAAACGGCAAATTGATCATCGCGAAGCGGATAATCCGTAAATTTAAAAAGAAGAGATTTAAAGGTGTCAAGCTTCGTCATTTTGAAATCACTATTACTACGACAAGCATTTGTAACCGGATTGTTATTAATGAACATGATAGTCGCGCTGATAAATTAATACTTACTGAAGAATTAAAGGACAAAGATGGGTTACTCATCACATTAGCTAACAGACTGAAACACGTTAATGCTATTTTGATCAAGTGGTTACGTTCAAGTTAAAGCATCTGCTTATTGGACGCAGTATTTACTAAAAGAGTAGACTTACTGAGATTGGGACGCAGACAGAAAGAAACGTTTTAAATAACTTACATCTGTGACAGCGACGAAATGGCTACCTCTCGCTTCTGGATCAAGTTCCTAAAAGTACTGAAAAAAATACGCGCTTTCTCTTGCTAACGAGTCGACGTGAAGTCTTGTGGGTAGCCGGAAGGTGGAAAGTGGCACTTCACACATGCGTAGAAGCCGATATTAAATTACATGCACGCACAGATATTTTGTATGTTTCCAATGATTCGGTCATTCAACAGTATATTGATTTCTCAGTGGTTGCTCTACTTTTTCATCGCTGATGTATTTCATCTTCGAGAAGTAACAAGGGCTTTCGACGCTCATTGGTGCGAGCCTAATGTTTTTTGTTATCCTTAGTTACGCTCGATCCTGTTTAGTATATTCTTCCGTCAGTTAGTCAGAGCTGAAGATAAACTAATAAATCAAATTGAGTGTGTTTGCTTAATCAAGAGCGAGAAGCAGGCGTAAATATATCAACAACAACTTAGAGATGTAAAGAAACAAATAAAGAAAGAACACTCACGATTGTAGTGAAAATGTACGTGAAAAAGTCCCAAGTTTTGGACAAGATTGACCTAGGTTAATATTAGCTAACCTACTCGATTCATATTCCCTTGGAGTACTCAGAACGTGAAACCAAACTACGGAAAAATGGTTGATGCAACTGTGGCAGGCAAAAGATATCTAAATGCAACATCGACAGAAATTGAAGTAATCGTGATTTAGTTTGTTCTAGACACCTTTTTCCAATACGCTAGTCTAGCATCCTTATCAAGGATGATCTAAAGCTGTTACTCCTTTTATATGGTCACTGCATGATTGTTCCCGGTAACAAGATGAAAGTATAAACTTTTGTTTAAACCCAGTATCATTAGAAATTGATTTGGCTGTTTTGAAAGCAGAACTGACGGACGTGCAACCATTTAGAGACATAAGGCTCAGTGGAGATGATGAGCGAGTCCGGGTAGGATCTGATCATTGAGCCACGCCTTCACAGC
>BLFN01000040.1:1441735-1444235 GCA_014634225.1 Acropora yongei | reverse complement strand
CAATGACATTGCAAAACTGACCGCGGCTACTTTAACAACTGCACCGGCATTTCAACTTACCTGATACAAAATACTGAAGATTAAGCAATATACCGATCTTCAAAACAGTGAAGACTGGGTAAAATAATGGCCATACTTCTTTGCGTGAGAAATGAGACATCTCAGCCACTATTGTTACCTGTGATCTTGGAATTAGAACTGAACATTTATTCCCTGTAATCCAGAGTAAATTTCAGTGAGTGCTCGTATTTGGTCCTTTATCTTTTCTTTTATCCAATGAAAATCAAAGACTTGAATAAGCTGTCAATATTGTCTTGTGTCATGTCACGTGGGACAGGTGGCGAAAGCTATTCAGTTTACCCTGGTTGTTTATTGCAATGAAGCGCATGTTTTCCACAATAAAAAAAGCCTATATATATGTATATATATATTTACAAAGATCAAAATATCTCCAACAGGTAAGAACTAAAATATCTCTAACAGGTAAGAACTTTAAAATTTACAAACAATACATATGTCTCTATTTTTATATATAAAATACAATAAAACTACTAAAAATAAAATCCAAAAAAAAAATAATAGTAAATGAAGCGCATGTTCTTGTAAACTACATTTCTTCCACAGATAGTATAGTACGATCTCTCTCCTTGTTCTAAATCAGTGGATCAGATGAATACAACCTCGCATTAAAAACGCGATAAAGCAGCCAAAGAAAGTTAATAAATAGCTTTAAGTGTGATGTTAAATTTTTGTTGGAGTTTGATTCAGATTATTAAGCGCTTGATGGTCAAACACTTGAATTAAAATAACATTTGCCGAAGCAAGCATCATTTTCCTTTTTTGACCATTTTAGCCACGACCTTTTCGCCTCATGATCAATTGTTTTCACAAAGGTGTACTACTTACTATCATGCAATTTACTTAGGGCATGGTGCAATTGGTTCGTGGAGGAAAAGAAAAAAAAACTTTAAAACTTCAATTCCCGTTAAAACCTCACATCGTCCGTGCACTAAAAAACAGGCCATTTCTCGTTTCGGGTCGGACGAGAATGGCAGCGAAATGTCACTTATTTATACTGAATAACATCAATCGATCGCTCAAAGTTTTAAATTATTAAATATACAAATTGTTGACGTTTTGATGTTGATGTTGTCATTGTGGTTGTTTTAAATTAGCTCGATAATAACTCAGCCAAGAGGAGTTTTCAGTAACTTATCCCAAGCTGAAAGAATGTTAAAGTTCTCATTCAAATCAAGTTCTTACGATGTTGATACAAAATCAACATGCTACCTCTGCACAATTATACGTACCTTCCTTGCATTAGCTGCGACGGTCATGGTAAGATTAAACTCTGTCTGGCTATTACCAAAGGAGACCGGATCAATGAGCCACCAACAAAAACAATGAGACAAGTCGATAAACCTCTGGACGTGTTTCTGGAGCTTTGTTACTCTTAAAACTGCTATTTACTTGAACGAAACGTTCGTCAGCAAACTTTTCTGCTTTCGTCCTACATACGTTTCGTTAACCTTGTTGATGTTTGTACTCGTTTTGGTTTTCCCTGTGCTCTACTTTCACTTGATCAAGAAAAGGCGTTCGACAGCGTTATTGGCAATTCTCGCGTTCTACTCTTTCTGCCATGGGCTTCGGTCAATTTTTCATGAGTAGAGTTTCATTGTTTTATTCCGTTGTTTCCAGTTCTGTTAATGTTAATGGTTTTGTTTTTCGCCCTTTTACGTTGTCTCGTTGGGTGTGGCGGGGTAGTCCCCTTTCCCCCCTTCTTTATGTTTCGTGGCCGAAGTGCTGGCTTGTAATTTCCGTTCCAATCTTGATATCTCTAGCTTGGCTCTACCTGGGTCTCTTCTCAACCCTTCATGTGCTTCTGCGCGCACATGCGGACGACTCCTCTATCATTGTTTCTCCGTCTTTTTACGTCTGCGCGCTGTCATCACTTTGTTCGTTAGTGGGGTGCTCATGGTGGCGTTGCTTCTCTGGTGCTGTATCGTCTGGTAGTACACGTTTAGTCTTGTCCTTTATCTTTTTGTTGTTCTGGTTCTTTTTGGTTTGGGTCTTTTGTAAGGGTTTCTAAGAGGGGCGGGGTTTGACTCCTCGACGTGTTTGGCGGGCCTGCCCCTTTCAGGGGATGCCCTACCCCCTTTTTAGGCGCACATTTCCATCTTTCAGGGCCTCTCGCCATTACACTGTGGTCGGAGGACCGCCTCACAAAAAGAAAAGAATAAACATTCACGGTCTACAACGACAATAAATGCTTTTTGTTTTAAGAAGATCCAATGTCTCTTCTAGTGATTAGTGATACTACTGAATCGTCCATTGATATTGTTTTTCATGAGTTTTGTTTAAAGACAGGAAAGGAACGTTAAGCGTCTTGTCGTTCTAGCGCTGGAGCACTGATTGGGGATACTGTCAACTGAAAGAAGAGAAAATGAGAGAGAGAGAGTAGGGACGATGGCTGGGATATGTGAACTTTAAGATCGAAAGT
>BLFN01000040.1:1336633-1339133 GCA_014634225.1 Acropora yongei | reverse complement strand
AGTAGACGAGCGTGGCTAAAGCTATCGATCCCTCTACCTTTCACTCGGCTTTGAACCTCATTCTCTATCTGATAGCTACAGTTATTTTTCAGATTCCATCAGCCATCAGAATCCTAATGCTGCTGTGTTACGTCTCAACTCAGTTTGCCGTGTAATCATAAAAAGGCCCAAATGCTACATCACCTTATGAGAGTCAATGCTACATTTCTTCAACAAGCACCTGCGGTGTATGAATGTATTACTGATTACATCAGATATATTGAGATGTCTCATTTAGGGACGCATCGGTATTGATTTTTGAGCTCCAATAAAAGCACAGGACATGCCATATCAAGAAAGCGGCTTCGAAGGTGACGAAATGACGAAATCAAAATCCGTGGCAGATCTTTGTTTAAAAGAATAAATTTTTATCATCGATAGGGGAAGTTGGCTGACTCCTGTGAATTTCTTCTTTTTTTATCCATCTATTAATTATATGCAAATTGATATCACCGGCGGTATTAAGTGGTATGACCAACGTGGTCAAGGAGCAGAAGTCCAAAGTCCGCAGCGGAAAGAGGACAACAATTTCCGACGCGTCAAGTGTTAAATATAGAGCGGAAAATTTAATACTTAACGAATTCTATGGAGACCGTTTGCTTTCCATAACGCAATCTATGGAGTCAAGGAATTCTTTGATTTATCAATTGGAGCTGATCGATCAAGTTGAGTAATTCCTCATCGTCATTTCATGGAACTAAATATTTCTGAAACAATAAAGGTTAGTTTTAGTTGTCCCCTTTTGACTCAAGTTCTTTGATTACGTAATTTCAGTTACATGAATTAACAGTGTACTCTACTTTAAGACAAGACTACGAGTCTCTAATTTCTGCGAGAGAAGCACAGCACCCGAGTCACTTTTGTTTCTCGCCGAAATTAGTGACTAGTTACTAGCAATCTGGAAAACTGTCCCTTTTTTTCTTTCATATCAATAAGGTCAAAATTAAACTCTGAAATCTTGTGGGAAGTAGCGTCCGCTTTCCTTCGCCGCCTTCGTACTGAAGCCAATGATTACGGTTGTTATTCAGGTCAAGGACTGTCTTTTATAAGACGATGATATCATTAATTACCGATTTTTATGGCCATTTATTTCCTGACTTCTTCACAGCCTAACTGAAAGCTTATAAACACCCGACTGTTTGCAAAAATGGAAATTTTATCTCGTAGTCAAATTCACCGTCACTGCAAAACGTAGAAACCCGAACGGAAGTACCGCCAGGATCATTCAACGTCATACTCTGATGCCTACTGTGTGATCAGACAGAGAAAGTATGCCATTTTAGGGTCTTTTTATATGAAATGCCCACGCATGCGTACATGTCATTTATTCTGCACCGACACGCTTGCGCTTACGTACAACATAAAAATGCAAACGATTTCATCTTTTTAGATCAATGCCATCTGATTTAGAGTTTACTCATGTCATTGAGCTGCTGAAAATGTGGTCCTGTCCCCGCCATTCCGAGAGGACAGGTATCTAGAACACTCAGGTTTAACTGATATTCGGGGTCCATGGTGAAGATAACAAACTCTAGCGACACGCCCAGAAATACCGCCATCAGATTTTTTTAAACGTTCCTTTAACTTTCTTCCTTTCCCTGCACTGAGTCTACACATGTGCATAACATTCTTAGAGGTACATTGTTCTCCATGTCACGCTAGCCGTTTCGTTCAGCATCGACGAATAAAATTAAGAATGACAAAAGTAACACCCCAGTTGTACTATTGAATATTCTTACACCTGCATCAGAGACTCATTCGCGTAATACTTAGTGTGTAACAAATCAAAATTTCTGTAAGCCATCATTACCCACTAATTATGGTATATCTGCATTTTTAAAATTTAAAAATTTTCCGTGGTAAAATTTTGGGAATCCGTCTCAACGGAACTTAAACGTTTGCAATGTTACTCGTTATAAAAACACTACAAAAGTTTTCTATTGACTACTTAAAGCTGACCATAGCTTTACAGGTTAGAAAACATGTAGGACCTCTTCATTTTTCCTAAGTTGCATTTATGAATAACCTTCTTCTCTTAAAGATACCTCAAATCATGCTTAACATACGGCTAACGCCAGCTTATGTCCACCTGACAACTCGAAAGCTCTTGGCTACTTTGGCCACTGTACACTATAACTATTGTTTGGGCTAGCTGATCTCTAGCTGAGTCTGCTAGCTCTTCTTTTTTACTGTAATGATTGTATAGTGTCTCATGTATGTTAAATTTTTCGTAAACAGCGTGCAATAAAACTTGAACCTTGAACTTGGCAGCACAAAGTTTTCCAGATTCATGGCTGGTTAGTAAATCTAAAATTACGAATTCTTCTTGTACGTAGAATGGCTTACGATGATCCCTGCTGTTGCCAATAGAAAAAATACAAAATTCCTTCTCAAGCATCTTCCGTACTTACGTTGGAGACAGAAACAAAATCCTTCGCTGGCCAATTTTAAAATAGTAAAA
>BLFN01000040.1:1297978-1300478 GCA_014634225.1 Acropora yongei | reverse complement strand
AAATAGAGGGCAGTAGGAAATAGCCAGGAATGATAGGTCTACTCGACTCCTTAACGGTTCAGACTCTTGTGCCGTATTTGCGGTCATTGACCTCTTCGAAGTTTCGCTCTCACGAGCATGTCTTTGAGGAATTTTCCACTTTTAAAGGATATGAGTGGTGGCTCTTTGAAAATTTGCCGTAGAGAAGGCTAGTTTTGTATCAAGTGCCAGTTTTCGAGTAAAACATGTTTTAGGTTTGGCACTACCAGGTGATACTGTGTCAAAAAGGGCAAGATATCTTTTGGGCTATCATTTTTTGCGTCTGCTCTGACGCCCTTTCTGTGAATTTGATGTCTGATAGGAGTGTCTCAATCAGACGTTTCGGGTAGCCTCTAACACGGGTTAGCTCATGTCGCGCTAAATTAGCTAAAGCCCCTCCCCGGGAATATCAAGGCGAGCAAATGCCCCCCAGTTATCCCGGGGGGGGGGGTTAGCACAGTTGCAACTGACTGATGCATAATAACCAAAATAGTAGTGCTGCCATCAATAATAACTTTACTTTAACATTTAGGGTACCATGCAACGTGTGATTTCCGGATAATAATTAAACAATAAAAATATTGAAATCTTGATGTGTGTTCTACATGCTAGCAATTCAACGTCCAGGTAGTGATGGCATTTTTCTGTGTAATCAGTTACCTTCAGGGGGTTTAGCTGTCATCCACAAAAATGGTTGTGTTCTTTGTACTAAATGCGGAACACTGTATTTTAGGTATATATATATATATATATATATATATATATATATATATATATATATATATCAGGCACATATTTCTCGACACACACAGAGCGGTATACATTACGCAAGACGGCATATTGTGATGGAGACAACACAATGCAGTTAACAAGGAGCCATTGCAGATTGAATTGCATGACTCTGTTGAATTGTGCTGAATTACTCATGCAGACCATCAAAGCAGATACACTGTTGTATATAAATAATTATTGTTATATTGAAAATTGTAAATCTTTGCGCTAAACAAAATTTACATTTTAAGGGTTTTTGGATTCTTTCAAACAAACATAGAAATTGCAAGCTTCCTTCTGTGGTAAAACATTCGTATCATAACTGTTGCACAAGGCTATGCAATAATCACAGTGTTAACACATGCTTGCCATGTGCCTTTGGAAATCTGAAAGTCGAGAGACAAAGCTGAAAAATAGCAGGAATTAAAGAAGATCAGGAATTAAAGATTAGATTTAGACCTCTAAGGAAATTGGGGACCATGGACACATATCAAAAACAGAACTAACATCAATGAGAGCATTCACACTTTAATTTTAAAACAAAACACTTGATTCCAAAAAACAACTAGATATATATTAAATATCAGGATCTGAGGCACTAATAGAGAGTTTTCCCTTTTTCAGGGGTTTCAACAAGTTCTGAAGTAGTTGGCAGACCCTATTAAAGTCGGTGGCTGCAACACTAAGACACCTCCCCCTAGGGCGGTCTGGGGGCATGGTCCCCCAGAAAATTTTGGAACCTAGAAGCCCAGAAATGCCATTTCATGCATTCTGGCATCAAATTCAGCACTAAATATTGATTATTAAAGTAAAGACAGTAATGACTCAAATGAAATTTCACATAGAAAGTAGATGGCAATGATTTGGGAAGTTCAAGGCAAAATTCCTCGGGTGATGGCTCCTATGGAAACTCTGCTTTTTATCAGCACAACAGGTAAAATATTTTTTCAAACTGGTAAAAGCAATTGCAGGCATCACTGCTTATTGCTTACCCAGTGTATTGTATGGAATTGTTTTAGTGGGAAGTCAAGCTGGCGTAGTGGACATCAATTTCGCCTTCCACCTCTGCTACAAATGTTGTATGTGGGTCGAGTTTCAGTCAATCTCAACCTGACTTCGAAAGTTTTCTCTGGGTGATCTGGTTCCTCTCCCGTCAAAATCGACTCCCATTTGGGGGGTATGTCTTAGCATGGGAATTTGGTTTCCCCCTACTACCGTGACATTAACCAAATTTAAATTCAAATTTAGTCGACTTTATACAGAATAGTTTTGGCATCAGTTCTTTAAGAATACAAGTATCACAGTTTGGTAAAATGAATGTACATGGTATATTTAAGCAGTTACTACCTGAGAAGCAGAACACTGCTAATAACAATAATAGTAGTAAATAAATATTAATAATTGTTAAAATGATATTATCATCACAACCTTCATCATCATCATAATTCACTTTTCACATTACATTTTGAGTGACCATTCTTTTTTCTGTGCAATAAGTTCAGACAAATAATTCAGTTCATTGAAAAATTTTAGTTTGTGGCAAGCTTTGGCATTTGCTTCAATTTGCCTCAATAAATATTGACCAACCACAATTTTGCAGTCAGTACTGTGGTTTATGATGCTATAAAGAATAAACACCTTATATACATTCCTTCAAAAGATACAATGTCTTGTTGGTACATTAAACCAAGAGATTACTATTATCCTGGGG
>BLFN01000040.1:1267978-1270478 GCA_014634225.1 Acropora yongei | reverse complement strand
ACTGTGATTTGCAACCTATCTGCTGTGTTCACTGTCCCCCCGCTTGTTGCCTGGATAATAGAATTTGAGAATGTGAAGCTTGATCCAGTTCAACTGCTGATTAAGCTAGTGTTGACTGTTTTGCTCCCATTATTGGTATGTATGTACATCTTGTATCGAACAGCTTTTCAAATGACTGTCGAAAGTAGTTGCGCAATAATTATTGTGATTGCTATGCTTAGTGATCGCACTAGTTTTTCAACCAATGAGGAGCAAAACCGATTGCGTTTTATATGCCTGAGTTTTACCATGCTTTGAGCATGTTATGGATAATTATTAGGGACTCTGATTGGTTCATTGTGCAGTTTGCGGACCTTTTGAGATTGGTCGAAGTAGTCACTTTGTTATTGGTTTTTTTAAAGTCATTTGAAAACTGCTCTATACACAGACACAATTGTTGAACATTGTTGGTATGTGACAATTTTTGGTATTCTTTACTAGTAATAAATAATTATTGGCTCCTTACAAAAAGCAAGTGGTTTTTGCCCTTAAAATGTAGACAGATAATAACAGTTTCTTTAGGCTTTATACTACGTTCTGTTCTCTGTACCTTGATTTCTGTTGGCTGTATTTACCTTATTTACCCGTGTACAATGCGCAGTTTTTGCCACTGAAAAAAAGCTTCAAAAATTGAGGTGCATATTATACAGAGAATCCTTAGTTTTAAACTCATGTCCCTCATTATTATGCAAGGAAAATTAATACACTTAATTTGTCAATACATGGTCATTGTTTTTTTTTTTTGTAAATTATAACAATTTATTACCCTTCCTCTTTAAATGAACAACCGATCAACAAAGCATTGACTTTTGGGTGATCAGTCAAATATTGTTAAGGCTATTTGGTTGGAAGAGCTATTATACGGCCAGCCACACGCATGCCAATGATACATGGAGATTACCCTCATTGATATCATCAGTTCTGCCAAATTTTCTCATTTCTGTCTTTAAAAAAATACGTTCTTTTTTAGGTTGGCAAAGGGATAAGATATGTACCTAGAGTGAAACCTTACATCCAGAAATTTTCTGACACCCTGAAGGTGATTTCAATCATTCTCCTGACAATAATTCCATGGTTGAAGGTCAGTCAGGCAAGTGCACAAAAAGCCTTCCGTGGAATTTCAATTGCAAGCATTTTTACTGTCCTTGGATGGGGTCTGGCCATGCATGTCCTGTATATCATTGTTATATTTCCACCATGTCTTCTCCTCAAACTAACAAAACCAGCATTGAAGTCAGTGGTCATTATGGCAAGTCAGAAGTCCCTTGCAGTTGCTGTTACAATTTCAGGGTTTCTACCCTTCACCCAAGCTCAGCAGGGTCTCATTAGTTTGCCACTTATTATAATTCACCTCGGTATTTTAGTGGCTGATTCTTTTTGGGCATCATGGTGGTTTACGTGGGATGCAAAGAAGGACAAAAAGGCAGCTAAAAGTGCACAAAATGGAGAGGCAGGCGTACTCTCGGAGCAAAGCAATGAAGAGGAACAGATGGAACTTGTACAGATTGAAAATGATGAAAACAAACTCCAATCTAGTCCTTGAATATATCACTTTATTTACGTAGACCTCTTAGGTTTTCATACCATATGACTTGTTTTCTTTTTCCAATACAATGACATGTGATGTTTTCCTTTTTACTTTTCATGAGAATTATTTATGGATAAATAGCCACACACACACAATGAAATTTAAAACAAACTGTTTCTTATTGTAGCATTACTTTGCCTCTGTTGAGAAAGCAAAATATTCAAACTTAATAGATCTATTGTACATTCCTTCAAGTGAATTATTCAGGCCATTATCTTTATTATTCTTAAATTAATGAAACAAAGCTAGTATTTTTTTTTTTACTAACTCATGCTATTATGCCGATAAATCAGCATACTAGATTAGATAATAATAATAATTAATTATAACATTATTTCAAAGTTTACCACCCTAATTTATCAGCAAATGCTAAAGTGTTGCAAAATTATTACTATTCTTGGAGTTATTTTGAAACAATTGTGTCATAATTTTTTAATATTAACTGGCCCTTCCCTGGAAAGTTAAAGCTGTTAAAAATCGGTAAACTTTCCAAAGAAAATTTTTAACAAAATTATAATAATTAGTATTATAATATTATTTATTGGGCCCATATGGTAATATAAGACATTGATAAATAATAAACTTAATGGCTTCCAGGAGTCCTCTTTTTTGGTATTATTTTATGATACACCTTTGTGAAGTTGCAGAAATTGGAAACAATTAGGGTTCGTAGGGTGGACTGCCACTACCACAGTTTGTATTCTTTAACTACCCAGGGTGGGGGCATGGGTGCAAAAACAAAATTCCTTTGCAGGTGCATTTTGGCGAGCGGTATTAAAAAAAAAACAACCAAACATTGTAATGTTAAGGGAATCGCGTTTCTTGACCGCGGGTTCGATGTCATATCAAAAAACATGCTAAACTGAATTGTGG
>BLFN01000040.1:1251657-1256326 GCA_014634225.1 Acropora yongei | reverse complement strand
AATTGTTCGAATAGTGTTCGCAAACCTCTTGCGCACGAGCATGGTTAGAAAAACGCCAACTGTTGAAGCCTTCAACGGTCGGCGTCTCTGTCACCAATTTAGCTGCTAAATTTTTGCTCCTTCAATGGGAAAGAAAAATTACCCTCTGAGATCATATTGCGCTGAAATGCCCTTCCTTGCTTGGTGTGTTCACTTATTTAACGGAGACAAAATAACATTGCTTTTAGTTGCAGGTTATGAAAACGTGATTGAGAAAAGGGATTTCCTGATTAAAGGTATCAATCACGACTCTGCTGTTGCCGGTAAATGGCAGGGAAAGGTGAGTGCGAATCCATTACTCCTTGAAAGTAGCAACACCTATGTCATACTCAGCAAACGTGCTTCTTAATGATTGTGCGTTTTTTGCCACAGGATTTCGTGTTGACAGTGAAGATCAACTCCGGTAATTACCGAGCGGACTTAAGAGTGGTGTTGAAAGACGATGATCGCTCCGTGAATGGCAATGCGAGAAAGGACAAGAGCTGTCAATCCAAACGAGGAAAGGTTGGTTATTGGCAATCACTTCTCTGGAGAGATTCCGCATTAAAATATGAAGCCCTTAAGTGGGGAAGTCGGGGGAACATTGCAGTCAGCGAGTCGTTGAAGACTTCGAAACGGTTTAACAGTTAATGCTGAGCTAAATATTCGGTGGTTTACAGATTGAAAGCAGTCTTGTTTTCGTGCTAAACCGTTGATACGAACCTACAATTATCGTACGACGAGCCTGCAAAAAGGCGAACATCGATAGGTGCCCAGGGTATTTGCGGCTCGATTCTTGAATCTTTGAGACTCAATATTAGCCATTTTGTAAGCTGACCGTTTGTTTTCACGATTTAGAGCAAAATGAAACTTTATAGAGAGTTCAATCTTGTCTTCATCTTCACGACAAGTTCTCAATCGTGACAAGGTATAGAACATTTCTCAACCTACGATTTTCGAGCCTATGTGGTCATTTCTTAACTTTAAACTTTCAGGTATTGAACTTTCCTTCGTGCAAAGCTAATAAAACGCGTCCATTGACCAGTGGAACTTGCAAACCTCGTCCACCAATGATCATCTGCAAAGCATATGCAGCATGCAAATCATACGCATTGGCTGCGCTAAATTGGTGGATGACTGGACCGAAAAGATTGTCGAACGCATTGGAAAGCATTTACCATGGAAGTATCTGGTTGGGTTCAAAGGGCTATAGTGGAGTGGCATTTGCCATGGAGTGGGCCGGTATCAAACTGACCTCGTTGGCTCATAAAGCGTATGGAGGATTGGCAGTGGCTTTGGAATGGTCCTGGGTCCAACTAAAGAGTTTTGCTCTAGTAGCATGGCGAGTAGCTATGTGGATGATTGATTGGACCTGGTACGGATTTGCAGGACTTGCTAAGGTGACCTGGTACGTACTGCGTTGGATTTGCACTGTAATATGGATTCCAACTGCGTGGATTGGCAACGCTATTTCCCCCTTTTACAATTTCTTTCTGAAAGGTTAGTTCCTTGTGAGAATGCCTCTTGGTTGTTATGTATGTGATTACACGCGTCGATATTTTTATTAATTATTATTTTTTGGCGATGAAATCCACTGATTTCTTTTAAATGATTTGTTGCAGCTCACGTGGACCACATTGAGGGCTTTGTGGCTTCTTTGAGCACACCTCAGCGTATTTTTTTGGTGTCTGTAATGGGCAATGCAGTTTTCTTCGTAATGTGGATGATTGGAGCGCTACTAGACTATCGACGCAAAAGGTAAATCACATTCGTCGACAAACATAGCTTCATAAAAGTCATCAAGTGGTGATCGGCGGGCGGGATATAGACGCATCAGATTGACGTGAAAACCATATTTTCATCTGATGTTTGGGTGTGGTTTTCGATTCGCAAGTTGTGTCAAGGGCAAAAAAGCCAAGAAGGTTGTTTCCTTCAGGCGTTGAGGTCCTTCAAAAGCGTTTCTGCTTACTTGCATTGAAAATGTCAAAAAGTGACCCTTAAACATTGAAGCTAACACCTTTTCTAAAATGGTTATAAATAAAGTTATTATTATTTATCATCATTAAGACGTTGAAATTAATAAGACACCAATTGATCAAGTTTTCTTTTACAACTGTCCTGACAAGTTCTGGTTCTCGTTCAAGCGATTTCGATTTTTTTTTCAGGCAAGAACTTCTGGAGATAGAAGCTGCTGAAGAAGCAGCGGCTGCCGCTGCAGCTTCGACGTCCAGAAGACGAAGAAAGGGACAAAACCAGAACCAGAACCAGAACAATAAACCAAAGAATAAATCTTTCTAATGGACCTGGGATTTAAATTGCTTTTGTACACAGAACTTTTACTTTGATAGGCCAGATGACGCTTAACCTCGTTTCAGTTTGTTTTTGTTATTGTATGTGTCGAAGTAAGAAAGACAGAATTAAAGTATTTTTTGGTGCGGAAATTTTTTTGCTTCCTTCAGTGCCCAAGAACAAGTAACCAGAAGCGAAACCAACAAAGCATTCATTGCCATCCACAAATTATATTTCGGTAGCGCGTTCTCACAAACTTTCACAGAGGTCCTAGCATCATGAAGCATCATAAGGTTTTAGCATCATGAAACACCTAACTCGTTGTTCTCATTCCTTCGAGACAGTTTGCCTCGAGGGTGGGTACGCACGGCTATAGGTAGGCTTATCATTTCAAGGGTCTTTCATTTCCCTCCCCAGGGGGCAATAAAAGACCTGCAAAAGAAATCGCTAGCCTAGGCCCTTTTTCTTCGCCTTCATACGAGGAAAGGATAGATAGCCTTGGTTTCTGGAGTTGGCTTATCTACGTCTGCGGTTATTAGTCCATCGATAAATTGGTCTCATGGCCTGACATGCCGTTAATTGCTAAATAATTAAAGTTAAACCTCTCATTTACATGAAGAGAAAAAAAATTGTAGCCGAAAGGGCTGTCAGCCTACCTCAGTCAAATTGACGTCAACTGCAGAGTAAGACTGGGAAAGAAGGCACTTGGTGACATCATCTAGGTCTGAAAATAACACCACGAGTTATGCTTGTGAGCGCAACGATCTTTTTCATTCTATCTGATCTCGATGCTCGCCTGAATGTACCATTATCTCTTCTATTCATGATATGCAACGCCTTTTATTTAATTCCAACCCCTTGATCCTGGTTCTTCTGTGAGCAGAACAGTACTTCCCTGTGCAACATAAACGTCATCACTGGCGCTGGCACAGGAGAGACCAGAGAACGTTTTTCTCTGCGACTAAGAAGCAGACTTTTTTTTTTTGTTACTGACTAATTCTGGCTAATTTTCCTGACTAATTCTGACCTAAACACTACACATTTGATTTGCCTGAAGTTGTTGTCGCTCGGTGAGGTTCCAATATGGCTTTTCCTAGGTGTACCTGGAGGGCAGGCCCCATGCAAATGACCCCCGAGGCAAGACATATTCTGTACCTCTTCCGGACCTCTATTTTCATTGGTCCCTATAACCTGTAGCTTCTCTTGTTATCAGCAGAGGATTACGGGTGTCCTTTGTCTTCAATCATCTATTGTTCCGTTCTCCAATCACAGATCGTACCTGGCGAGGTACAGGGTGTCTATCCCTGACGCTAACAAGCCGCGTTTTTGAGCCGTAAATGCAGTGATGCGAAGGCGAGTTAAATAGGAAAACAGCTCGCTTCAAGTTGTCGTCAGCAGCTCAAAAACGTCGCGCCCTTAAGCTCCCTAAAATTACTGCAAACGGGATCTGGCTCCAAACTTACCATACACATCAAGAGTAGAGATAGTGCCTATTTCTACATAGGAATCTGTTATAACTGAACATGGCATGGGGAGACCTTTGAGAACCGTGGTCTCACCAAACGAATCGCCAGGACAGAGTTTGCCAATCATTACAGACTTGATACGCTGCTCCTAAGAAGTAGAGTAACAGGATAGTGGTAGTAATAAACATTGCAATGATTTGACCTTGTCTAAAAGGGACTTAAGACAGCCACATTTATGAGTTTCTTTGGCTGAAATAGCGGCCTAAAATCAACAATACAGAGAACACAAATGAAAAGTGGTTTTCGCGCCGAGCTGCCGTGGATAAAAAAATGGCTTCCTGTACCAAGTTCTTGTTCCGTTAGTTTTTTCACTTACACATTTAATAATTTCATGAAAGGTTTAAAGGTTATATAACAGAACTCAAAGGTGCTTCTGAAGATGGGGAGACTATAAATGCAATTGAAGAAGAGCAAACAAAGTGATGGTTTTGGTGAGATGGGAAAAGTCACACTAGGCCGAGGAATGTTCTCTAAGAGCACAGAAGATAACTTCATATGACGTCGAGTCCGGGAATCTTAGCTTCGACGTAATGGTAAGACATGCGCACTTCCACCCATGTGCCAGCCAGTCCCTTTCTTCTCCTCCAAGTACACAATAGATACAAATAAATAGAAAACAACCCCTCCTGTCAGGCCATTGTGGGTAGGGGATCAGCTGGTTATTTGCAGGCGAAGCCGAGGAGTTAGGAAGGGGACAACTGAGAGAGAGAGTGGGCTTAAGTTCGCATGGCAACGCGTGCGGAATATATAGCTGAAGATAATGAATATATAACGGGGGAAGGGCATGGGAATTTTAATAGCGCTTACTTTCTTTCCGTTTGGAAGAGTGCATACAA
>BLFN01000040.1:1229157-1231657 GCA_014634225.1 Acropora yongei | reverse complement strand
GGTAGTGCAACTGACATTAACAAAAAAGGTGATGAAATGGGAGCGAAATTTTAACGCTGTACACGGCACATAAACAATTGTGGACATTTCAAAACATGCTCGTGGATGATTCAGCGTACTTTTAAACCCAAACTTTCCTACTTAACTACTGTAACCTGCATGTATAACTCTTAAGGAAAAAGTGCTTGAAATTTATGCTACATTCACTCCGCTCTGTGTATATCGAGTAAAAACTTGCTCACTAGCTAAAATTTGTAACCGTTACTTTTCGGACTTGACAATAGAAATCATTGCATTTCTTGCATAGCTTTTGGAATTCTGACCGGTACAGTCCAGTTGAATGACGAAATTTAATGTTCCTCAATAATAAACACTTCGTATGATCGTGGTGGCCCAGTCTCATACCACTGACAGTTAACTGTACCACCACCACTTGATGTAATAGAATGAGTAACACCGCTCCCGTCCAAGCGAATGTAGCAATGAGGAAACTGAACACTTCGAAGCGAGTGATTTCCATTTTCCTCTTCTTTGAGGAAAAATCTTTCAAACGCTTTTGCTGAAAACTGGCAATTCACCTCACCGCCTCCTGAGGGATCAGTTTGATGCATATTCTTGCCGTTCAAGCGAATAAAAACGTTATTGAATTTTGTGCTTTGTATCAACACTTTGTAGGCACCTTCCAGAGCCAACGAGGGAGGGACTTCTACTGGATATATGTAAAACTTCTCATAAGACCCCGCTTTGTACTGGCAGTTAACCGTTCCACCTCCTTTAGAGTGAAATTTTGTTACGCTTGAGCCATCGCACCGAATATACACATCGGGAAACGCAACAGATCTTAGCGACTTCGACTTGAAGCAATTCATAAATTGCAGAAAACGGGTGATCATCTCTGATGTAAATCTAGGAGCTGAGTTAGGACAGCCACCATAGCTTTGCACGGCAAGCACTGTCCAGTATCCACCGTACCATGTGTAAACTGGGCTTCCACTTTGTTCAACCTTTGTATCATTCATGTAAAAGATCCTACTGGCCGTGTAGCTGCTGATCTTTCCACCAGTGATCCACATGGTACCCGATCTGGTTTGTCGCCTGGATAGCCACAGTTTGTTACGAGACGGCCATTCAGTTCTTCGTCCTCAACGATCGCCGACCAACCAAAGCCATCGTTACAAGCTTGACCATAACTGCAGGAGTGGTCTTTTACGGTCATTTCATCGATAATATATGGGTTATCGGTGGGTCCCATCTATGACCGCAGTTAGCCTTCATCCTTGTTTAGGAATCATATTAAGCGATGACATGAAGTGGAGTATATCAACAAGATTACAAAACAGGAAATAGTGCCCTTGGCTTTCTGGGACAAAACGTGAAAGCCTGCCCCAGGAGTCATGTCATATATTTGACTTGTACGGTCTCCACTTGAGTAACGGATTGTCCAGTTTGGGCCCCGTACCTGAAAAAGGACATTCTGTAACTAGATCAGATTTAGCGAAGAACAGCAAGGTTTACCTGTGACATATGGGACGACAGCGTTTCAGAGATGCCGAAACAACTAGGCTGGCAAAACCTGAGCGCACGAGGACGTATTTTACGGCGGCACAGGGACGCCAATGGGCAAAATTGTTAACAATCTCATTCAAATTCCGAAAGATAACTATCTTTTAGCAGGCTACTCTAGAAACCGATTTAATTCTGCTAAACTCAGTCAGTTATCATCGAACATTCAACAATGTAAACACTTTCTTTTTTAAAACTTTTGTGGACTGGAACCGCTTATCCCCAGAATCTGTGGTTAGCTAGTACTTCAATTAGCACTTGAGTCAACTGAGAATGTCAGTAAAGTCTTAAAAACATTGACACTTGACCCGATGAGGTGTGTTTCTCCGTTGAGAATTTTGCCGCACTAACTTCTTGATAGATAGATAGAAGGACAGATAGTAGATAGACAGACGGAAAGGCACATAACTTTAAAGCAAAAAAAAATCGCTTGTGTACGTTTTCCTTGCGAATGAATTTTTTGTTCTGATGCCGAGACTAAAAAGTTGTCGTGTAAACCGGGCTTCAGTCGACAAAACTAACATCAGATTCGAGTGAACTCACGACGGTCTCCGAACAATCTCTCTCATCCTAACCGCTGCTACACCGACATGCAACTAATCGCACTTGAACTAGTCCACTCCTCAGGCGATTCAAGCAGAAAATCCTTACTAAAAATTTAGGGGGGACCTTAGAGCCTTGTGATTTAATAGAACAGACTCGATGATTTGTCTAGGCGGCCTTGTTCTATTATAGTACTATACGTTCTAATTCGCGACGCTCAACCGAACGTAAATTATTTTACCCTTAAATTCCTGTACAATAATCAAGCAAGCAAGAAATATGGTAGGATACGCAGGCGGATCCATATTTTCTCAAAAAAGTAAACGAAGGGCATCAAGGGTGGAAGCTGAATAATGAATAACGGCATGAAACAAAAAATGCTTTGTAATAAAAC
>BLFN01000040.1:1224906-1226516 GCA_014634225.1 Acropora yongei | reverse complement strand
GAAATTTCGTAGGGTTTTATCGAAGGCAAATTTGAGTCCGACGTTTCTCCCTTCTGTCAGAAACAGGAAGATTCTCGTTGTTGTCTACGATGAGCGCTCATGTTACCAAGAACAAACTACCTGTAAATTGTTTGCTGTTTCTTGCAAAGATTGGAGGAGATAGAAATAGGCGTAGTATTGGCCTGCACTAAATTCAACCAGGCACACTCAAATGCTTCGGTGCTTCACAAAAGGCTCAGGTTAGGTGAAGTTAACAGAATACGTATATAGCGAGTCAACTTTCTATACGTGTTTCGGAAACACGACCGTTAATTCTGTTTTCAAGGAAGAGTCAAAACTCTAAGAAATAGGGGAAACTAGTATTTTGTGAGAGTTGTGCTCTGGCGAAAAAGTGGAAATTTCAGTTAGCAAGGGTGACGTCGATGCGAACAAGGACGTCACTCACCTGAATGTTTAATTAACAAAACAATGATTTTTGCGCTCTCTGCACTCCCCTACGTTTTTCGTAAATGGTTCGTAGTAGTTCATTGTTTACACAATTAATGCCAATTTAGGTTCGAAGCTACTCAAGACGATCCCTTTTCTTTACAAATAATGAGAACTTGTATTTCTCAGTGACGTCCTCGTTGGCGGCAAGGGCATTGCTAAACCGCCCAAATGTTTTCAAGGGAAGTAATGCTTTCGCTCAACCGCCCTTATTTCTTGACCGTGTGTTAACCGAAGTAGAAGCAAACATCTTGAGACGACCGAATGTTGTTAATGTAAAGAAACACCGTTGGTGTTTTGCTTTTATTTTTCTTTCAGGGAACCTCAAGCTCTCCTTCCGCGTCTCCAGCAAGAAATGGCGGATTAAAATCAGCAAAGAAACTGAGATATTAAACAATACCTCGATGTGTGAAACAGTTTTCCAATGAAGTCACCTTGGACGGTTTTTAACAATGTATGGTCGAAGGTTATTCGTCAATGGCTTTTTTTCGCTCATTGGTCCCTAATAACTGGTACCACACTCTCAGTCAATCAGAGTTCAATCATCCATCCCACAGCCGTTTCTCCGGCTGCCTGTTTTGGTTTTCGATGGGCTCATTTCACTGTCTTCGCCAGTTATTTGTGGCATAATTTTTTATTAATCCATTTGGCTCGTGTCAATTTTCTCACTTCTCATTCGTTTGGTTAAACGTTAACTTTCTTCTTTAGTGAAAGAGAGCGCCTTCGCTTGTTCCGTTGGAAAGAGAAATCTTCTATATTCTTCCCCGGTGTTTCGAATTAAAAGAAAGCACATATCGTTTTTGTCAATAAGGAGAAGTCGTGGGTTAACTGTAAATGTATTTTTTTCTTGGTTAAATGGTCGTAAGTTTTGTACTAATATTTAGAAATCAAAATGACAAAAGGGAAATCAAAATCGGCTGCGACAACTTTTTTTAGAAAGAAGCGTTTTTGATATTTCTATCGAGAGTTTACTGTGCACAGAAATAGGAATTTTTGCAGCTTTGTACAGAGATTTGTATGATTCTTATTATTGCATTATTTATACAATTTCCTGTTGGAAATAATTTATTCAAACGAAAAATAAGGTCAGTTGTATTCTACAAAACTGGAAAAGGAGCGAAAAA
>BLFN01000040.1:1207406-1209906 GCA_014634225.1 Acropora yongei | reverse complement strand
GATTTGATAGGAAATTGAAATATTTAGTTTGCAACCAAAAGTAGCTGGAGCCAAGACTGTTGCCATAGTTATATCATACTATGCACCATGTTTTTCCTTTCTTAAAGGTTATTAACGGGGCCAAGTTTGAATAATGTTACTATTTTATTTTCGGAGATATTTTTAATTTTGTGATCCATTTTCTGATGGAACTACTGATGACGTCACCAATTTGCTAATCTGCGTAACACAAAAACTTAAATATCTTTGAAAAGAAAGAAGATATTTGGAATTGAAAAATGCAATATTCATGATTTTGAAATGTCTTTCCGTTATGCATTATTTTTTACTTCGTAGGCACTTTAAAAAAGATGATAAACAAACAAACTTCCGTAAAAATGTCACTTTTCAAATGGACAGTAGTTGCACTTATAAGCATTCCTGTGGACCCAAGAATCCATAAAAAGCTTTCGAAAGCGTTTTTTGGCAGAATGCAGAACTATTTTTAAAAATTACATTTTCGTGCGTATAAAATCGCAGTTTTTTCCATGCAGTTTTTTGTGTCTGCTTTTTTGTTTCTTGGTTCATTTTGGAAAACTTTTCATTGATAAATTGTTGAGCGTTATTTATTTTATGATTTTTATTCAGTATTATTTTATTGCAAACTATTGTAAACAGAGGCTAAAAATTATTTCATTTTGCCCACTTATACTAAACGGGGGCGTTTATCACATTTTTCCTGGACGACAACAAATATCTGAAAGCTAATAACAGAGGAAAAACAATTATAAAGTTATTTTCTTTCGCTTCATCAATACAGTTCCTAATTCGAGAGAGTGACGGAAATCGAAAAAAAGAAGCAAGTGTTTTCCGATTGCGATTAGGGAACACTCGGAAATTCAGAAGCCGAACCAGGCCGACCCGCTTTCGATAATCGTGAGTTCGGATGGGTGGTTTCTTGGGCAAAATAACTAAAGCTTAAGCTGAAAATGTCCTTGTTAATGTCAAATATTTGGTATCTTTGGCTAATAGGATCTTTTATTCTTACTGAAAGAATGATTAATAAATAAAAACTCGCTCTAGCTATCGAAAATTTCCGCACGACTTCTTTTTATTAGCTTATTCATCGTGTTCCATTTGGGAGTAAATCACACCATTGTACCAAAAAAACCGAATATTGTTAATTCAACCTCAAGCTTGTCAGAAGAAAGCGAACAGAAGGTGAATGCAATTAAAGTGAAATCTTACCGAATGCAGTGTGCTTCATAGCAGATTTTAAATGGCGACGAGTGGCATTCCTTGTTTACATATGACAAGCGTTACTAAAATTTCCGTTCAACTATATGTACCACAATTTTTCGTGAAACAATATCATGACAAGTGCACTTAACGCTTTACTTTTGATTTGCAGAATCCCTTCTTGATTGAATCAACTTCCTGACCGGTTATATTCCTTCCTCCCACAATCTCTCTTTCGCGGTTGAGTGAAGAAAGGAAAACGAAATTAAAAGAAAGAGCTTAGTAAATTATTTCATATGTCATTCGACTGTCTTTGTTTACGTTTCGTAAGATAAATTGCGAGCAATCACAACATTTGGCAAACTGCGTTCGAATTTGATCGTCCCGGCGCAAGGGGTCCTGAGAAGGACACATGTTGGTGGTAACCGGATGCTTCAAAATCGTCAGCGGAAGTCATCTTCAGGGTCATGGCAACTCAAATGAGCCGGATATAGCATCTGCAAGAGCGGGAAAATGCTAGCTGGACTAAGTCGCATGCAATTGATTTAAAGTTTGTTTCTGCCTCTGATTGATTGCAAATGATGGTTGAAGCAGGAAAGAATTTCTTCAGCCAGATGAATAGCGAAGTTAATATTCCGAAACTCAATTATTCATATATTTCTGACTGAGCTAATAAATTCAGAATTCTCATGATCACCTAAAGCATGCAGCGAATAATGAGAAGAGAGTTCGAATAATCCGATCGAGCTCTCTCGCTCAGTTTTTGACCATGGGTGCATTAAGGTGCAAAACCTTTCCTGTTTTTTTTCTCCCTGGACTAAAGAATCCATTCGATATTTTTGTTGATGATGCTGGCAGTTCTTTCCAAGCCAAGTATGGCAATGAATGAACTTCGTCGTCCTTACGTCAAAAAAGACAATGAAGTATGAGTGATTATGTCGGCTTTTATGGAGGGCATGACCGGTTGCGTAGGATTGAGGTTGAGAGGTCCTTAGTATAGCAAATGCTTGTGATGCCATCATGGTGTGGGTTGTTGCTAACACCAATGATCTCAAAATAACGTTGCACTTGAAGGGGACGTGCTGCAAATCATGGAAAAGAAAAGAAGAAGCCAGAAAAGAGGAAGTAATTTGTCAGTTTGACGCGTAGGAGCAATACTCATTCAACTTCAAATGTTATATTTGATGTAGCTTGATGCTACTGGCTTAAAATGAATGCAATTAAAAAGCTTTATTTCGACACTCCCGTCTAGTGTCTTCATAAGGGGTGATCTGAAGTTGTT
>BLFN01000040.1:1153707-1158707 GCA_014634225.1 Acropora yongei | reverse complement strand
GTCGCACATTTGCATGTTAAAAAAGGAAAAAAATACGCTAGGCACGAGCAATTTTCTTGTACTTTTGCAGCCTTTCCCGTTCAATCAACGGCGTGAAATGACCTGTTGTGCACTTCTGTGTGAACGAATTCAACACTTGACGACAACATGGTTTTTACTCTTTTGCCTTCTAACCTCCCAACTGCTCAGACCAGTTTTGTTCCAGAATAGTTAGCAATCATTTTTCAAACCAAGCGATATGAAATAATTACGAAATGAGTACAGCGGAAACGCTAGGATACATTTTCAGCTGGCGACAGTGCTGTGGTCGTCACCTCAGCTTTAAGTTTTCCATTATCGCAAAAGCCGAGCGTAGTTGGCATTGGATACTAACATCCCAGAAAGTTTCTAGCCGTTTCTACTGGAATTACATGGAGTCCAGGTCAAACTACATGGACTGAAATATGTTTTTCTAGTTTTTATTGAACAAGTAACATCGCTCAAGTTAATCACAGCTTTTGCCAAAACGTTTGGATTTTTTAAAAGGGCTCCCTGCCAAGGTGTAATTGGATCATGTTTCCAGTAGTTTGAAGTTTCAATTCTTTCTTTCTTAGAATTTGTGGTGCTAATTTTAGTTATTTGTATGACCCCTCCCCCTCCCTCTCCCACAAGTTCAGACAGCTCAAGTAAGTGTTTGGCAAGCTGCGTACAAGGTTTTGATATATCTTCCCAAGGAAGCGCGACTCCTGATGTATTGCTAATTTTATTCATTTGAGGTTCGTTTTCTTGGAGGGCTCTTGCAATTTTGTCATCTGATGCTTAGAATCACTGCCTTCCATTCTCTTCTGAACTTGCTTGCATTTTTGTTTGTTTTTTGTGGAGAAAGGGGAAGTTGTACACATACTCAAGTATGAGATGTCTGAAACACGTGCTAGGATATCCAAGCAGTCATGTGACCCAATCATAAAACAAAACGATCGACGCCAAGCGCCAAAAAACGCGGGCAAACACGTCGCAATGAGTTGAAGCTCTTGCCCGTGATTGTCAGGGATATCGACATGAGTGAACTTAACCAATCAGCAACATGAGCGTTGTATATTGCAAAATGAAAGAAGTGACGAAAGAATTGTTGACATTTGAATGTAATGAAATAATCTTATTTTGCATTTGTGACAATCAAAAAGCTAATCTTTTCTTTTTTATTCGAATTTCACTAAATGATCAACTGTGTCTTTGGCCAAACGAGTGGTTTCAAATTCCATTTACTTTAAATTTAACCTAAAGAGATTATGAGCTTAAAAATATTTTATTCATGATTTTATGAGCCGACAGCTCGTTTCAGAATGCGGATTTGCTTTGCCTTGTGCATCGCTAGTCTAAGCATGCACAACTGTTAGACAAATTGAACAAAATCTTATAACTTTAACCCTTGTCGTACAGCTCCCGGAATACAAATTGTCCAGATCGTGAAAGGCGCATCTGCTTTTCATGACAAGTAGCGTTTCAGGTGAGCTTGGCTTTCAACCTTGCAGAATAATACAGCGCGTTATTGGCTTTGTTCAGGTATTTTGGTGAGTTATTTTTTTGCCAATTCTTCCTAAATGGAGAGCGCGGCGCGTTCCTAAATTGAACTAAAACATGACGCAGTATTCTGTGAGTTTTACCGTGAAAAATTAAGGATTTTGTTTGTCCATATCAACTCAGCTTTTGAAGTTAAGCCGTTTCTTGTGATATCAAAACAGTTCTCTTAATTTAGAATTGATATTATAAATGAGGGACATGTTTATTGTTGAGGTATTTTGGTGCGTTATTTTTTTTGCCAATTTTTCTTCAATTCTTCCGAAATCGCTAACGTGGCGCGTTCCTAACTCGAACTAAAACATGACGCAGTAATTCTGTGAGTTGTACCCTGAAAAATTGAGGAAGTTTGTTTGTCCATATCAACTCGGCTTTTGAAATTAAGCAATTTCTTGTGATTTCAAAACAGTTCTCTTAAATTTAGAATTGATATTATAAATGATGGACATGTTTATTTATCTGGGAAATCAGATTGTGTGGTTGGAAGATATGATTAAAACCGGGTGCTCTCAATAGAAGCTTGATTTTAAAATTGCCAAGACTCTGTTACTTTACATCTGTGGAATTGTTAACTTGTGCGTTATCGAAGTTTCTACTCTCAACTTTCTTTTTCGGTTTGTTTGGGCGCGCAGGGAAATTTTTTTGATGTGACGTCATCATTTGTCCATTGACTGTTTCCAGTATATTTGCGTGACTTTCTGCGATAGGGGTGTTGATATGCGAAACACGTGAGTCGGAAAGAAAACGCAAGACCTAAGAAATCGAAGTGATGTGCCGCCTCTTTCGTAGTACACAACCAACGCCTCTAAATTTAATAACACAACAAAAACCTCTCTAAATTTCACGATGACTACACAAGTTTTGTCTTCAAACAAGTAAGTATGACTATTTTTGCAACGTAAACGTCGTTTTGATGAGGCTATTTCCGAATTCCTCTGATGAGAATATCTTGATTGGAATGTCAGTTTGTGCGATGAAACGCCATGATAAGCAAATACTCGGAGGAAGAAAAGCCGCTTCGTAGACTTTGCCATTTCCATTCAATTTCCAGAAGACTGTATTGTTATAAATTATCTGCTGAAACTTTCTTAGATAGTTTTGTGCAGCAAAATGTTTCGCTAGCGTTTGATCGATACTCAACGATTAGTCTCTTCTGTCAATCATAAAGACTGAACATTTTTCAAGTAAGAATCGCCACTTGAGAACTTTTACTTCGACCGACAGAATCACACTGAGTTAATTCGTATTTCTGTCAATTTTAATTATCCGGCAGTCAAGGAAAATGTGACCTCGACATTTTGGTGGAAAGCCATCATCGATTTTCTAAAAATATAAAATGAGCCAACCTAAATGTCCGCATGATTCAATATTTGTTTTTGTAAATTCCGTAGCTTTCGCATTCTATCTCGGTGCTTCATTGTATGACCTTTTCACGTCTTGCACTTTCTAAAATAACATCAAACTTTGCAATAACTAACGGAAACGTTTAAAACTGCGTCAAATTTGAGTACTGATTGTGTGATTGACTTTCTTAGTGGTGTGATATCTTGGTGACAGTATTTTGCACATGCCATTGCTCGCAAAATGAACACTACGCCTGTCCGTATACAAACATTCCGAATCCGAAACGCTTAACTGCGTGAGCCAGTGAAGTTTACCACAGTGCAAATCTTGCAGTTCTTTAAAAGCAAAAGCGTTGGCTACCATAAGAATAATTTATTTTTCATTCTCACCGCGAGACAGTGATGTTTACAAACATTTGTCGTTGTTATGTTTTCATATGAGTTAAAAGCACCGTTAACGCCCAAATTTGCTTTCTACCCCAGACAGGTAAAATAATATTTTGTCTGTAGCTCGGCAGATTAGATATATTTTGAGGAACATCGATAGCGATTCGAGGGTTAATGTATTGTCGACGAGAGTTTAGTGTCTAACCTTGAGATAACGGTTTAAGAAGTAACCGTGACGAACACTTTTCACCGTTTCTTGGTAAGTGACGACGAGTAGCTCTAGGCATCAGTCATAGTTAACTTATGTTGTAGTGCAACAACTTGAGGGGTTGCGCTTGGGTCGTGGATGTTCATTCCACCGGGAGCATTTTTTGCGAAAGGAAGCATCAAACATCAAAGGCAATTAATTACTCGACGAGCACTTTGCTACTCAATTCCCGCAGTCATCTCCCTCAGCTGCAAAGTGCTTTAATCGTGGTCAAAGAGGATGCCTTCAAGATCTCCGTTTCATCCACCAAAATAAGTTTTAGTGGAACGGCCTTGCCGTTTACTGAGAACAAAGGAAATTCCGCACTAAGAACTTGCCGACCCGTGGTGGAAAAGGCTTTTTAAATTTATCCATGGCAATGTGGTATACTCATGTTTCATTTTCGTCCCAGCTTGATTTCTGATGAGCTCAACAGCTGTTTGGCATACTGGTATTTTCCCCGGGTGGTCCCTCGCGGCTTTGTCGCCCTGCACAGGCCTGGTACGCAGCAAGCAAGCCATTTTAGGGGCCCGTGTAACCGTGCCGTCAAGTCTCTGGAAATGAATGCCGGTTCGCGTCTTACTCCAATTTTTTCTTCTATCAATATGCAACCCCATCCCTTCTCCCCTCCCCAAATCCACAGAATGCTGTTTAGATTCTTAACAATTAGATTTCTAGGTTGCGTGTGGTTTTGACCCTAGGAATGATCATGCAAGTGGCAACCTTTTGTTTAGAACTCTCCCGTTGTGCTGTTTATCATTTTTTAACTGTGTGAATTCAAATTATAGCTGTTGGATCTTACTGGAAACTGCCCCTTTTACATGCGAAGTGTCATCTAATTTTAGAAACATCCCCGAGGGAAGCCGAAAGTAATGCCAAACATAATACAATGCAGCCATTTCAGTGTACTGAATCATCGTTTTTGTTCGCCGCCCGTAGCTCCTCTTAGTCATTTTAAATCATCTTTTAATACACTGCATATTAACAAACCTTGGGTGTCCAAACGTTTTCTGAAAAAGCGTTAGCTATCTGTCAAGATTCTGGTGGTTTGTCGGTGGCGGGCCATTCAAGACTGATAGCCTTGATAACCCCCGATGCACAAACTCACGAATACAGTTTCTGAATGTTCAGAATATCTGAGAATATGTGCTTCTTTAAAGCCGCTTTACTGCAGGATCACTTTTAGAAGCACTCATTTGTACTACAAGAAAGTGCGATTTCGTCCTACGTAATCGTTCGAAATAGAAATCCGTCTGTGAAGTGTCCGACAATGCAGTGTATCTTATTTTATAATTTGCGTTACTTGGTTGGCTTGTGGTTTCCGATATTTTGCTATCAAGCCGCGAGATTGTTTTAGTTCCGATATTGGGTCAAGTGTTTGCTTGTCGTGACGTGCTGTTTCCTCTGACACCCTGTAGCAGTTGTTATTGGACACAGAATATTATAGCGAACAGTTTATAAGTACA
>BLFN01000040.1:1126200-1127913 GCA_014634225.1 Acropora yongei | reverse complement strand
CTCCCTAAGAAGTATCTTTTTGACAGGTAGCTGGTGCCATTGTTAAAAAAGGAGGACATCAAATACAAGCCGATAGTGATGAGTTTGTTGCTAAACATGGCCCTGTCAAAACTGGTGGAATTGCTGTAACTGAAGCTGGAAATCTGCCGTGTAGTATAATAATTCACGCAGTGGGTAAGGATATGGCCTGTCGTGTTGTGTAGCTTGCTTGTGAGCAGGGATTAGTGTTTTTTAGTTAAAGTCGAAAAAATAACAGAGCGATAGAAATACACGGGTCACGCGAGAAATGCGTCGCGTCGTGCGCCGTGCGAGACTTGGAGGACACGCGACGTGAGGGGAGCACCGAAAATTATCAGAGACTTCAGACATGAAGGTGTTCATCATGTGTTACGTGTCTCGCGCGACGCGTGTATTTCGCTCACTCCATATTTTTTCGCTGAAATTAAGGCGACTTGTAGTCTTCAGTTTGAGATAACTAACGATAGTTGGAGGCAACGCCAAGGAAAGCTCCACTTTTTCACTAAGTGCACGCCAAGAACAAACCGGGCAGCGAGGCACTCCCGCAAAAAACGCAGGCCGAAAATCCATGCGTTATTCCGTCTTGCTGCCCTTCTGTAGTGATGGCGAAGTATGCTTCAACATTAATGCTCGGTACGCAGGTGAAGTAAAGCTAGAGAATAGAGAAAGATGTTGAGTTGAAACCATATCTCGTTTTCGTCAGAACATTAAGTGTGGAAATACCTTGGTACTTCATGGAATACTGTAATTGTATTAAAATGTTGATCTCATGCCCAGTGCAAGACAAGGTGATCTGGGTACGTTATTTCTTAAACGTATACCACTGTTTATAAAAACCTGATCATTCTTCAGTGGTGGGTTCGCAAGATATTTCATTTGCTTTTGTTTTGTTGTTGTTGTTTTTTTTTGTTTTTAATAGGCCCAGTATGGGAAGGAGGCCAAAAAGACGAGGATAAATGCCTTCGTGATGCTATGTACAATTCTCTCGTCGAGTGTCATAAGCGACAGCTCGTCAGCCTCGCTGCACCCGCTATAAGCAGTGGTATATTTGGATTCCCGAAGAGGAGTTGTGCTAAGATTCTTTTTTCTGCAGTGCTGCAGTTTTTTCGTGAAGAGCCAACTTGCTCGGTTGATCTTGTTCGATTTACAAACTTTGACAAAGAAACTGTTGAAGTGTTCTTGGAAGCCGCTAGTAATCTTAAGAACGAGCCTGGCGTGAGGGTTGAGCTCATCTCACCTAAAACGTGATTGAGTTTGCTTTTTTTCAGAGAAGGGCTTGACACTTCTTCGGTCAGTTGACGATTGGTCCAAAAAATATTTTCTGCCACTTTCTCCATCGATTACATTGCGTTTTCGTGTGTTTAGCGTAAACAACAAGACCTCCCGTGAAAAGCGCGCCAAAACCTACGAGGTTCTATAAATGGCATCGTGTAAGAAGCCATGAAACGTCTCCACACAGGCTTCCGACGCTTGTCCCTTCACATCTTGTTAAATTTCGAAACAATCTAAACTTACCTTTAGTTTCAAGGTACTTGAGTGACACCGTTGTTGATTTTGTATTTTAACGTTACAGGAAATTTCTTCATAATGTCATTGCAAAAAAGCTTTTGTTTTGGAGTGGAGCAAAGGTCCAAAAAAAAAAAAAAGCCAAGCGTTGAACTTGTGCTAATAATTACTTTTTTCAGCTATATGGGA
>BLFN01000040.1:1095011-1097511 GCA_014634225.1 Acropora yongei | reverse complement strand
TAGGTGTAAAAGTTAATTTTTTAAAGGCCTTGTAAATTAAGGCTTACACCCACGGTCGTTTTAATGAAAACAATTAACAGGAAAAAGACCGATATTGGCTCAATCCAAGACTGAGTAGCTTTTGCGCTGGAAATAAATAAGCATCTGACATTTTTCTCGCGCGAGAAAATTTCTTGCAACAATTTATTTCAAGAAACGTAAGCGTAACTAAAAATTCGAATAGAAATCGTAAATAAATTTCAAGTTTAATACTTCAGCAATTTCGCACAATTGAGTGGCATACGTTAAGTAAAATGATTTTACTATAAAGTTTAATCATATAAGGGTTAATCCTTACACCAGGGATACTAGCACTAGAGACATGGTGATTCTAAAATCCGAATAGAGTCTTTATAGTCTTCTGTTCTTTGAAAGAAAATTTAAGGCGTGATCTCCCGGCTGAGAACGCGGCTTTCTTCTGTTGGGTCAAGTATATTGCTCAATTTCCCTAGAGATAAACTCCGTGGTAAATTAATTAAACATTGTTAGGCTGGGCGGATTTCTAGCTTCTTCTCTAAGCTTCCCAAAAACGTCCACTCTAGCGCCTTTAAGAGAAAAGAACAGGAAATCAATATAACTGCAATTACAGTAAAATTCCATTTTTTTTTCGCGCTGATAGCCGGACGAGCATGTTTTGAAATTACCGTTTGCGTTTTGTTGGCGATATACCCTTAGGGGTCCGGAAAATTGCCATCAGTCAAAGCGATATCAGACTGACTTTTCTTTTCTCGAACTGGCTCTGAGCTATAAATTGAAGTCAACTTGAGTCTCTGGTTCGACAGTCACTGAAGAGATCGCACTCGTGATTCTATTATCAGTTATCACTTTGAACACGTTATGGCCACCACAAAGTACACCATTTCGACGTTGTTTTGTGTATTTCTCCTGACCTCTTACTTTCTTTGTGCAAAAGCATTCTATATCGGGAGTCAAGGGAAAAGAGGAATTTCTTCGAAGGTAATTATTACACAGTCATGCGCGCTAGAAATTTGATTGATTGATTTCATGCAAAAAAAGATTAAGATTATTCTTCTAAATCTTTGTGCCTTCCCCTCGGATGTTTTTTGAAGTACGAATCTATTACAAAAACACTATAGGAGTGAAGGAACAGGAAAACACCACGAATATAAAAGTCCACTGCATTTCATACGCTTGAGGAAGATTAGTGAAATGATTGAGATAAACGTTCTTTTGTTCATAACGGGATAAATGCGGCAATCGTCTACGAGCTTTAACTGTTCGATTCGGTTGTACGTGCAGGGCGTTCTGTGATAAGAAAGGAATGAACAAATTACTCCTCCAAATTTGTGTGCCTTCCCTGCGGGAGTGAAGGGTATGAAGTACGAATTTATTGCTCAAACATGGAGTGAAGCCTCCAGGAAAACACGACGAGTATATAGTCCACTGCATCTGACCAAATATCTTAACCGATTAGTACAACATCATTAGTGATGGGTAAGATAGAAAATTTCATACGCTTGAGGAAGGTTAATTAAATGACTCTGATAACTTTTTTTTGAATTAATTCTTTTACATTGCATCAGCACGCAGAATTCCAGCGTAATCTGCAAGATGTGTGTGACTTCGTTCGTAATCAGAGAGGAATTTCTGCTGTGCAGTCGAACAAACGATTAACGCGCAGTATGACGAATGATGGCCAGAAGTAAATCGAATCGAAGAGATCAACGGTACTAACAAAGCGACGGAAACCACGATTTCATCAATGTCAACTAAACCACGAACACTACCACATTTTAAGAGTGCTGTGAATTTCTCATCCTAACCTCAGCTGACTTCAATAATGCTTTCTGCTTTCTATTAAGCGAGGGTAGGACAAAGCAAGTTTGCTAAAGTCTTAGCATGGCTATCGGCGCCGTAATTTTCCCGGCGAGATTGAAATAATATCATGTAAAGTACTTTATTAGCGGTGAAAATGCATATTAAAAATAATGCAACAAAAATTGTGCGTGAGATGAAATTTCTCTGGGTGGATGCCCTCCTGGTTGTTTGATGTATTTAGCTGATCTGTTGAGATTGTGGAATTAGAGAACGGTTCTACGGCCAACGTTTGGAAAGCCAGAGAAATCATGCTTTGGTTTTTCTGCCAGTGTACGTTGAGAAAAGCTGTTCATTTGAGGAAACAGTTTCTTTGTTTTTCGAAATGACTCGCCCACTCTTTCAGTGTTTCCAAAACTGACGTTTTTGGCATATTGCGCTTCTTCCGGACCGAAGAGGAGCTGCTAATAAAAATTAAAAATGGACGTTTTGTGGCTAACTTTTTAGATAAGGAGTGAAACACAAGTAATTAATACCGCCAGAATAAAAAAAAATGAAATGATCATAATAAAAAAATACAGAGAAGTGACAAAATATCGCAACGTTATACAACAGGGCATCTGAGTTGTTTGTGCAGCCCTGGCTCGTGACAAAATTTACTTTTCTGATACTTTGAAAGAAATTA
>BLFN01000040.1:1083519-1088519 GCA_014634225.1 Acropora yongei | reverse complement strand
AATTCCGCTCAATTGAGTGGCATATGAATGAAGTTTACGTTAAGTAAGAATAATTTTACTATAAATTTAGGGTTTAATCCTTACACCAGGGACCGGATACTAAACAGATGGTGATTCCAAAATCCGTTCCTTTGGAGGAAACTTCAAGGCGTGATCTGCCAGCAGAGAACGAGGGTTTCCCTCTTCCATTGGATCAAGTATATTTCTCGATTGCCCTGAAGATCTTGAGCTCGCTAGTAAATTAATTAAACTTTCTTAGGCTGGGTGCATTTCTAGCTTCTTCTCTAGGCTTCCCAAGAACGTACACGCCAGTGCTTTAAAGTGAAAAGAACAGGCAATCAATTTAATTACAATAACAGTAAAATTCAAATGTTTTTTCCCACGCTGATAGCCGGATGAGTCTACACTTTTTAAATTACCGTTTGCGTTTTGTTGGCGATATACCCTTAGGGGTCCGGAAAATTGCAATCGGTAAACGTGATATAAGACCGACCTCCCTTCATTCTCACTGGCTCTGAGCTGTAATTTAAATTGAAGTCAACTGGCGTCTCTGGTTCAACAGTCACTAGATCGCACTCGTGATTCTATTATCAGTTATCACTTTGAACACGTTATGGCCCCGACAAAGTACACAATTTCGGCGTTGTTTTGTGTATTTCTCCTGACCTCTTATTTTCTTTGCGCAGAAGCCTTCTTTTATTCGAATAACGGGAAGAGAGGAATTTCTTCTAAGGTAATTATTTGACAGTGATGCGCGCTAGAAATTTGACTGTCTGCATGCGAAAAGTAGAAGAAAATACATATACTCGACTGTCTCTACAGAAAAACGGAATCTACCATGCATACGAAAGTCCTTAGTATGCATCGCAGAGCTTCGGTATATAGCCGTGAATACGCATTATGTTCTTTTGCCAAATTTTGAAGCCTGATTTTCAAAACCAGCAAGCGACCAGAATTTCGCAGAACGTTTCGGTGAGAGTTAACTAAAGTAAAGAACATTACTTTTCCAGTCACATTACTCGACTTATGTAAACGCGTATAAAACTTTGCTTATGGTTATGATTCAATTTTTCAACGGAAAATAACCTTTCCATTCCCATCTAATCCGATTTCTTTATTAGGCATCACCCAATTAAAATTAGTTGAGTCTGTTTCAATCGGCAAGATTGGTAGTAAAAGCTACCACCTTTTTTACTGCAGCTTCGGACGAAGCACAAAACACTGATTCCGAGTTTATTGAGAACGACGAAACTGGACCTAATAGGCTCTTTATTTGCCTTTAAATTTCCAATCGAGTAGAAACTGGGTTCGGTCATGACTATTCTTTCCTGCAAAAAATTCGTAACCGGATAAATGCAATCGGCTAAGAGCTTTAACTGCGTTCGATTCGGTTGTACGTGCAGGGCGTTCTGTGATGAGAAGCCGGAACGAACAAATTCTGTGCTTTCCTCGTGGGTGTGAAGGGGTTTGGAGTACGAATCTGATGCGCAAACATGGAGTGAAGAAAAAGGGCATCACGACGAGCATATAGTCCACTGCGTCTGACCAAAAATCTTAAACGATTACTACAAACATCATTAGTGATGGGTAAGATAGAAAATTTCATACGCTTGAGGAAGATTAATTAAATGACTCTGATAACTTCTCTTTTTTATTTCATTCTTTTACATTGCATCAGCACGCAGAATTTCAGCGTAATCTGCAAGATGTGTACGACTATGTTCGTGATCAGAGAGGAATTTCTTCTGTGCAGTCTAGCAAGCGAGTAATGCGCAGTAGGACGAATGATGACCAGAAGTAGATCAACGGTACTAACAAAGCAACGGAAACCACGATTTCATCAACATCAAATACACCAAAAACACTATATGTTAAGAGTGCTTCCCATCCTAACCTCAGCTGGCTTCAGTCATACTTTCTGCTTTCTATTAACTTAAGCGAGGGAAAGACAAAGCAAGCTTGCTGAAGTATTAGCATGGCTATCAGCGCCGTAATTTTCCAGGCGAGATTGAAATAATATGATGTAAAGAACTTTATTAACGGTGAAAATGCATATTAAAAATTGTGCGTGAGATAAAATTTCTCTGAGTGCGTACGCTCGTCGTTGTTTGAAGTATTTAGCTGATCTGTTGAGATTGTGGAATTAGAGAACGGTTCTCCGGCCAACGTTTGCAAACTTTTGAGGAAACGGTTTTGTTGTTTTTCGAAATGACTCGCCCACTCTTTCGGTGTTTTCTAAAACTTACGTTTTTGGCATATTGCGCTTCTTCCGGACCGACGAGGAGAAAGGTAATAAAAATTAAAAATCGACGTTTTGTGGAGAACTCTTTAGATAAGGAATTAAACACAAGTAATTAAGACCGCCAGAATAAAAAAAAAAATAAAATGATCACAATACAAGAAATTCGAAGAAAACATAACATCGCAACGGTATACAATAGGGCATCTGAGTTGTTTGTGCAGCCCTGGCTCGTGACAAAACTTACTTTTCTGATACTTTGAAAGAAATTGCTTTTACCTTGCAATCTCTGTTTGCCTGTTTGAATTCTAAATTGCTGCAAAATTGACTCCACAAAGCTGCATTTGGTCAGGTGAGACAAATTTATCAATTGCACCTTAATGCTATCAAGTCCACCGTCGAAACTCCCTTATATTGAAAAAAAGATAAAATAAAGAAAAGAAAGTAACGCATCGATTTGATCCATTGAAGGCAATTAGACGAGAACCTTAACACTTAGTTAACGTTAAAATAAAGAAAATACTTATATATTTTCCTATAAACTCAGTGAAAATTGAGTTCGACTTTGACTTCTGGTTTTGGGGGGTGGGGGTGGGTGGGGTTTGTTAAAAATATGAATACCCTGAAAGCTGGTGGAGGTTCAGTCTTGCCAGATTTTAACAATTCCTCCGATCTTTTTTATGCTATAGGTACAACATGAAGTACCCCTTGTTTTGCAATCACCTTAGCGATTTCTCCGTTGCTCATCGGAGTGCTTTCCGAAGATGCCAGAGTGAAAATCGTACACAAATGGCCCTCGGGATTTTACGGAATAGTAAAGTTTCAACTTCAGGACGAGGTCGAAGACGGCTGGCGAGTAAAAGTGACATTTTCAAAGCCAGTGAAGAGCTTTCTAGTCTGGGGGGCATCCGTAGAAACGATTTCTGAAGACAAAGGGATGTTCATTCTTAAAAACAAGACTTGGAACTCAGAAACGCCGGTCGGTAGGCTGTTTCGGTTTCGCTTCTTGGGGAAAAAATGAGATTTGGTAAAAAGATACTAAAAACGACAACCACTTTTATCAGAGTTGGAGGAGAGTCTGGCTCTGGAGGTAATTTCTAAAGGGAGAACCAAATGAGACTGATGTTATGTTTTATTTAGAGGTAGCAGTTAAAATATTTTTACAAGCATTTCCGATTGTTATATCTGTTCATTGAACTAGTAAATGTAAGACAAGAACTAGTATACGTTGTTTTATTTGATGGTTAACTTTATGTCCCTTCGAGTTTTACTCTCCAAACATCCATGCTTCGCATTCGGAGTATCATTTTGGGTGAGAATCCTCCGCGTCCTATGATTATCAAATTGAGAGTATTAAGGCAATTGGACGTGAGTTAAGACCGAGGGAATCCTAAACTTCAGGTGTTACCGCTCAAAGAAATTACTGGGCTTATAAAACAGCAAAAACGAAATGTTGATGTCATCAAGAAAACTAATTGTATTGGACGTGCGGTACTTAGTGCAATTCTTTGCTTGGTTACCTTGTTTGTGCTCTCTGTAATCAAACCTCGTGAATTTCTACATTTTAGTTAATAGCGATGCGTCAACCTGTACAATACCGCAATACAAGTTCATTTGCCAGGATGACGTCCGTCAAGTATTTGACATGTGGGTTGTGCACAGTGAACTCATTGGCTAAACATTTAACATTGTAAATAAGTAAACGCAAAGCTGAATCCTTGGAAAAAAGTCTTTGATATTTGGAGTTAATATTTTCATTTGCTCATGTGCCTGTCCTTTCAGGGATTGCAGATTGTAATGTGTTTAAACAGCGACGAACTTTGTTGTGGTTTTAACTCTTTGCTTGCATGCACGTCACTTATAGGTGACTAATATTGTTACGACGTAATGTAAGATTGAATGATTAAAAAAAAAACGTCTTACGCCAGTTTATGAAATGACAACTTTATTTGTTTGTACAGAGGGATTTCTTTGCAGAATAAAAAGTAAGTAAAAGTCGGAAATTCTTGCGTTCGCCTTCCAAAGTAAGGGTAAAGCTCAGACGGTCCGACACAAATATTCAGCAGTGGTACAAGTCACTATACAGTTAAGGTAAATTTCATGTTACACGCGCGCAGTTTTTGCCACGAAGTCTTTATGAACCCATCAAGACAATAATCGCTTTCCAAATTGGAAATTCTGATAAGAGAAAGGGGAAGGACCGTTTCGCATACGTAAAATACTTCGCGACGCCGATACCGTGATTAGATCAAGTGTGGTTTGTGTGGCACAAATGAAGTAGGGAACACTTCATAATACACCCATGAAGTAGCAAGTAAAGGAAAAGCGATAATCACAGAAACGAACGATGTAGGGATTAAGGTCAAGAAGCCATAACGGTGTTTTTGCCCTAGTTGTTGCATGGTTGAAGAAAGAATTCAAGGCGATATCTTCAATGCCACTAGAAAATATATTTTATGAACTGTCTTTTCTTTGCTACTATAATTTGGGAAGACTTGTTTGTTTTTGAATATTTGAATGTAAAACGCACTTTCTTTTGATTACAAAGTTAAATTCAATCATGACGTTCGGACACGTAGGAGGGGGGAGGGGGAGAAATGTCATTTCTGGTTTCAACCAATGACGACTGTATAGAGTGTGTTCGCTCATGTGACAAGAAGCTGTATTTGCATAATGAAACAAAAGGAGGGATTTGCACAAAAAATAAAAATTATGTCCCAAACATAATTACATTTTTGCATCGGGATACCTGCGGTTATGA
>BLFN01000040.1:1041039-1043539 GCA_014634225.1 Acropora yongei | reverse complement strand
TTTCCCAACTGACAACAGTTCAGTTGTTGCTATGTGAAAATAACTTATCACAAACAATGTTAAGGCAAGAGGTGCCGAGGCCCATCATTGTCTAATGTTAGCTCATGACAAAGTTGTTGCAAAAAAATAGAAAAACTTATCAGGGCCACGCGAAGATCACAAAAGACGGACCCCTTTTTTGGAATATGTACTGAAATTTCGCGCCCTTAGACAAAAGCAGAGAGTTCCAACCATGTTTGCGCTGGCGCACTGTATATAATGCGCGATTGTATTTGTTCATCTTGCTTATTTCTTTGTTTATTGATGCCATGGTCCCACGAAAATAGTAAGATTATATTGATACACGTAATTTCTTCGTGCTGTCCCGACAGAGTACCCCAGGGTCTTTCAAAGTGTGTCCCACCCTGACCTTTCCGTAATAACATATTGCCGGTCTTCCTAATATACCTGGCTTCAGGAATAAATCGAACTGGCTACCAAGCCAAAGCATCATGCATCAGACTGGAGCATATGCATCTCACAGTCATAAGAGATGTGTATTTTTGCAAACTTTTTATTGTCATATCACTCATAACTTTTTTTTGTTATTACCATGGTCGAAAATAGAATCCCACAGTTTTCTTGGAGACGTTTGTATCCTGGTGATTCTGATTGGAGTATAAAGTTTCTTGATTGATTATTTATGATGGTCGTTGAGTAAAACGATCAAAGCAAAACACTTCTGTTTCAGTGACATCTTCAATTATTTTGTTTCTCCATAGCTAGTTACTATGGCGTCTCTAACAGCAAATATCAGAAGGGAAATTTAAGAAGTGTGCCTATACAGTGTTAAGTCCATAAAAATACTGGAGATGATAGTAAGTTGCCAGAGTTACAAATCAAACTCTCACACTTTTGCATAAGCAGTTGGACGAACAATGCAGTGGGACATTGTTCCGTGTCATCGTCTCAGTTTGATCTAAGTGATACTTTTGTAGATGGAGGGAAAACTTTGACGATATATACAAAAAACATAAAAACATAAAAACATAAGAATATGAAGCAGTTCCAATAACTAATTGAATTTTTTATGCTTTGCATATATTATTTATAGCTGCTTGTTTTATGTTACCACAAAAACAGAGATCAATAATTTGTGGTCTATAGAAATGAAAGCACGCTGTTGCTGAGTAAGGCTCATGGAGCCGTTCTATAAAAAGAAGCACTTTTTCATGGATTGCAGATGTTATTTATGGAAAGAGCTTGACTTTTGATACCGCACCAACAGAGATCAATAGTGGTCGACATGCCAGATTGTGCACACTATACAGTTCTCACCGCTTCCGGCATTTTTCTCATCGATGCTTCTAAAGGGGAGCATTTTATGTGTCCTTAAATCGTTGCCTTTTTGTTCTTTTATCAAAGCCATGCACTAATAGATGGTACTGTTGGTACTTTGATGGAGTGTTTGCGCAGCACCAGAAGAAGCCGAACTAGAAATAATGTCTTTTTGTTAGTTGTCTTGCCAATTCTAGTTAGCAGAAGGGAAAAAAAAAACCTGTGCGCATGGAAAATAGAGTAATTGGATAATGAGGACGGTTTAACCTCTCCAAAGTCTCATGACTTGTGAAATTACATAGGGAGTTTCTGTTTATTTTAACACAACCTATTGAATTAAGTTACCATTCATTTTTCCTGTGAGCCGAAAATAGATCGGCCGCCCTGGGTGAACCACTCGATTTCCTGCAGTCTTTTCATATTTCAAATCCACATGTTGTGCTTTATTTACTTGATGTTCCTTAAATAATCACTAAGCTTATTGTTGTTTTCGTTTACCATTTTGTAAATAAACACAAAAGGTTGAAAATAAACGGAAATCATTGGTGCGGGCGTCCTTATTATAGACTTTTCATCTTTAATCTCGTTATATAATTTAATTCCCACAACAAAATCATTCATTTATTATGATCATTCGCTGTTCAAACGCTCGGCAAAAATCCAAATAGACTATCATATACATATCAGTCGAACATTCGAGTCTTTTTAATCTATTTATAACACATGCAATTCCTAAGGCATTCCTAACCAATCTCACACAGAAAATTGAGAAAACCTTACCTGTTCTTACGCAGTTTCTATTGCAATATGGCGGCATCAAATTTGTTGCCATTTCGATGAGGAAACCGCTTGCCAAACGTATTGTTGTGTGACTCTTAACTCATGGGGTCTGATCCCCTAGAAGGGAACCCTGGTCGCCAGAAGATTTTTTTTTACCTCTGCCACCCAAGAGTAATGCTATTACAGCTTGCCAGGAATACAACCAGTAAGAAGATTTTTAATGCAGTCCATAGGTTCCATAACTATGAAATGTTATATTTTCGTAGGTTTTTGCCCACAATGTTCACTGAAATACTGTAGCTCTTGTTTAAATCTATTAGACCTGTACACGGCTAGCTCAGGTAAATCAATGTTTCTTAAGTACGTGACCTGTCAAGTGCTGTGCCAAGCAACAATGAACAAA
>BLFN01000040.1:998474-1000974 GCA_014634225.1 Acropora yongei | reverse complement strand
AAAACTGAGAAGGTGAGATAAAGAATAAAAAGAGCGCTAATGTATGGACAAACTTCGTGAAACAAGAACTGAACCTTTGCGCTGTTTTCTTTTCTTTTCTTTATTTTATTTTTTTTTTTGTCTTTTTACGAGCCCGTTGGAACCCTCGCCAAGAGTACGCCATTTCATGACAGCAACTCAATCGCCATTTAAAGGGAGTTTGACAACAACGCATATAGGATACGTCATTAAAACAAAAAAAAAAGCAAAAAGGGTACACCGTCTGAAACAAGTATTAAATAGTCTATTTATCCGACCCAAAACAAAATAATAACACAAATATTAACTGATATAAATATTGTAAAGTTAAAATTCAGGATGGTGTGCATGAGGGTTTTCCGCAGTGAACGAGACAAAAAGAAAAAAAAACAATATAAAACGCACAGCACAATTATTTTCTTGCAAAAACTCAGTTATATTGATTTGTGTGATACCTCACTCGTGTTTGGCTGTTGTCCATTTCCATGGTCAAATTTTCTTAAAAGCCAAGTTTTCCTCAGCTAAGCAGACAACAGGCTGCACCAACCAACAGGCTGCACCAACTGAATGAAAAAAACACCACAACACAAAACTTACCTTCCAGCGAGTGTCACGAGTTGCCACCTCCAGGATCATTTTTTTATTCAGCAAGTACAGCGACAAGCCGGGCGAGCTGACACTCTTTTCGCCAGTGTCCAAAATGTATCTCACATCGTCAGAGTTTAGCACCGCAGCTGGAAACTTCAGTTTTAAACCAAAGCTGAACCCATTCAAGAAACCTCCAGGATTTGACAAAGCATTTTGGCGGCTCAAATGCGAGCTGAGGTAACTTGTGGAACCGTCCAAGAGAAGACCCCCATCAACAGTCTGGCAATTGCCGTTGACTCTCAAACTGGCTTTACCAGCGATGAAGCCGTTTGAGATCACAAAAAAAGACCAGTACTGGCTAGGGGATAGTGGTGGCATCGCTGTGAATTTAAATTTGAAAAAAAATTTAGTTGTGCAAAGCCTGATTACTGAGTTTAGCACCAGCGAAGATTTTTAGTAAACTAACTATTTACCGAGTTCAAATCAAACGAAGTAGCTAAAATTATCATATCGTTTAAGTGAGACCGAATCCTCAATTAACGGATAATGTTGACTCGGGAAAACTCGGAAGAATTCCTAGTGCTTACCCAGTTTTGTATGAACTTCGGATTACTAGTTAAAACTCTTTTGCAACTGTTCGGAAAAACTGAGAAGAACTAGAAAACACACACTGAAATAATGAAAACTAAAACAAAACTTCAGTGTGAAATATACGAAATTCATACATTTGAACAGAGGGTTGAAGCACCGACGTTTGACGTGATCATCGCAGAAATGAGCGCTTCTTAAGCAGCAGTGAAAGTCCCCTTCAGTGCTAAATTCTAAGGTTTCACTTTTGCGTAAATAAGCGCTCACCACTTCAAATGAAGCCAAAAAAATGCTTGAATTAAACAAAAGGCAATCCTACCTGGCCTTTCTCCGACACCATCTGCACAGGTAAAACCGACAACAGAAAACAAGAACATGAATCAGTCACGAAAGATAGCCAGTCAAGGTTGCTGTACAAAATCTACTTGAATAAAATGATATAATTACAATAATAATAAAATTAAGCTGAGCCCCCTGTGATGATACTACCAATTATCTACGTTCCGTTTTCATTCATGAAATTTTATTCAAACTGCGGATGGAAACAAGTTCAATGTTAATAATCTTCGCCGTTATGTTATGGTACTTGAGCAGTGGCGGAAGAAAGGCCCGAACAATAGCATAACATAACTGCGAAGATCACTAACAATGAAACTGTTTCCATGCGCAGTTGAAATGAAATTTCTTTTTTTAAAACGTATACATCCACTATCTACAGGCTTATCATAGACCTGCGCAATGACCAGCTCGCAGTTGGCCTGATAGCTCAACTGGTGGAGCACTGAACCAGCATCGCAGAGGTCAGGGTTTGAGTCCCGTTCAGGCGGGAATTTTTCAGGTCTTTCTTCCGCTACTGCTTAAGTAGGAAAACATAACTACGAAGATCATTAAGATTACGATTTTCTTCCTTCCATAGTAAACATATAGGATAGTGGCAGCAATTTATGAGCCTGCGCATTTTGCGGTTTTATTCGCTTTTGTGGACGGCCGAACTGCGCAAACACAAGCAGCATTTCTGTGACATCTTCGCATCCTGTCTCAACTCCCCATTAATAAAATTCAAGTATACGAAAGCTGGCAGTCTATTTGCCGTTGTACCACTGCACGCACCTGATATGATCAGGGGAGTCACAATCTGCTTTTTGCTGGGCGATACATTCACGCTATCCATGCCATTAATCAATAGTCTCCTTTCTGTGGCCGACTCCACGGCCAGGAATTTAACGGAGCGCATGTGCTGAGTCTCTTTCGCTATCGTCATCATGCTCCCCGCATCCAGAGATTCGCCACTGACTGGTTTAGCGTC
>BLFN01000040.1:896252-898752 GCA_014634225.1 Acropora yongei | reverse complement strand
TAAGAATTTCCTACTTTCTTTCAGAAAAAGTGGTCCACCGCCCCGAATGGAGAAGTCGAGCTCTTTCATGACATTGGTTTACTGTCTTTAGATTCCATCCTGAAGTGCTCCTTCAGTTACTGGAGCGATTGCCAAATTAAAAGATAAGTTTCTGCGCATACTGTTCTATCGAATAAATTTTGCTCAAGCCCAAAAATCTCACAACAGTAACATGCTTATTGTATGCATGATACACAGAGTTAAATATTTATTTATTTTCTGTTTCTTACTGCACAGCTGAAGCGTTTATGACTGCAATTCATGAAAATACTCAGGCAATCATGGATCGATTTTCGTAAGTTCGTTTTCTGGTGTTGTGCCTTCGATTTGAAACAATCTTAATCATCACAGTTATATTAATTATCAATAAATAGTAATAATACAGTCGACTCCCGATAACTTGAATCCTCGCTAACTGAAACCAATATCGATTTCCCGTCGATTTCGTTCATACATTTACCGTAATTTTGTCCTCGGTAACTCGAACCCTCGATAACTCGAATCTTCCGCTAACTCGAACCGATTTGCATTTCCCTTCAGGTCATTTTCTATATAATTTTACCCTTTGATAACTCGAACCACATTTTTCACAACGTGACGAGTACAAAAATTTAGTTGAAGCAACCGATCGCGAGTATTCTTCCAGTTAGCCCAGTTCAGGGTCATTTTCATTTCATCCTCATTTCATCAAGCTTTGCCGCATAACTCTTTTTTTCAAAATTCCAAAAAACTTTTGTTGTCCCTTGAAGTGCAGTGTGCATGGCACATGCATACCCTCCCCATCTCCACGGTTAACTGCCTTGCCTGTCACCACCACAGAGCAGATGTTCTTCAAATCGGCACGCGAAAAATAGAAAATTGTCTCTGCAAACCTGCCTGATTAAATTTGCCCTTCATTTAAGTGTCCAACAACTTCACCCATCACGTTTCACAGAAACCGCGTACTTGTCGACGATATTGCTTGGTTCTGGTAAGTACACAGGATCCTCGTTTTTGCTAATTTCCGGTCATTTGTTCTCAACTCACGGTAACTCAACTCCCGATAACTCGAACCTTTTTCAATTTCTATTAGCTATTTGAATCGACTGTAGTAATTTAACGAAAGCGGAGACTTGCGACACCTTATATTCTTCTTTTAGCTGAGCTATTTCATTTTCCGGATTGTTTTTGTTTTGTTTTCTCTTTGACTCTAGGAATCCACTCCACTATTTCCAATTCATTTACAACTTAACCGCAAAGGGACGAAAATTTCGGAGTAATTCGAAAATTCTTGCTCAAAAGGCCAACGAAATTATTCAGGGAAGGAGAAAAGATATCTTGGAAAAGGTAATTGTTCCTGATTTTTTCATTGACTGCTTGTTTGCTCGTTTCTACTCCCATGCAACCATATTGGAATTGAGCTCGGCAACAAGTAGTGGTATGCGCAGGTTTGAGACACATTTCGAGACGGTCTGTGATTGGTCGGTTGTAAAATTTTACAACCGACCAATCACAGACCGTCTCGAAATGTGTCTCAAACCTGCGCATACCACTACTGCAACAGCAGAGAGAACATCAAACCGGAAGTTCACCTTATGGTTAACATAGAGGAAATCCTTAAATCACTATGGCCGGAACCGTTTTGTTTTGTTTTGTTTTTTTGTTTTTTTTCCCTGAGCCTGCAAGAATGAACACCTGCAGTATACCACTGTTTTAACAAAAACCGCTAGTCAGCAACCTGGCTCCGGTCATTCTTGTTTAAGTTCTTCAACATAAACGAAATGTTTTGAGTACTTCCGAATCAAAAATGAGTATTACTGAATTGTCTCACAATTAAACTGGTACGACTTGATTAGAAAGCTAGGCTAGATAGAGGAGCCAAATGTACGCGCCAGCTTCTGACTTTCTCAGTCCACGGTTAGCATTAGATAGCATAGGCTGAAGTAAAACCGAACGAAAATCGTATTTTCCGATGTCCCTGACGTCATCGTGGTCCTCTCGTCACAAAAATAAATTTAGAGGAATATAGTTCAATGAGGAAAAATAATCGAGCTACACGTGCGGCACGCTTTTTGGTTCAATTTTCCACGTGGTCTGCAGAACGACGAAGTGAAATTTTCAGTTTTGAGGTTCTGACGACAACGCGAGCTGTCAGCTGTAAACCTTTCATTCTTTGCCTTTACGTAAAAGCCATTCGTGCCAAGCTAGCGAAAGTACGTACGGTTCGCCTACTTTGTACAACGTGACCCACTTGGAAAAATCGCAAAACATTTAACCCAACGCAAAGCTCTATTTTAATGCGACGTTTTCGTTATGGCAGCCGTCTTAGCTTCCTAAACTCTCTAACACCGTTCTCGGAGGTTAATTCGTTCATCCGTCCATTCTTCTTGGAAGGTTCATTTTTCCGCATTTCGTTTATTTGGCAGCCTGAAATGGAAGCTCTGAGAAGACAAAACCATTTCGACTTCCTTGACGTGTTGCT
>BLFN01000040.1:797169-799932 GCA_014634225.1 Acropora yongei | reverse complement strand
CCGACGCGGAAAAAGCGGCCAGGAGGCTCCGAAAGCAATATTGTTTTCCTAGGTCAATAATAATCATCGAATCGAAATAAAAAATATATTTCCGATAACAGTTCGACTAGGGCTACTCGGTGATTTTTTTTGGGATTTTTCAATTTTTCACTTTTGCACGCCTCCGGTCGATATTTACTGACATCAGCTCATAAAGGGCCGGTCGACTTTAGGGTAATCTTCAATAACGCCATCGTCTACACTGTCTCCTTTACCAATCGCTTACAAGGCACCTTGCTTCCCACAAACAGACTTCAAAAGTCAAAAGATCCACTTTTAAGGCTTAGCGAGCAGAGGACCAACGAAACATTTGACCTCAAAAAGTGGCGAAGTATTTCGATAGTTTTGCCTGTTTTAAACAATCAATATCTTAGGACTTAATTTGTTTTCCTAGCCAAGCAACAATAACCTTTTCATTATTTGCTTTCATTTTCAATTTGATAGTTGCGGCAAGGGTACTTTGTCGACCCGACCAGTTTTTTCGAAATACTCAACTGCAGATCGTTCCCTTATCAAAGCAAGATTTTTCAAAGTTAGAGAATGCACCAGATACTCTTCTGACGAGCTTCACCCCTAACAAATTAAATGATACCATGGAACCGGTGGAGCGGACAAACCAAGCTAAACTGTTGAGCAGCCAAAATAATGTAAGTTTTGTCTACCCCTCCTCATTATGGCGGAAATGATGATGATATAAATATATACATATATAAATATATATATATATATATATATATATATATATATATATATATATATATATATATGTATATATATATATATATATATATGTTTTTTTTTTATTTTTTATTATTTTTTTTATTATTATTATTATTTTTCGGATTCGTTAAATTGGGTGATGAGTGTGGCCATCTTTTGCCATACGAAACTGATCTGTAGCATTAAACGAATGAATATCTTCTGAGGTCTGAACTGCACTCAATGAATTTCATCTTTGCTCCTCTAAGGAATTAGAGTAATGAGCGCTCTTTTGAAATCCATTCAACTTAACTTGTATTTATATTAATATATATATATATGATATGACCAAATATTTCATTGGAATTGGAATCCTTAGAAAGCACATGACAAGAACGTTCAGGCGGACAACGAAACAAGCTACAGTAGATCTAATTCAAACATCACTAAGGAATGTAATTTGTGTTTGTGGGAAAATTTTTCGTAATTTGTAAACCTGAAATTGCAACACTAAACAACAGAAATAAATATAGATCGTGCTGTAGACATTCTAGGAAATTCTTGCTGCGGAATGTCATCACCAAAGTAACGTGCGCTGCGCGCTAGAATGTACTGTTCGGTAATTTTCAGATCATATCCTTCATTGTAATCGCCATTTCAGTGGCCTGACGATTGCTTCGGAACAAGCATGAAACTCTGAGTAGCAATGAAATGTCTAGGACCAAATAATGAGGCTCTTCATTTCTAAATATATGTATATACATATATATAATTGCACCCGTTTTAAAAAACATTGCTATTTCAGAAATACGTCTTTTCTGCGCCTTTTATTTTTTTCTTCAACCAATTCGCCGGAGCGAAGTTCGATAACCTTTTTAAGGAAATGAATGATAATTGTACAGCTCTACAAGAAAGAACCAGCCTTTATCACAATGTCGTTCGTATTTTCACCTCGGGTATACCAGATATTTCTACACATTCTCGGCGGGAATATTGTTCCAAATTATTCAAACAGGCTTCATAAGATTGCAAATTGTGAACCAGTGTAGTGTTTTCAACCTCTAGACTCGCATTTCTTGCTTCAAGTATATTAATTCGATTAGATATAACGGGAAATGATATATCAGTGAGTCATCGATTATCATAACCATCTTACAGTGCTGCAATAAGAGAAGGACCTCAAGCTTCCTCGAACACTCGCTTAAGGGATTGTAATATTGTTGTCAAAATTCGTACACAGAGAGGTGAGGGATCGCTTCTATAAAGGAAGAAAACTCTTACAGGATAAATCGACATGAGACTTGGATCCTGCTAGATATTCGGAAAACAAAATTTACATCTCGGAAAATCTTACCCAAATCAATTAGGATCTTTTCTTGAAAAGTCTAAAAGTAAAGATGGATTTAAGTACAAATATATCTGGACTTTTCATGGTCATACTTATCTGCGGAAAGATTCAGCAAGTCCTGTTGCCTCAATTTTGAAGAAGTCTGACCTGGATGTCTCAGTTGAGGTAAGATGGTGGAGCTCACTCATCCTCACCTACCTTAACTGGTTAACTGGTCCTATTTATGTTACACTTCTTTATTACATATTATGACATTTTCACATATAGATAACTTACCACGTCTTGAACTGTTATCCAAATTTGATATAGGATATCTGTTGTCAACCATGTGAACATGATTTTATGCAGCAGACTGACTTTAAATATTATAATTTAGAATTAAGACTTTTTTTCTAATGAGGATCTTATTCGGAGCAAACCTACGCTCTCTTTTTCCACAATTCACTTTAACATAAGAAGTCTTTCTTCTATAATCATGATAGTCTGACCATGCTGCTATCAGATCTTCAGCATCCAATTTTGATGTTATAATATAAGTCTCTCTGAGAAAACAGTTGTGATCTAACCAACCTTGTTATTAATGGATATGATTTTGTTTCAAAGCCAACTTAATGCTGGTAGTGTGGGTTCTATGTTAACGAGGGGATTTCATTTCATATTCGAGGTGATCTCTGTTT
>BLFN01000040.1:715527-718027 GCA_014634225.1 Acropora yongei | reverse complement strand
TTATACAGGGCTTAACTTTGCACTAGACGAAATATAGTATACCTTGGTTTATCAATACAGACCAAATAGCATACGAAAACAGGTTATCTGGCCCTCACTTGCATTAACAAAATATTGGAGCACTATAAATGGCGCAGACTACAATAATTCTAGGCAGCAAGACCTGAGACGCCATAATCTCGTCTCTCACCACACCTGACAAAACTATGTTGCTCAAAAAAGAAACACAGATAACCCAGTCATGGCTCAACAATTAATTATGGAAGGGAAAGTGGAATTCTTATACCAAACAGCTACGCATGACACAACAATTTTTTCCCCTGATCATGAATTATGTGTGCCCTTTTTGGTTCCATGAAAAGGAACAACCAATCGTGAACTAAGTTCTCTGATCATAGAAAAGATGTGATATCAATAAAAAAAAATTGTTCCATATAGTGCAAATGCATGACCTCCTCCGATAATCATTTGATTCCTTTCGCCGCCAACTCTTCTTTTACTCTCCGCAGATAGTCAGGATCAGGATATCCAAACCTTCATGAAAAAAATATGTTAAGTTTATGCACCAACATTTCTACTATAAGGAAACTGATCGAACAATCATATGAGTGAATTCCAGAGAGTAGCTTGTCTTAGCTCCTTGTAAAAAAGACACCGCCAAGCATTCTCGTATGAACGCGTGAACTGGTTCTGCCTAACATGGGGGTCAATGAAAAATTAAAAAATAGAGCTTGTTTTTGTGATTGGTTCGTTTTTCTTTTATAATTCTGATAGATCATCAATGCAGATGCTGGTAGGAATAGACCGGAATAGGAATTTGCAGTGGCACCTCCACAGAGTTGCTATTCGTCCACGAAATCTGGATCGAATTAGAATTTAGCAATGTTGGTTTTTGAAGAAAGGGGAAAACCGGAGTACGCGGAGAAAAACCTCTCGGAGCAGGGAAGAGAACTAACAACAAACTCAACCCATATATTGCGCCAAGCCCGGGAATCGATCCCGAGCCACATCGGTAGGAAGCGAGAACTCTCGCCACTGCACCATCCCTGCTCCAGTGGTGCAGGCAAGTTAGTCCTGAAGCCCCTTGTTTTTTACGGCGCGCCTTACAAAAGAAGAGCCTATTTCCAGGCTTCATATTCTTGCGAAGCTTCCAACACATCAAATTTCAATCAAAGCCTTTTATCCCCATTGAGGCCATCCGTTTCAAAAGTCCGCGTGAAGTGGAGAAATATTTTAAAGGTATTTAACATGAAGACTGTCACATCATAAAGATTCCTTTTCTTAGTAGGCCAGCTCAGTTATATAAGGAACAGAACGCATACTGCGGTGACAAACATTTGAAACAAACATTAATCATGAACAGTTGATTTCATATATCATTTAACAGTTAAAAAATAGTTTGCAAATGTATGCGTTTGTTTCAAATGTTCGTCATGCAGTGTGCATTTCGTTCCTTATAAAACTGTCAGGCAAATATGATTAATCTATCTACATTTTTTAGCTACTTGATGCGGGAAAACGTTTTGCCTCTTTCCGAAAGTAAAGGAAGACCATTTCACAAATACACCTGTGCCCCAGCTAGGGGATGGTAATTCGAACGACCCAATGTTCAAAAGTACAAATGCTCAGCGGATTACTGCACGAGTGAGGAGAATTTTCAAATGGCATATTAGTCCACCACATCTAGCTATGATGAAATAAATATAACGTACCCATAGGATCCACCGTGCGTGGTAGTCTTGTGATGAATGTCATTCCACGTTGTTTGATTTTGAAGCCCAGTTGTGGTTGAAGTGCCAACAGTAAAGACCAAACGAGCATCGAAGGCTCTTCTCAGGAGCTCTAACACCTCCCGTCCTTCGCGTGTATCGGGAAGATAAGCCTGGCGGTGCGTGCCTTCATAGCGCTTTCCAGGGTTGGGATGCTCTACGCCTTGAATACCCGACCGGAAACTATAATCTATTATAATGGTACCATATCCTGCAAAATTGGAAAGCAACAAAAATCAAACAAGAATTGCTACTATGCCCTATCAAGCACTTTGTGAGCATTTTGCAAGACAGGCTGTTACTTAGTTCATGAGTTAGTGTGCGATTCTCGAAGCTAGAGGTCTCCAGGTCGATCCTCGATGAATCCAGAACAAAGGGAGGCGGGCAAAGCGCTCACTCCCAGCTTTCATTGATAACAAGTGACATAGCTACAGAGGGGAAACGTCACCTACCTTCGTAGCCAGGAACACTGTATGACACAACTCGACTTGTCATCTCTCCCGGAGGCTGGTTTCCCTTTAGAACACCTTGAGGTTCCTGGCACACTGGACATTTGTTGCTAACATCAAGGGCTTGTTGGAGACATTTCGAACAGAACTTGTGCTTGCACTTCAATGAACGAGGGTTTGAAAAGGAATTGAGACAAATAGGGCATTCTATGGAATTTAAGAGAAACAAGTTAGATTTAAGTGCAAATTAGAAACTTCAAAACCATAGGACACAATATGCCT
>BLFN01000040.1:708027-710527 GCA_014634225.1 Acropora yongei | reverse complement strand
CCTCTGTATTGAAATCCTCATCTGAATAAGGTTTTACAGTTAATTCCACGTCGTCAACTTCCTGCTTGTGCTGAAGAACTGATGTAACCACTAAAACACATTAATTAATACATATGAAAGTAAGATTTTTGAAACAGGGCAAAAATCAAGGAAATTATGTCCTGTCTTGAATTTCGGCAGGGAACAGCTGGGGTGTTTTCAGGATGTTCCTTCCAGAGTGGGGAGGGGATGGGTTGATAAATGGGGGATTTGCTGTATCACCACTAAGGATGGCGGCTGCCATGTGTTCATGTGGATATCCATGCGCTTTTGTACTAAATTAAAGAGACATTTTTAGGGAAGAACAAGCCTGTGAAATCGCTGCATGAATTATTATTATTATTATTACTATTATTAATTTATTTATAAACATAAGTTCAGCAGAGTGTGAACTCTCTATCTGTCTATGGATACACTTTCTTTACCTCCCAAAGCGAGGTCATATACACACATCCCGAGAAACCTACCCCACCCTCAACCCCGGCGTTCTCACAGTTGCTCTGCTTATCACGTGATCAAAAACGAGGCTTGAGATCCATGAGGGTCTGACAATAACAGATGTGTTAAAACGTTTACCACTTTCTCATCGATATTTTGTATTTTGTCTACATACTATTAGCTATATATGCCCTTGGAATGAAACACACTTATTAATGGAGTGATTTTCACAGCCGAGATAGGGAAACAGAGGTCGACAGCTCAGAAACCGACTAGGCCTTAATCGTACTACAGACCCTATTTTTTATGATTTCGTGGGTTTAGTGTGTGTCACGCGTGGATGAGGGAGCGCTCAAAGAACTACGCAGTGTAGTAATAATCTTGACCGATTACTCCAGATTCAGAAATATGAACTGAGAGAAAAAGTTGCTCGGCGATGTGTGACAAGTAACTGCCTTAAAATGCATGGGATGACCGAGAGCGAAACAACAAGGAATTTGCATATGAACGATACGCTTCTGTTTTCTTTCATGATGTCTCCGATGCAACGTCATTCAGGAATTTTGAGCTTTACCTAAATATTTTCTCACCTTCAGGCTTGTGGAAAGTTATTACAGCTGCTCGTCTTTTACAATTACGAGTAATGCTTTCGATATCTCCACCGCCATTCTGTTTTCGCTGAAAGTGAATAATTAATTGCTCCGATGTTGTTGACCACTTAAATTCAGTTACGACAATGCTTCGCGGAATAACCTCTGGGTCCACATTACCGCTTAACTCCTCCACTTTTCGAAAAGAGACTGACGCTACCGTTCTCTCTTCCAAACAAGACGCCATTTTTATTGCACTTTGAGATTCAAGTCAGTTCGAGGAAGGGTCGCTTTCTCGGAAAATGAAATTCAAAACGGAAATGACGTATGCTTTCCGGGAATCCCCAGCAGTTAATTTTCGAAAGCCAGGGGAAAGTGAAGCTGAATATTTAAATATAAGAGTTTTGCGTGAAGAAAAATTATGGAATTACGACTCTGTATCTCAATGAGCAAGGTGGAATCGTAGAGCAAGCTAATCCAACAACCAAAGCAAAGGCATACATTTATTCAACTACTATCACAAGTACAATCTATATCTTGGTTCCAGACTCCTTGGGCCCATTTTCCCAGAAACGAAAGCAATCACTTTGCAAGGAGTTATCCAAGCACAGTTAGTGTGCAATATGACGAGAGGGAAACACCATATTCTGTCCCAAGGGCCACAAAGAAAGGTCCTTAGCGAAGAGCAAGTAGCAAGAAGTGTGGTTGTCACAAATTTAAAGCGCAAAACTTCAGCAGAGGAAATTGTAATCTATTTTCAGCAGGCCAAGAATGGCGGTGGAGAGCTCGATTATGTACACATTCCGTGTGAGGGAAAAGCAATCATTACCTTTGCAAGTAAGGAAGGTATGTCGATATATTTTGCTTTTCGAAGTTCGGTCACTGTTAAAAAAGATTGATGTTGTTGAACAAGTTTCTAAAACCATCGATTCTACTTCCTGCTTCGCTCGGTAGTTTTAGATGGTACAAAAGTAGATCAATTTTCGATGACATTATCTCTTCCTTTTTTTCCTCCTCTTGTAAAGAATGATAAAGTTTTCTTCCCAATCGAGTTTTTAGCGAATTGACAAAGAATTATTTCGCGAAGTGCCTCTTACTCTCGCCTGTTGATGTTTTAGCCCTCGCACCCGACAGGCGAAGCAGCGAAGGATGACTGCTCGCCTTGTTTATTCTTCACCCATCATCCCTCTTTGTACGCATAAGCTGTGAAACTCGCAATTTCTTGAAGCACTGCAAACCAAAATCCAATACTTTTGTATGTTTGTGTTCAAAGTGTTCAATTTACGAATGGAATACGTAGTAATAAAACCTTTTCATTAGTAGCCTCGTTCCCAGGGTCTTGCTTCTTCTGGAACGAAATAAATCATAGAGGAGGAATGCTCTTATCAGAGGCTATCCCGGGGAGACAGGAATATACGCGGGCATTGCGCGGG
>BLFN01000040.1:666199-668699 GCA_014634225.1 Acropora yongei | reverse complement strand
ATCTCTGGTACCCCTTGCAGTGCTTTAGGCTTAATATCTGTTTCGTCTCAACAGTTGACCATTGGACTCTGACAAGTATGATCTGTCTGACAACTTGTCAAGGCAGGTGCCTTCCCCTCATTTAGGGTGGTTCTGATGTGGGGTAATGCATGCCTCCTGACCTATTTCTAGTTCAGGCAGTTCCATAGCTTTGTGGTTGTGGTAGAATCTTGCCGCCTGTCTCTTGTGGCGGATTTTGTCAGAAACATTTTTTGACTGTGGCTGCAACAGTTTAGACGTGGTTGGTATTAATGTCTTTGTTTGTCTTGACATCAACTGTTGTACTGGGCCACTCTGTACACCTGTTGTTGGAGTGTTCCTGTAGTCCAGCAGCGCTAATCACAGACCTTGGTTATCTCTGTCCTCTTTCTTGAAGACTTCCTTTTATACTTTCATTGCTGACTTGACTTAGCCATTCGATTTGGAGTGAGATGGAGATGATGTCACATGCTTAAACACCCACACAAGTGTTAACTCTTATAACTCCTAGGTGACAAACTGAGGACCGTTGTTGGTGACCAGTACATCAGTTATTCCTTGTTTACTGAATTAATTGCTTCATGAAGTTGATTATTGCTGTTAACTTGGTGTCTTTCAGGCCAGGGCTGACCTCTATGTAGTCTGAGTAATAATCAACTAAGATTATGTCTGCATGGGTAAAGATGGGTTTCTGGGTTTCGAACTCAGCATGCACTTCACATTGGGTGACTACTTCTTTGATGTCTGTGTTCATGGCAGGCCAGTATACTCTGTCTGGAGCTTTACGTACATAGACAGGACTCAATACGTTGATGGCTGGAGTGTTGATTGTTGATGATTCTGTGCCTCATTGACTTTGGAAATATGATATGATAGCTTTTGAAGAGTAATCCATCGTGTAGTGTCAGATCTTCCTTGATGTTCCAGTAGTCTCTGATGAAGATGGGAACAGAGTCACGCTTCTCTGTCCATCCAAAAGAATCACACTCTTCATAGCTTGTTTCACTGGATCTTGTTCTGTGGCTTTCTGGATAATGGCTAGCTCATCACCATTGAGCTTGATGTGATCAAGTGGGTTGATCTGTTCAAGTTCTAGTGCAAATACTTGAAATTTGTCTGCACGCTTTCCTTGGTCTTCAAGGTAAGCTCGTGAGAGATGATCCACCACATACATTTGCGATCCTGGTTTGTATATCACAGCGATGTTATACTTGTGTGCTGCTAACAGAGATTTCTTGAAGGAAGCGGTAGCCTGTGAAAACTCCACTGTGACACATTCTCTGCAAGTAATGTATTGGCTGAACTTAGTACAAGCAAAGACAATGACCAGACATTCTTTTTCTATCTGTGCGTAGTGATGCTCAACTGGTGTGATTTTTTCGAAACGCAAAGCTATTGGTTGACCATTCTGCAATAGAGTAGTGCCGAGGCCATTCTCACTTGTGTCACAGTGTATGGTTACTTCTTTATACATGTAGTAGTATTTGAGTACAAGGTGTGCACTCACCAGTTGTTTTACTTCACAATCAGTAAAGGATTTATCGTGCTGACTTGACCAGACAAACCTTGCATTCTTTGGTGTAAGGTCAGATAATGTATGGTGTGATTTCAGACAACCACTGCAAAAAGTTGGCAAGATAGTTGAAAAAGCCAGGTGGGCTGTGTCTCCTGTTTGTTGGCTAGTTTTGGCATCTCGGGCACTGTTAATTTGACCTTACCTGGATCTGGTTCACTGCCTTCCTTCCTTTGCAGGATGAATTTCTTACTGTCAAGGTAAAGGTTAACATCCCTAGCTTGGTCTAGCAGCTTCGGTAGATCATGCTTACAGTTAGCTTCCTTGAGTGTGTCTCTGTTTCCTACAACTAGGATATCATCACATAGTATCTCGATTCCACTGAGCTCACCAAGTCACTCATGCACAGATAGCGATACTTTCCGAATGGCACTCAAAAGGTGGCATTCAGTGTTGAGAAGACTTTAGCATCACTGAGGTTTGGCAATACTTCTTCCAGTGTTGGCATTTGATATTTCGAAGTTTAATTGCCTGAACAAGATCCTTTGGATCTAGGCAAAGTCTTATTTTTCCCAGTTTTGCGCAACCACCAAGCTACTAATCCAGTCTGTAAGGTCTGTTTTTTTTATAAAAACAGACTACTGGTACCTCTCCATTTCACTGAGTTTCTCCTTAACTTCAGTGTGTAAAATCAATGCAATGCATCGTGGTGTGTGTTGTATGGGCCAGGCCTCTGGGCAACCATCAGTCTTGCTTGTCTGGTATTCCAGAGTCCCTTGAAGACATCTTTATACTTGTGCAGAATTTCACTCTTTGTTAGGTAATTGTGCATTATGTTGTACTGTGTAAGCATTCTCAGATGACACAGGATCATTAGCTTTAACAGTCCTACAGTAAGTTCTGACACGTTTGAGCAGATAGTAAAGGTCTTGCATTACCTTCAAGAACTTGAAATTTCAATGAATATTG
>BLFN01000040.1:648699-653699 GCA_014634225.1 Acropora yongei | reverse complement strand
AACATTGTATTAGGACGTCAGAGGTGCAACATGAAACTAGGTTCGCCACAAATCTTCGTAAATTTGGAGGTCAGTATAAGCATTTTAATTGGCAACGCAAGAAGGAGGATAAAAACAGAAGGTGTCAGAAAAAAGGTAAAAATGGTTCCCATTTCTTTAAGACGGTCGCCTGATTTTTTTCGATTGTGTGGATATGCTTAAAGTAACAGAGGAAACCGTTTAATATTGGACTGGTCGTTTTATGTTTGCATAGCCAGATGTAATGCTTGGCGACCAAAAGGCAAAAATTTATTTGGAGGTTATTTTTCGATCTATCTGGCCTCAGACCTAGAGCAGTATATACTTGAGGGAAAATGTTAATTATTTGACAGGACTTAAGCCACGAAAAAACACTAATCCAAAAATCGTGCGTTATTTCACATTCCCAAAAGAAGTGTAACAAGCTTTCTAATTCGGAGTGACAGAAAGTACATTTATCGTCCTCGAGAACCTTTATCCTTTTTAGGAACGTGTTAGTCGCCAGACGGCGATGTAAAAACTTATAATTGAAAATTATCAGTTTTGAACTTTTGTGCACTGAAAAGCTAGCTGATACACTGCCCTCCAATCAATCTTTTCGTCTGGTGGCAGATTAATTTCATTGGACCATTTATGCTGACAGATGTAAGGTTGTTCACTTTTTGATGAAATAAGCTTGCCGTTTGCAAATCTACTCGGTGTTGCACTCTCCAGGAATTTCTTTAACGAACAATCATGTTTTGGCAGATCCTTACTTTTACTTAGGCGATTAATAGCAGAAACTATTCCAAAGTAATTTAGGGGCTGGACTTTTAAGTTATATTTATTTTTAAAGTCACTCCAACTAAGAAGGTTAGCAGAATTACCGTATAAATGTTTTACCTTTGTTATTCCTTTCAAGTACCAATCTTTATAGAAAACAGGTTTATTTCCAATACGTATCAATGAATTATGCCATAAGGGTAGCTTTGAGAAAACCTCTTCACTCGTTATCTTTTCATAAAAAAATAGGTCGCTCCAAATTAACAAAGGGGCAAGGTATGTAACTAGACATACTTAAGATGTCCCTTTTATGCAAATTACCATATAATATTAAGTCTCCACCAAATTGACGAAATTCCAAATCAAAAAATATTTTCCAACTACCCTTATTGTTAACATCTAAGTATTTTTTAATCCAGGTGGCTTTTAAGGATTTATTAAAGGAGAAAATGTCAATCATTTTGATTCCGCCTTCTAAGTAATCATTTATCACGACATTTCTTTTTATTTTATCTCCCTTATCACTCCATAAAAAATTTAAAAAAAGTGATTTTATTTCTTTTAATATCTTATGATTTGATTCTAAAGGAGAAAGAATATATACTGGTTGTGACGCAACCAGACTTTTCAGCACAGCAACTTTTCCTAAAAGGTCGACGAAACTTCCAACAGCCTAGTATCGCTTTTACTCTTTCGAGTTTTTCATTGTAATTTTGGGTCAGTGTTATGCCTGGATTAGTTGAGATCCATACCCCAAGGGTCTTGACCTTCTCTTTTGGCCATTTAAAATTTCTCTCACGGCAAAGTTTAAAATCCGACCTTGCGTTTGAACCTATCCATAAAGCTTCCGTTTTACCACAATTAAGTCTGAGGCCAGATGCCTTACCAAATGTATCCAATAAATTAAAAGATTCTTTTAAAGATTCTTCGGAGCCATTTAACACGAATATCGTATCATCTGCGTATTTGATTTCTTTCCCATTTATGACTATGCCCTTAACTCTCGTATTTTTGTGAAAAGCTTCAGCCATTATTTCCACCGCAAGGACAAACAGATAAGGAGACAAAGGCAGCCCTGTCTTACACCTCTACGAAGCTGAAAAAGAATTGCTCGTCCAGCCATTATTCAGAGTGCAACTTTCAATATCAGCGTAAAATACTTTTATCCAAATTATCAGACTTGGTCCAAATTCAAAATGTTGAAGAGTTTTGTACAAAAAAGACCATTCTAAAGTGTCAAAAGCCTTTTCAAAATCAAGAAAAAGGAGAAGCCCAGGAATATCCTTAGCCGCTGTATATTTGATGATACTGTCTATTGCACAAATGTTTTCTCCTATAAATCTGTCCTTTATGAAGCCAGTTTGATCGTTTGAAATAAGCTTAGGAAGTACTGTCTTTATACGGTTAGATATGGCTTTAGTTGCAATCTTGTAATCACAGTTTAAGAGCGTGAGTGGTCTCCAATTTTTCACTAAATTTAGATCCGAGTCCTTTTTTGGTATCAACTTTATAATACCGCGCCTTTGAGATATTGAGAGCCGTCCTGATTCATAAGAATAATTTAAAGAATTGATGAATATTCGCCCTACATCAGTTCAAAAAGCTTTATAAATTTCGCATGGCAATCCATGTGTTCCAGGCGTTTTACTTGAAGGCATACTGTTCAAAGCTTTTAAACACTCTTCTTCGTTAATTAATCCTTCGCAAAAAGTTCGTTCTTCTGCTGTCAAAGATTTTCCTTCCGGGCTGGGTGGGAAGTGAAAAGCCTCAATGTCCTCTTCGCCAGCTTTCGAAGTATAAAGATCTTTATAAAAGGTTTCGCATTCGCCTAGGATCTCTTTATCTGTGAATATATATTTTTGGTCTTTTGTTCTCAGTTGACTAATAGTAGCTTGTTTACAATGTCTCTTCTCTAAATTAAGAAAATACTTTTTCTCACCCTCATTATACCACCGAGATTTTGATCGCAGGATCGCACCTTTAGTTTGATATTCAACTATTCTTTCTAATTCTTGTTTATTTGTTTCAAGTTGTGTCCATAGGCTTTGCTTTTGAGGGTCATCTCCTGAGACATTGGATAACCGCTTTTCTAAAGTTATAATCAGCTGTTCAATTTCATTTTGTTTCTTAGCCGTTCGCCTTTTTTTTGCTGCGCCAAACTTAATTGATCTTTCCCGAACTTTAAGTTTCAGCATTTCCCACATCAGGTCAGGGTTTACATAATCATCATTCGCATACTCGTTTTGTGTTTCCTGTATTGTTGATTGGATCAGAGTTATATATTCAGGATCATTTAAAAAAGAGGTGTTGAGCTTCCAGAAACCTTTGCCTCTATCATTAGAATGCACAAAAAATGTAAAGTGATCATAGAATGGTCTGTTTTATACCCTGTTAAAATATCGACTTTGTTCGTATTAAACAGTATACTCTGATTAACAAGGAAAAAATCAAGTCTACAATGGACCTCAGGTCTTTTTTGCCGCCACGTGAATCTCCCAGAGTCAGGATTTAACACTCTCCACACATCGACAAGGTCTTCATTTTCGCAAAAGGCATTAATAACGTCTAAAGAATTTTGGTGCGTTCTGGCAAGGCCGCCCTTTTTGTCTTTTCCAATATTAAGTACCAAATTAAAATCACCTCCAATTATCATATCCTCACAATTAAAATCCAACAAACGACCGAAAAAAGAATTTAAAAAATTTGCATTATCCTCAATCGGGGCATAGACGTTTGCTAAAGTTAAACACCTTCCATTTGTTTTTAAATCACAAATTATAAAACGTCCCGCGGGATCCGAAAACGTTTTCATTATTTGAAAATTAAAGTTGTTATTAAATAGTATTGCAACAGCAGCCTTTTTGCTGGAACAGCAACTGAAAAGGGTTTGATAGCCCCACTCAGCTTGCCAGTCGTGCGTACTTTCTTTAGTGCAATGGGCTTCTTGAATAAAGTATATGGAATATTTTTTATCTCGCAACCAATTAAACATTTCCCGTCTCTTAAACCGGTTCCCTAATCCTCGCGCATTAATTGAACCCAGTTTCATCTCCATATTCTAGCAATTAAATTACAATAAATGTTGTTGGCCACTTTCCTCCATGGGCACCAATTATTCCGAGTGTAGAATAAAATGTAGAATACATAAAGCAATTGCGAAACATAAAACAAAGAAAACAGAGTTACAGAACAATACCCCAAGAACTGTTTAAAAACAAAAGTAAGGCTTTGTAAGGCGGCGATGTAACTGGTATGCCTTATTTCAGGTCGGTAGAAAGACATTAAAAGTGAACAATAATGTCAGCAACCAAGGATTAAACAGAGGAAAAAAAAAAAAGAAGAAAGGCGAGTCCCTACAACTAATAAAAAAAAGGAGATCAAATTTAAAATTTAAAGCAATAAATTAGTCTTGGAAATTGCTAATACTAGGTAGTGACAAAGGATATTTGAAGATTAGACAAAGGATATCACGTATATTGAACTCCGTCTATGAATAGCTTGTATGGTTCCGATCTGCTAAAAGCAACTCGCTTCCCCTGCCCTCTAGCTTCCAACATTTTCGGTATGAGCCTCTTGCGAATTTCAACCACTTGTCTTGGCAGGTCAACACTAATTCCTAAACCTTGTTTCCCCGCAATAGACGAACGATGGGCGAAGACATTTTCACGGTCTTGATATCTAAGAAAACGTGCGATTATTGCTCTGGGTTCTGAACCTTGTTTCCGTTTCCCAACTCTATGCACTAGTTGAAACTCTATATCACCGGCGTTGCTCATTCCCAATTTAGTTTCTAAAAAATTATACAGGATCGCCGTAGTATCCTCATCGCGAGTCTCTTCGTGGATTCCGTAGAACCGTAGATTTTCGCGTCTTTGATACACTTCGTAGTCTAAAATTTGAAATCGAAGTTTGTTCAATTCGTCCTCGGTTTTTTCCTCCAAGCCTTTTACTTTTGCTCGATTCTCTTCAACGTCTTTGTTTAAGCTAGCCACGCTGTCCTTTAATGTGTTTATCTCTCTTGTTGAGTTTTTGAAATCAGCTTTAATTTGGGCCACTTCTGTCTGCAAAGCACTTACGGCTATATTCATTTTGTCGACGGACTGTTGAAGAAAGTTAATTTGCGAAGTTATTGCATCAAGTTTCGATAACTTCGCTAGGATTTCATCGGCTTTGGAAGCGAAATCTTCGGCCATGCTCAGTGCTGTTAAAACTACGTCTCC
>BLFN01000040.1:397549-400049 GCA_014634225.1 Acropora yongei | reverse complement strand
GCGTTCGAATAAAAGTCAGATCCAGTTTGTTTCTTTGTCCTGATCAGAGGATTGTAAGTTGTTAATCTGCGAATTTGTAGTTCAAATTGAAACGTTTTTTTCGCCGGGTCTCTTCCGCATCTTCAGTTGTGGTGAGTAAATACGACGCGAGCGTGACGTTAGCGTGCGGTCTTTCAAAGTGAAATTTTCATCTAATCATGCCGACCAAAGCAATTCCTTTGTCACGGGTTCTATTTGGCTTTCAGTGATTGGATAGTGTTGAAGCGCACATGTTTTCGCACATTGCTCTTTCGATCGCATGATTTGTGTGACAGTCTGGTTTTCGTTCAAGGAATCGCAACGGCATTATGTCAAATACTTCAAAAGCAAGAACTTCGAGAAAACCCACAGGTAAGAGCCATTGAAACATTTCTCAACGGACCTTATTTTTCAAGATTTGCTGTGATCCTTCTCCAAATAACTTGTGTGTCTGCTTCGATCGATTTCCAGAACACAAGGAGCTGTTGGTGTTCTTCCCGGATGACTACTCGGCTGTGAAAGTGTCACGAAATAAAGTGTTGGGAACTGCCCAACAACTTAGCGAGCTAAAGGCAAGTACATGGGCTGATGTGGACGTTGGTGAGTCACAGGCGTGGAAAGGACTTATCATAAAAACTGGTGAGTAAAATGTAGACTTACTTGTAGAACATTTAAGCTTAGTCGCACAACATTTTCGATCATGCAAGTAGGTACGATCGAGTAACGTCATGCTATTTAATTGCAACAAAAAGAAATCACTTAACTTTTAAACTGACTTAACTTCGGGAATTAAGCTGTGCGTTTAATGTAAGGATTCTAAAGAAAACTAATCAAGGTCATCATTTTCAACAGGCAAATCACGCAACGAACTTGCAAGGTGCGAACTCGCATTTTTGAAGTTCCTTGACCGACATGCGGACAACAAAGAGAACATTCCCTTGTCCAATTTTTTCGAGCAGTGGGAAAATGTTGATAACAGCGATGACGAAAATTCTTGTGTTGAGGTTTGTGCTTTGAGACTTTTCCTAATTGTAAACATCAAAATGAATACCCGAGTAATGATTATCTGTTATTGGTTTGTTATGCTTGCCGTTTGCAGAACTCACTGATGTAACTAAAAGCTAAAATGTCGGTGATTGCATTCTTTCTGTGTCAAGGGTGGCCAATATTATAACATAAACAAATTCTTGGTGTTTTAGCTTGAAGGTGAAACCAAGAAAGAAATTAAAGCAAAAAAGGTGAAAAATGGAGTGAAGCGTCTAAAACTTACAGAAGAGCCAAATGATGTACAGGTCAGTAGTGGGCTTCTGCCATTTATCCTTTGGCATTTTAGGACAAAACTGGGGAACATGTGCTTCAGGGACATATCTATCTTGGGGGGAGGGGTTGCAGAGAGTTTGCCCCCCCCCCCCCCAAGAAGAGGAAGCCTTCTTCTTTGTATTTGCTTTCAAAATTTGTTTACCTCACCAGTCAGTTATGCCATTCTTTATTGATGCATGCCTTTGTGAGAAAAATCCTAGATCCAGCCCTAGCCTTTGTAGTATTTCAACCTGTACTGGATTCTAAGATACATGTAGCACAGGAATTCAATTTTCATTCAGATTGTGTTATTGGTTTGTTTTTCTGTTTTCTTAGTTAGAAGCAAGAAGTACAGAATCAAGAGATTGTGAGTTTTCTAAAGGAAAGAAGGGAGCTAAAACTGGAAAAAAGAGGCAAAAGCATTCAGACAATTCAGTTGACTTTCAGGTAAAAGATAAGATAATATAAAATGTGACTGGGATACCAAATACCTCTCAGAGATTTAGACAGAACTCCAACCACTAAGTCTCATTTAGTTTGTGGCATAGTAATCACAGCTGACATCAAATACTGCCTGCTCATGAATACAGCTAGCCAGGTTAATTCCAAAATACTCAGACATATTGCAGTACATGAACATAAATGTCGTTGTTTAGAGTTGAGCACCCTTAAGTGGTCATATATATCCTAGCAGGTGATGTTATTTTTTTATTTGTGGCTTGTTGCAATTCAGAACAAACAAGAAAAGAAATTGAAGAGAGATGAAGCTTGTGCTCAAGCAACAGTGAACCAAAAGCAAAGTGAAGATATTTTTCAGCAGGTAATAAATTAATTATGTTTAAGTTGAAGTTACAAGTGCTAAAAGATTCAGGTTTCCCCTTTCATGTCCTGTAAATACAGATCTCATTTAAAATATTAAGGCAGTTATAACACTGATTAACCAGCCATTCACTGGCTTTGCAGTAAAAATTTATTAGAAGTAGGATAATATTGCATGAGTATACCCTCTAATGCAAGAGTTATAATTTTGTAACCCTGACCCACCTAGGATAAATTTATTTATTAGCAGTATAGCAGCTACTTCTAATAAATTAAAATCTGACATTACATCTATACCCTCTCATGCAGGAGTTTTAATTTTCCAACCCGGGACCCACCTGGGATGATCCGATGACCCCAGGTG
>BLFN01000040.1:342549-345049 GCA_014634225.1 Acropora yongei | reverse complement strand
CGATCTAATGATGTAATACTGCAATCTCATCCTAATTTTAAAACTTTAACAACCCTGGGCAACCGTGCTTTCGTTGCTTTGGCACCAAAACTTTGGAACGATTTACCTTCAGATATTAGAATGGCCAAATCTGTTGACACTTTAAAAAAAACTTGCAAGATGCGTCTTTTTAGTAAGGCTTTTATTATTTTATAGAACATATGATGTAATTAGTATTTATTATTTGTTAATTTATTCCATGCATTGTTGTAATGCGCAATTGATAATTCCTCCATATAAATCGGCAATTCATTATTATTAATTTATTACTTCACATCCTTGAATCTACAAGCCCGGGACAAATGGTTACCACTGCACCGTGAACACTTAACTTTACCTTGCGGTCCATTGTTCCTTCTATTCCCCAAGTTCATGTTATTATTTGAACTTGCCCCTTCCATTGCAAAAGCAGAGACTGGGTGAAAGTCACGACTGTTCTTCTCTGCCAGTTCCATAGAAATGGAGATGTTACATGCAGTATCAAAGGTCAAGCTTGGTGTATTCAGCAACTTGTTTTGAATTTTAAGATTGTTTAAACCGCAAACGAACCTGTCCCTTAATGCTCGATTCAAAAATTTGCCGTAATTGCATTGGATTGACAACGATGTATTCACTGATCGATTCACCCACATGTTGAGTTCACATATTAACGACTTAAAGCTCTGGTACGGCAAAAGTGTGAAAGATTACTTCCGGTGACATCACTTGTTGTGGTCCAAGGAAGCTTTCCCACCGTAGGACGGCTGTCTGGTATGGCAAACACACCGAGTTGAGGGAGTGTTCACTATGTGACTAAACTACATTGCATTATTATTGAATCTTTACTCGTTAAAATGCACAGATGGCATAAAAACGTTCATTTTACAATGTTGTCATAGTTTTGGAGGTTTATTACGTTTTTTTTAGCAAATAGCTTGTTCTAACTGAAGCTGAAAGATGGACAAGTCCGACAAGCACATGTCGCAAGCATTGTAAGTTCGAAGTTGTTTTTATTCTTCCTAACTTCTTAAGTCTCTAAAACATTGAAGTTTAGGGAAATTTCATGCAGCTTAATGTAGAACGAGTAACATCTGGAATATCAACGGTTTGGAAGTAACTGATCATGAAGAAAAATGTTTTCGATTTCATTTTGCTTATTTTTTTTGTCGATAAGCTGAATGAAATCACCTGACTTGGTTGTTGAGTTTGCCCTTTTTGGGAGCTTTGATTTGATCATAATTTTATACAGTATATTTCTCGTGAAATTTATCCCCTAATAATGACAAAAACTTTGTAAGAGCGTATTAGCATTCATAAAACATCTTTTTGAGGGCTTAAATAAGACAAGCCAATTTTACATGTATACATCTATGCCTTCTAGTGGAAGGTGTTGAAATTATGCTCCTATTACAAATCCACTCTTAATTAAATCTAGGCCAGCCAGTATATACGTGTAATGGAAATTCTAGAATGTCTTGAAGTCGTGAGAGTAGTTTTTCTCCGGATCTGAAAACAATAATAGTCTTAAAACTAAACCAAAAATTTTATGCATAATTAATGACAATGTATCAGGCTCAATTTCGAGCCCGGCAGTTTCCATTTGATCTGTTAACTCAGAAGAGACATCCCACTTCTGCTTGTAAGCGGAGTAAAACTTTATGCTTATTTTTTACCCAAAGTCTTTAGTAAAAAAGGAAACCCTCACTTTTTAAAAAGTGCATGGTACCAGTGCCCAGTTATATGATGATATCCTTTATTTTTCCAGAAATTCCAGTGTCAAATGTTGCTGTTTTTGCTTCTCATAGGAATGGTTGTTTTCTATTCTTTTGATCTTTATTAGGAAGTCAATGCAATGGACAAGGGAGCATGATATCTTTCTTTGCCGAGAAGTTCTTGCCCTAGAGGTTTAGAAACACAAAAAGGGAACAAACGAAGCAGGGCGTCTGTGGGATGAAATTGCCAAGAATCTTAGAGGGTTCCAAACCGTTAGATTTAAATATAATTTATCTCAGGGAGCAGTCAGGGAGAGATTTAACCTGATCCAAGGCAGATTCAAAGAAAATGAAAAAACAGAATTAGCTGCATCTGGAATTTCTGTACCAGAACAAGATGAGCTTGATGTACTTCTTGAGGACATAGCAGAAAGAGAAAGAGATGCTATTGCAGAAGCTAGTGAAAAGAAAGGTCAGAAGATATCAGAAACCAAGCTTTGGAGAGGATGGGGCAAACAAAGAAACGAAAATCTGAAGATGGCTAAGAGCCAAAGGAAAGGAAATCCAGGAGAAGCAGTAATGAGGCTCTCCAGTTTATGCAGGAGAAGGCTGAATCAGACAAGGCATTCCGAGAAGAAGAGCTAAAGATAAGGAAAAAAGAAGAAGAAACCAAAGCTGCTCATTTCCAAGCAATGTTCACCCAGCAGCAATCCTTTTTGCAAGCAATGACCCAACAGCAGGCTCAACAGCAGCAACAGAATCAACACATG
>BLFN01000040.1:327549-330049 GCA_014634225.1 Acropora yongei | reverse complement strand
GAAAAAAAAACCTTAACTATGTTCATTTAATTCAAATGATAGCATATTTTGAAATTTCAGGGATAATCCGTCACACTTGTGCATTGAATCCTTTTAGTGTGGTGAAGTCTTTCTTTAGTGTAATAGTTTCGTATATCACACCCAAGTGAATAAGAATAAACAATGAAACACTTACTGGTTTGCAACAATGGTTCAAAGTTTTGTTTCTCCACAAGAAGGCGAGATGGAAATTTTTACAACAAAAGAAAGGACTAGAAATCGCCTATTGCTATTCGGACTGCTTCGCGACTCGGCAAATACCTCATTCAGGTGAATAATTGTTAAATATTAAATGCTTGTAAGGTGATTTGGGAAGCAGCTAAGTGTCGATAACTGAACGAAAATTGTCCTCATTGTGAACTACCACTAGCAACAGGGATATATTAAAGGGATACCAGTACACGCTGAGGAGATTGCCTCTATCGTCCACACCTATTACAAGTCAGCAATAAAAGTACCCTAAATGATTTTGTCGTACCTTGAAAACTGTCCAATCCAGCTGCTAATTCCGGATTGCTTGCTAAACATTCCAAGAGCACATTGTGGTCAAGAATCGCTAGGCTGAATGTTGCCTGGCATCTGGTAAGCCACGACATTACTTCCACGCATACTCGCTTAGGTTGGTCAACTTCTAAACTCCACGCAGGATGGCTAGTGTAGGTTGTTGTTCTCTCAAAATACTTTTCCAAATGAGAGGAAACGTTGCAGCCAAACAGCACATCAAAAGTGGCACAAACCTGCAAATGTTTCCACACGTTTGGGGAAAGCTTGATAGCAAAGGTAAGAACACTCGTGCTGTCCGTTAAGATCTAGTGCATTAGTGGTAGTTTCGTTTCAAATATTGACCGGTGTCGCCCATCCCAGGGATTCACCGTAGTGCATTTCTTTCAACGATACAGAAAAGGCAAAATAAGTCCAGTGATTTCCTCTGCTACTAACGGTAACAATCTCAGTTTTCTCACACTTCTTGACATTTAAGGTAAAGTGATTCAAGGTTTCCAGATAACAATTTCCTTCCCAAGACGTTAAAAAATAGAATTAGCACTAGTGGTTCAGACATAACTTTGAAATAATGCATGGTGGTTTCCCCGTTTAAACAACGATTGGAAGAGGAAATTAAGCAGATCATCGGTGAGCCATCTATTGCAAATGACAGTGCAAAGATCATGAACCCTGATACCTCCCTTTTCTCCATAATTCAACACAACGTCTTTTTCGTCATTTGGACCGAATCAGATCTCTAAAGATTCGAACCTCTTCTATTTTGTCCACACTGTTATGATCCAGAAGAAGGTTTTCAAGCTCCAAAAACGACTCTTCCGGAATCCTCTTAACATCATGCACACTTATCATTGTCGAAATATCTTCCCGACTGAACGTTCCATAATTGTCCCATACAGCAACTGCCTTAAGTGCCTTGCATTCGGCTCATTCTTTCACCTGCTTCTCGCAATTTAGCTTTGTCCTGAAGGCAAGAACTTAATGGAGGTAAACAATTGACATTTGCAGCGGTGGTGGGCGAGTAGATGGACAGGCAAGATATCCTTGGAAGCTGTAACCCAAGGTTTACGTCAATGATAGGAACACTTCGGTGTAAATAAGAATGCCCAACATTTTTTAAAACTGATGATGACTGAAGTTCAGTCTCACATCGTGTAGTATTGATAAAAAGTCCCACAAGAATCTCACAATTAGCACGTGTCGTGGGCAACTGGATGTGATGTTTTGAGACCGCTAATCAATCAATTAATGAATTAACTGAATCATTTAATTACCTTTGACTTTTTGTGCACATCAAGAGGGAATTTAAGGGCGGCTTAAAAGTAAGCTGGAAAACAATTTGAACATTTTACAATTTACTACACTAAAGTTCTCGTAGATTGGTTTACAACTGATGTAAGAACCCATCCATATTAGTATGACTGATGCATGTCAATCACAGCGTGAGATGTAATGCTTTAAGAGCCGTTGTCAGTAATTATCGGGAATGCTTGGACAGTTGCAAAAATTCGAATTTTTTTTCTTTCACCAAAAAATCCCTTTGGGTAAACTATTTTCAAAAACAATATTCAAAAGTTCCAGCGAGTCTCAGGTTTGGCGAAAAATAGAAAAGTTTGAAATTTGAGTAAACCCGGCCGAAAGGCTGGTGAAAATTATGCAAATTAGGAGATTTTTAAAACGCTCATACAAAACAACTGAAACTTGTTTTTGCCTCAAGTTTACAGGATTTGTTACACATTTCTTAAAGTTACTTTCAATCTACATTTTACCCAGATCTATGCTTTCTTTCCATTCTTTCAACACTCGAACAGAAGGCAGTGTTTCGTACTTTATTGACACACTGAATTTTACAGTATTTTCGAAGGCTGTAACATCGGAGTAAATGGGCTTTTTTAAAAGAGCAACTCTTCGTGTATGTCATACTGGTTTTTATTTTTTTGGCCCGCTGAAGGCGGATGTG
>BLFN01000040.1:262034-264534 GCA_014634225.1 Acropora yongei | reverse complement strand
TAATCGGCCTCAACGAATAATTGTGAAATAAATATAACAAGTATTCACCAAAGTGGAGGTGGCTAGTGGTAAATATCCACCTCGAGCCACCGATACTGAGGTGAATAGTTGTTTTAGTAAAAACTAAAACGGTGAGATAATTTTAACTCATTTATTCCTGCGTAGATTAAAACATTTTCGGGCACAAATAGACCGATTTCATGAATTAATGCAACTTGTTTATTTTCCTTTTGTGTTAAACATCCTCGCTAGCTTCGTTAACATGAGAAAAATACAAATGAATTGTTGTGACAACCGTGAGAAACAAACAAAACAAAACAAAAAAACAAAACAGAAGACTTAAAACCTGCCAATCAATCAAAATTTGGTAATTAACAATGGAACCTTTTGGATGAACACAGGTCTTTAACCTTTTCAAATTATATTCAGTTTCATCATTCGCTTTTGATGATCTGTCTTTAAACTCAAACGGAACAAGTGTTATGTTTCTGAAAAGTGGATCACAATAAGAGTACTGCCGACTGAGAAATGTCAGTGCACTCGTAATTTTTCATTAAGAATGAATTTTCATTATTATTAAGAATGATTAATAAGTTCATAGAGTCGCCCTTTTGTTTGTTTCTCTCACCAATCTTCGAACATTTACTGAAAACATTCAAGATGGCTGCCAAATTTCGCACTGTCAGCAAATGAGCTGCGCCCCACTAGTACACTTCATCAGTTTTTGCTTTCTAGACCCCCTCCCACTCTCCCACCCTCAACCCTCAAAGGAATTGATGCCTACTCTGAAATTATCCAGACACGTGCTAAAGTACATCACGAAACAAAGAGATATTCTCTACGACTCCTTGGGTATTCACGCCCGCGCCTTAGAGCTGAGATAACGTTCTGCTTTTTATGTTATCTGTCATTGATTTGTTTCCATCAAGTTCCCAGAAGAACCTGTAACTCAAAAATGGCTGAAGTTTCCCCAGTGTTCAACTGTGCTTTTTCAGGACCAATTGATCACGGATCCGTATGTAACATTTGGTAAGATTTGCAATATGCCTTCATATTGCACTCGTTTGTCTTTTATTTTCTTTACTCTTAAGCCTTTTCTTCGGAATAGGTGATTCTAAGTAGTTTTGGCATATTTCAGCTTCAACCCAATGATTAAACCAGTGTGTCTTGGATGCGGACATTCAGGATGCAAGGCCTGCATCCAGGAATTGATTTCCAACGCAAGAAGTCGCCGATGTCCTGCATGCCGCGAGGCTGTTGATGCCAGTCAAATAAGAGATAACGTGGCCTTAGGTCAAATGATTAGGGAGCTACGCGTGCATTGTGATTGGAAAGGAACTTATGGGAATGCTGCGAACCATCATTCTTGTTGCCCAAAATTTCGTCTGAGATGTCAAAATGAAGAGTGCCAGCACGTTTGTCGGAGAGAAGATTTGCCAATGCATGCCGCATCATGCGTTAAGAGGAAAGTGCCTTGCCCAGAATGTGGCATACCAATACAGAAAGAGCATCTCCAACTACACAAGGAGAAACGATGTCCGCATTCATTGGAAACTTGCCCACTTCGTTGTGGTGAAGTAATACCGCGGTACGTAGGTAATTTTATGTTAAGAAATGTGTGCACTGAATCACTCCAACATATTTCTTTCCCTCATATCTTTACAATAATGCACAATAATATCGCCGGAAGGATGCTTAACTACCTTTTCCTGTCTAAAAACGGGAGTTATAATAAAAAAAATTGTACTGGACGGTGAAGTGGGAGATGTGAAGCTCTGATACAAGTTTGATTCTTATTGCTACACTCTTAGTATCGATCATTAAATGGCAGCTGCCCACACTCATCCGATTCAGAAATCTTTGTGCAAATTTAAAATTGAACATTTTTTTTCAGGAGCCAAATTAATCTGCATTTGCATGATTGCCCCGAAAAAGCTGTGGAATGCCAGGTGCTGTTTTGCAAGCGGGTTATTAAGCGCAAAGATACTGCTTCCCATCTAGTTGAATTGGCTGTGTCTCATTTTAGCCTTCAGTCGGGAGAGATACAGCGTTTGCACCGCGAAATCCATGAAAAGGTAATATTTAATTCGTGGATGCTATAACACATCAATCATTCCTGTATGTAACAGTTCTAAGAATCGCTCTATCAGGCTAATATGTAACTACAGTAGAACATTGTCTAGCCAACAAAATCGAATCTTTAATGTCTGAACGTAATTTAAAGAGTATTGGATTGCCAGCATTTAATTTTGCAGACTGGAAATTTACTTGCAAACAAGCTAAGTGTGAAAACTCGTTATCTAATTTCTGCTTTATATCCGTCACGTCGTCGCATACGCAAAGTAAAAAAAAAAATCAAAATAATTTTGCAATCGCTTGTATAGGAGATATAATCTGAAGGGTGCATAAGATGTTGGGGGTTAATTTTAAGTATTGCAGTGTCCAAGGGCAAACTTTTCTTGGGGTCCTTACACCCAGGTAGCTAGTTGGCAGCCTGTTT
>BLFN01000040.1:229534-234534 GCA_014634225.1 Acropora yongei | reverse complement strand
CTGAACAGGACAAGAGAAACCTTGGTGCCTGGACTAGTACAGAAGTTCGTCGAGCCTGGAACAACAATTATCTCCGACAAGTTTTCACCATACTTCAACCTGAACAGTATCGGCTACATACACCTCGTGGTTAACCACTCCGAGAACTTTTTGTTGACCTTTGCACAGGCGCACACTCAAACACAATAGAAGGTGTATGGAGTCAAATCAAGAGAAAGCTGAAGCCGATGAAAATGCTACCCTGGTGATGTGTTTGACAACATGCTCAAATCCATCGCAGAGTTCTGCCCAACAAACTAAGTTTAGTTAGTTTTACAAACAAACGGCTCCTTTAGGAGCCACCAATTAAAACGAAAGCCTTGAACCAACAGAACATACTTAACGAGTAAAAAGATTCACAGTTGTGTCATTTATTAAACTTGAAATTGGAAATAGCGATAATTCATCTCAAACATGCAAGATAGAGAACGATATATGACTTTATATATATATCTCAGCACAATGTTAGCAACACAAATGCTTAAGGTAAACATCATTGATACATACATGACATACCATCAGAGGCCACGTTGCATTTTAGGGTGATTTGAACAAAAGTGTTTGTATTGCAGTCAGTGTAAAATGCAGACTGCAGACTGAGGGCAAATTAAACGAAAAAAACATGAGGATCAAGTCCGGGTCAAATAAGGACTTCGATTCGTACGCATACCCGTAATTTTTTTTCCAAAATTTTCAAACTCACACCAAAATTCATTTTCTAGCCTTAGTCAAACATTACCTTATCAACCTCAAGTTCTTGAAATCTCCATTTTGTTCCCACAAGGGCCCAGACGAATCGTAATTCTATGCATCTTACTTTGGTTTACATGTCGGCCTTTTTGAACTGTGTTTACGCGATAAGGTCTGGAGCCGACCAACTCTCAGTTTCCTTCATCTTGTTTTCATCAACAAATTCTGCGTATAACATTCAAAGTGCCACGTGTCTTACTTGCTTTAAAGGGGTTTGCAATTGTTCGGAACACAAGGCAAGGAAAACAACAGGGCAACCTAAACATGTAGTTATCGAGCCTAGTTTGTGAAAGACATTCAATCTTTGTACTCGACTTCAATATATCAAGAGGTTTGTTAATTGGTGTTTGCTGAAAGGTGATAGTCGTCTATCCAAACACGGGAAGTTATAACATTTTGGTGTTCCCAAATAATCTTTAGTGTGATCATTTTGAAAGAAGAGATACCAAAACTCGACGAGTCCGAAATTCAACTTCATTTAATTAATCAAAACATTAGTGAATGATTTTCATAAACCATTCTAAAGCAAACAATGGATAAATACTTAAGGAGGCTACCAACAGTTTCCAGCACTTCCCAGCGCTTATGCGTTAACAGGTTGCTACTTAAAAATATTATCAAACAAATTCCGAAAATTCCATTGATCACCAATTTAAGACATAATTTTTTTTGCACTGAAATTAAAAATAGATCTGGGAGTTTTTTCAGAGCCACCTTAACTTTTCGAAAATTTAAATTGGCCCCAAAACTGCTTCCAGTAAATTTTTCACTTTGAAAAAAGCTGCGTCAATTATAAAACATAATGGCCACCAAGCTAGTTTTTGAGCTCCACAATCAAATAATGATGTTCTTAATAGCTATATTGTTGGTATGGTAACCAGTAATGTCAGTAAAATAACCACAACTTTTTGCCAATAACTGGGAATTCGTTTGATAGTATTTTTGGAGCAGCACCTGATAACTATCTGCATTGCTGTCCTATCACAGTATAAAAGCTGTAAATTTCTGGTAACTGATGCCAGCCTCCTTAATATATGCGGCACCTAACAACCAACAATAACCTAATACACTCCTTAAAAATTTGAAAATAACTACATTCCAACTACGATAACAAGTACTGTAGTCAGATCTGTTAATTATGGTTTTCAATAAAAATACCTATCACAGTCATAAGAGTGAGCAGTATACAATTTTTAGTAAAAAATCACTTTCGTTGACTTCTGTGTTGTAACCTTCTTATCAAGGAATAAACTATATTGCAACTCTATTGATCCTGCATAGTTTAAACCAGAAAGAACTTTGGTAACCTAGTTGCGAACAAGAACAAAACTTGTAGAGTGCGGCTATAGTTAACAGGGTCATCCAACCATAAAGCTGAACGGAAACAATAGATTCCAATATTGTTCTTCAGGCAATGAAACGTAGAGAACAAAACAATAAAATTTCACCTTTTTTGCTTGTGAACTGAACAATACACGTCCTCAGGGTGACCCTGCTAACAGCAGAGGCACAGAAAAGTGAACGAAACCTTTAAAACTGTTAAAATTGAGTTTCAAATGAAACTAAGTACAACTTATAGGAAAGATACATTTCCATGCACTTCATGAGCTTATCCTGTTTAGCCAGGAATAGAGTGGTAAAGTGTGACGTCATAAAGATCTTCAGAAAGTACACGATAAAGAATGGCCATTTGCCTAAAACTAGCATCTTAGATGCTAGTCTTTAGCAAATGGCCATTCTTCATCGTGTACTTTCAGAATATCTCAGTAAATACCATAATTTCATAAAGTTTTTGTGACGTCATCACTTTTCCACTCTATAAACTATATTCTACAGCTTGATTAACCTGAGATCATGCCCTTCTTCCCTGTATTTAGACGTGGGGAAGGAGGGCATGATACACTTACTTGTTGGATCGTATGTTCAAAAACCAGATTCTTGTTTTTTCTCTGATTTGTCGAGAAACAATACCCCTGAAACGCTGCGTTCTTATTGGCTGTCATATTTCAATTAAACTTCCAGTCAAAAAGTCCGGCTAGAATAAAACAAATATGGCGGATACGGAGCAGGTTTTTACTTTTAGGGAGGATGAGTTTTCAACTGCATTAGCTGAAACCCTGAGATATTTTAAATAGGATTGAAACGTGAAATAAGAATTTGGAATCCACGGGTTGATCATGTTGGCAAAAATTAAGGCTTCTTTGTTAAACGAATTCTTGATTTTCTTGTTCCTTGGAAAGGATGAAGAAACAAGGCAATGCAATTTGTTGGGATTGTCTGAGTTATTCTCCCTCAAGGTACTTGCAAAATAGTGGAAAGTGGCTTGGTTCTCATCTGTATCGATCATCATCGGACCAGGGAAAGTTGGGTGTTTCCGTGTTACTTATCTATCATGGAGAGATGTTGTGGTAATGTAAAAGTCACTAATACTGTATGTTACATCAATTCCAAAAATGCCGAACTCTTTGGGTTTGTAGTCGAGTCTTATAACATCACCTTCATCGTCTAGTACCACATGCTCTACTTTCTTGCCATGCTGACGAAATGAACCATTGCCATCAGCTTTGTAGTCATCTCGATTATCCAGACGTGCAGTATCCAAAATAAAAGAAGCATTCCTTCTACATGCGATCAGTCTTTCAGTGCAGACTTTGTCTTTTTCTGAACATATTAACGTGGAAACGAATTTTTCAGTGCTGTAAGTTGGTGCACAGCTGCTGAACAGGGGACAATTTTTATTTCCATGAAAGCGCTGAATGACGTCTCCACTAGAATGAAAAAAAACATCCCAGAAGATACATATTTCATGTGCATAATCAAATACAAAATTATTCCTTTTCAGACCACGTTTTTTCAAGTTTCTGTAAGGCTAAAATTCTTTTAATTCACAATATTTAAATGTTGTGGCAGTAAATTCAGATTATTTTCTAATGATGAGCACATAGTCAGGTCACTGCCAGAGAGCGTCTGTTTTATGTATCTTCTAAGTGCTTGGTTGCATCTACACTAGTTAACACGTGACTTATTTAGTTAACGTTGTAATTTTACATTTCAGATACCCTTACTTCTTTCATAGCAGCACTGGCCCTAAAAAAGACTAATTTTACTAGTCGAAAAAAAGTGCCCTTTGTCATAGTACCAGACTTCCAGTTTTAATTTAATTTTATTTTCTTTTTATATAAAAAAAGAGACGAGGTATAAGGCTGGAATTTTGTCGACATCAAAAATACATACACGTCCAAAATCTGTGCCACTAACCCTGGTGACCATGAAAAACTGAATGCACAGGTGCTATAACTACGGGGATGCATGGCGGCCCTTCAGGCCGCCGAAGCTCTGGTATTAAAAAAAGTGTTCAATTTCCCTGACCGTTGGTGCAACAGTTTTCAAGTTATGGATGTCACTCCAGACACCAAGTCCAATGGACCATGTCCAAGTCAATGAGACACAAAAACAGCCAAATCATATTATTCTAAACAGCCCATATGATCAGGCTAGTTGAAAGGGTTAGCTTATTTACAGCAGGTAACCCAGCAGTTGGTAGGACCTACCCAATAAACACTTAAATAATTTTTGAAATAACATTTTAGTCCTGTCAAGTGCGGTTCAGAATACAAAGTCATTTCCTTTTTTGTCTATTTTTAATTTACCTAGCTGCCTCCTCCTCTTCTACAAAGTCAAGTCTCTCAACAACTGCCGACTGAAAAAAGTAAATTTTCATTCTTCAATTTTTCCATGACAATATGTCATGTGATTTAAGCAAAGGCCAAAGGAAGCAAACCTTTCACATTTATGAGTAAAAGAGCACACCTCCACATAGACCAAGTCATGAAAGACTGAAAATGATTATATACAAGGAAAACTATAGAGCTGTGAGCAATACATCCCTAACAAAGTTTAATAACACTTTGTTATGCTAATACAAGTGATACAAAAAGTGCACGACTGGAAAATAATTGGGGGGAACTAAATTCCCATACAAAGAATATTCTCCAATATTAAACATTCTAAAAAATTAAGAAGTAAAATTGAAATGTGGCCCAAAGCTAGCCTAATTAAATCATACTAAAATGGACACTAAAAATTATAAAATAAAATTTAAATACCGTGCAAAGCTAATCTAAATAAATTAAAACATTATAGAGCATTACATTCCTTTATGAGCCTGAGAATGAAAATTCACTTCATTACTTAGGGCCCATTCCTTCAAG
>BLFN01000040.1:183112-185612 GCA_014634225.1 Acropora yongei | reverse complement strand
TTTTGGGGGCGATCATGTTGGATAATTGCACGGAAAAGACTGGATCTAACCTTGTTGCATTATCGGATAAAAATATTTATGGATTTGACCATCCACACGTATCCCAATTGTTTCTGGATACAAAAATTTCCACTCGGGTGAGCGGATTCAAAAGTTTTTGGATAACCTGCTGGAAATGATTGGATACGTGTGGACGAAAGGCATATCCATAAGAAAAAAGTTGTGGATACAAAAATATCTGCATACGTGTGGACAGGGCCTGAATATCTCTCTCAAAGGACTCTCATGGTTACTCGGTTGTGTGGAAGACTGTATACAGACAGGACAGGTCCACGTCAAAACTGAGATATTAACCAGTTCCTTATATCTCTGGGGAGAAATCAAGCCTCATGTGGCACCATGATTTGCATAAACAAAACTTGAAAGCTTGATGGTTTCTCGCTATGGTTCTGTAACATACTAAACATCTTCATCTTCCCTTTTTCTCCTGAGCCTCCACAGTCGGTCCCGGGTGCAAAGATACATTAGTGAGAATCCTCACAAGCTGGAATGTGGCTGTTGTGTTTGAATAGTAACTGACATTAGCCAAGTAGAAACGCCTCGTTCGCGCTACAAGAATCGATCGGTACCAACGCAGATAATTTGCTGAAATTACCATTACATTTCCATTTTCCTCGCTGTTTCCTATTACATCTTGTTTCAACTCCTGAAAATAAACATTGGAGAGCAAGAGCATGCACAAAAGGACGAGAAAAAGTCTGGAAAAGCTCAACTTTTGCGGAACACAAATTTTGCCTGCGGCCATTATGAAAATTGTAATGGGTTTTCCAAAGCCAAAAGGGGGAACTCGGTCAGCCCCTGCAATGAACATCATAACATGCTCCAACTGGCAATCTTTCACCAAGCCTTCAGCTACCTACCAAAAATAAGAGAGAAGAGATCAGGAAAAACTATCCTTCCTATTATTTTGCACATATATTTTGTCAGTCTGGTAAAAGTTCTAATATGTCACGGCCAACTCAGTTGCCACATAAATGAGCAAGTCTGCAATCATTTGAACGGTCAACTCAAAGGTCTGTTAAAAATATACAAAGAAAGAGTGTGCATGGGCAATCTACCTCCTTAAACTGATCGTCATATAGTTATTGACGAGTATTACTGTTGTTATATTTTCAGGTATTTTTATGTAATGAATTGAATTTTAACAACCACAATTGCAGCAACAAAGAAGTGCTACCAAATTAAATGTACTTAGTGACTATGGGCACATTTAAATTTAAAAAGTAGTTTAAGGTGGCTCAATACAGTTTCCAGCACTTATATTTGGATGGGTTGTTATAACCACTCTTTATCACTTGATGTTACAATCATGGTATCAAAAAACTGCTCAATCATTCGTGAACACGTTGTCATCATTATTTTGACATTATAGGTCACCGTAGCAACAGTATGACCTCTGAAAAACACCTTTAATTATAGCTTTAGGGTGGCTCTGAACCCCATGTACAGAATTTTTTTAACTTTGCCAAAAGTTGCATCTTATCATCATTATCAAAAGTTGGTAATGTAAAAAAATTTCACCGTGCTGTTTTTTGAAATATAAGCCCCTAAAGCTGTAATTAAGGGTGTTTTTAAGAGGTCATACTCTTGCTATGGTAACATATGATGACAAGGTGTTCACCAATGATTGGGCAGTTTTTTACTCTCTAATAAGTTAAAGTATTTAGGGAGATTTCCAACAAAGAAATAAAAACGGAAGGTCACCGACTTAGTTTTTCCGATAGTTTCAACACCTGAAATTTAGGGGGCCTTTTTGTTGACCTGGCGTGTTGCCGTGGTAACCGATATGACGTCATAAGTGCCCTCAAAGTATTACCCAACAATAGAGTTGCAAAGATATCTATAGTTTGCCTACACTATGAAATATCCTTCTTTGGTATCTTTCATCGTTTCACAAACACTATAGCAACAAAAAAACCCTTTCGAGCCTCCTTAATTAGCCCTAACATTCTGTTTGCTTTCGACACAATAATATCAGTGTGCAAGTTCCAGTTAAAATTATCTGTAGTTGTAACTCCCAAGTCTTTGAATTCTTTAACTTTTTCCAAAAGAGAATTATCCAAGGAATAGTTACAAACTAAAGGTTGCCTTTTCTTTGTTATTCTCATAACGTTGCACTTTTTGACATTAAAATCCATGGCAATTTGTGAATACTCCACTAATGAAGATTATCCAGGTCCTGTTAAAAACAGAGTTGATCACTAGCATCATTAATGACCATTCAAATTTTACAACCATCAGGAAAAAGCACAGTAGTATTTCCAGGGAGAACGACTTTGGGCAAGTCACTTATAGAAACTACACAAAAATAACAGCCCTAAAATGGAGCCCAGTAAGACACCAGGCGGAACTTCTAACCATGTGGAGGAGACACCGTCTAACACAGTTCTTTGTTAGTGTATACTAATACACTAATAATTGAAATAAATTGAAATAAATA
>BLFN01000040.1:115612-128112 GCA_014634225.1 Acropora yongei | reverse complement strand
TCTCAAACCTTGTCTCTTGTATGATGAAATAGTTTCAATTACATTGTAAACGTCGTTTGTGGGGAGGGATAATGGGACCGACACCAAAGCGGCTGCAAGGAGGCTACTTATGCACGAGACCATATTGATTTCAGAGCTTTGTCTTGTGTCTCCGCTGTCCAGACTCCCTCATTAAATGACTGCGTGGTCACCAAGCAAACTTTTTTAATCATTTTGCTGCGCAATTTGGTTGAAAATAATTCCGTTGTTTTTTTCAACTGTGGGCTTTAGCAATGAAGATAACCATTGTCAGTCACAGTGAATAGGGAAATTGATTGAAGAGAATCTTTTAAAAGGTATTTTCAAAGTTACTTATGTTGCTGCAAATATAGCCTGCGTAGCAGGCGTCGAAAGGGGTAGGGGTAGGGGTAGGGGATAGGGGATAGGGAAAAAAAGGGGAGGGGATTGGGGAGAGGGAGAGGGGACGCCTGCTCTAAGAACCCCCTTTTGCTCATATCTGCGGACGCTGGCGTCCGCAAATTCCTGATTGGCTGAGCCGTAATGAGTAACATATTGAAATACGCGTTTCACATTTCAACAAACAGTCAAGATGGGAGCCGTAGAGGTGGATGTCGTAGAGAGTGCTTTGAGAGATGTGAATTTATCAAGTGGTAGAGAAATTGTTTTAAAACCAGAGCAAGAATCAGCAGTAAGGGCTCTTTTAGCCGATAGAGATGTCATGGCGGTTTTGCCGACTGGATACGGCAAGAGTTTAATTTTAACAAATGTTTGTACGCGCGAAGAACTACGAGCTAAATGGTAATGCGGCGATTCACGTCATTTCGCCACTGAAAAGTATTATCGAAGACCAGTTGCAGGAGATGGAATTGTTGGGCTACCCAGCGAAAGATTTAGCCAATTTATCGAACGATGACATTCGCCGATGTAACTTCAAAATTGTGTTTGCAACCGCCGAAAAAGTCAAAGAGAAACCCTTCCGAGCAATGTTGATGGACTCCAAATCGAAGTTACATCGAAACATCTCGGCTATTGTGGTGGACGAATCGCTGTTGTGGGAAGTTCTCGTTTGCTCGAGCATTCTTGTAAATCGCTTTCCTCTGTCTTATTGCCCGTCGCCGAATCGTTACTGAAGGTAATAGCTGTCTGAATAAACCCGTATAATTCCGATGCATTTCTTATTTTGCGGCCACAAGACCTACAAACACGCTCTGAAACGCTTGGACTTTTAATCAATGGGAATCCCATCGATGAACAGCAATCCGCCAACACTGTACCTGGACTCTCTTTCCTTGCAGATTTCGAAAACAAATTTTCGAAAGAAGCTCTTGTGCCCGAATTCTCAAAAAAGCACGAACAGAATCTAAAACGATCGTTACATCCACCATCCTTTTTTCGTCCTCGTTTTGAACTTTTCGTGGGAGTCGCGGACATTTCCACGTTAAATTTCTGGTTGTCCAGAACTGAGAATTTCTCGCTTCGATAAATATTTATGCAACGTGAGTTCCCGGAAAATCAAATAAATTTCCGCGTAACCACCGGGTTCCGCCTTGCGTTCTGATTGGCGAGTTTAGCGACACTTGATTGACAGTAAGCGTAATCGGATTACTAGAAAATTGGTGGGCGTTATGCAAAAACATAGGCTCTTAGAGCAGGCGCTCCCTTCCCCTTTCCCTTTCTTCCTCCCCCCTCCCCCTCCCCCCTTTTTGCGCCTGCCACGCAGGCTACTGCAAATACGCAACATTAGATTTCATCAAGTTTATTGTTAACATTTCAGGAACAAACGACCAACTTTTTTTTTCTACTGACAATAGTGGTTTTTGGACTTCTTATTTTTTCCCCGAAATGATGCTTGAAAGTTGGGGCTGCGGCATATACACAAGTGCGGCTTATACAAGAGGCTTTACGGTATGTATGTCTATATATAGACATATGTATATTATACAACTATCCCCCGAAGGGAAGGTGAATAGTGGTGGATGTATACCAAGACGCGAAGCGTCGAGGTATATATCCACCGCTCTTCACCGACCCTGAGGGGGATAGTTGCTTTAGTATTTCCAAATCAGATGGATAAATAAATGTCCCTTCATTATGGCCACAATTTATTTTTCTGAAACTTTCGCGAAAAGACGCGCCATTTCTCTCTCCGTTCGCAAAACAGTGAATATCCAAGGATATTCCAAGTTAGGGGAGCCAATCAAAACGCGCGAAAGTTGCTTGGAGCCTTCTTTCTAAGCTGAGGGATTTTCCTGGTCGAAATTGGTTGATTGATCTTGGTCCCTTTCTAAACAGGGCACAGTTCAGTTACCATTAGGAAGTGGAATTTTCCCTTTGAAGATGTTGGTCTCTCTATATTCGACAGGTCATCATTCAAGGTCTCACAATTTAAATTAAAGGGAGGTGTCCTACATATTTGAGGGTACTTTTGCACGAAACAGTGTTAGGGATTGAAGTCCCAGAGGCAGTCATTTATCAGAGATTGTTCAATTACAACCCCCCTCGACCCACACTTGCCTCGTAACAGGAAGACCGTAGCTCGGTAAGAGGAAGACCCAAAGGCCCGGTTATGTACACTAAGTCTGATTTACGACGTGGGATTAAACTATCAGTAGGTCCCCAGATTCTTACAGAGGGTGTTCGTTATTGGAAACAACTTAATGTTCTACCTGTGTAAGGTATATGCAACCAAAACACTGTTCGTATAAACTGATGTTGATTAACTAGGACGCCAACATTGAAGATGGTTTAAAACTCAGCTTTGCTCAACGTCAAAACTTTGGTTCACTATTAGACCTGAAATGTCCCCAAAGTTACTATAAAATAATGTGTTCTTGATTTGGAACCCGTCGGAGACTCTAGAGCCAGTTGAAGCAAAACATGCATTTTATTGTTCGAGTAGTAAGAACACAGATAATTACTCTTAAATAAGCTACTAGTGCAAATAGGAAAGCTGTATATTACAAACTGCTGGTAAGTTAATGAAAAAAGAAACAAAAGCAGTTCAGACGCCGTACTTCACATTAGTTCAATCAAATGCAAATGCTAAAAATAATTTGGTCTCCCTCGTTAGCATTTGATTCCGCGGATATGAAGTACCGCATCTGAACCAGCGAGTCACTTTAAATTCATGGTTAATGGCTTAATTTATTCCATACATTCGATGGCTAAAATAAATAATAAATACTAAAGCATTAGCTATTTCTTCTTTATGTTCTTTGTAATCAACTACTATTATTTAATACGGGTCCTTCCTTTACTTATAATGTTAGGGTAAAAATAGGGCAAATAACACAAATGAAATGAAGGCATTTTAAATGTCTTCTTCACACATCACTTCTTCACCATCACTGTCATTGCCTTCCATATCCTCTACCACCTGGTTCTGGCCATCCTCTTCATCTGTTTCAGTGAATTGTTCACCAGAGATACACTTATTATAATGGACAAAATTCATCTCCGCTTCATCTGAGTCCATCATCTCTTCATCACTATCCTCCTGCCCATCTTGATGTGCATCGTCTTCTGCAAGAATTTCCTCCAAAACGTCGAGAAAAGGTGAGGCAATACTGTACAAAAGCAAAAATTTACATCTCTCATTGAATAGGTGCTTTGATTTCACAAAAAACATCAAGCTAAATGCCTGAAGAAATTTGCCTTAATTATGTTCAATGCTTAGGTAAATAGTTTGAGAATTCTAGTTCTCAATTCAGCATTAATGTTTCATTTCGAATATTGTTGATTGATTATGTCATTATAAACAACATAATTATCTCTTTCCATCCTACCTGATAGGTGATAGTAAATCTGGAAAACAATCCAGTAATTTTAGGTAGTGGACCAAAACAACATCCTTAAAATGACTGATAAGGAATTCCATATCAAAAGTGCAACAAATAATGGTCTGTCCTTGCAATGCTGAGGATGACCAAAGTTAGCATTCCAACCCTAGGATACCAATTGTCTTGCTCTTTAAAATTATTGAATTATTGTTTGTTACTATTTCGCTTTTATCATGCATACCAGCAGCAGTTTAAAAAATGATATATTTAAGACCAAAGTGATATTAAGATGAAGAGCTGACACAAAGCCCATCTCACAAAAAATGAAAACATAGTAAAAGCTGTCTCATCAATGTTTGGGTTCAGTTAATGTAACAATAACTGCATCTGGAATAGGCATGAATTTATAGTTTGTGAAGAATATGGAAACCTAAAACAAAATGTACTCACTCCATTGTGAAATTTCCCACATTTGGGAAAAACTTCTTTCGCTTCAAACAGAATTGGCAGCGATGACTGCATCTCCAGCACCATGGATAATATTTATACGCCACACGATCCTCCTCCTCTGAATACACTTGCTTTTCCTCAAGCACTAATGAGGGCACCACTGGATTTTTTCTTTCCCTGATTACTCCTTTTTTCTTCTGATTCTTTATTCTAGAGGAAATCAGGGTCAGCAGCTCCTTTGTGGGGATCTCACCTGGTTTCCAGTTACCTACAGGCAATGATTTAAGAGTTTACACAAACCTATGTGCACTGCACGCGCACCTAAGAAACCAAGAGACATGAACTATGCCCGAATCAATTAGATAACTCAGCAGCAAACATAACATAAATAAAGAAGGAACTGAAAAGTTCAGCTCATGCATTCTCCTGGACTAAACATGTGGTTTGCTGATGAGGCTGTTCCAGAACTTCATTGATTTTACAGCACTCATGTCACCGATTCAGGGACCAATTAGGGGGAGGGACTAGTAGGGCTGAATATGCTGGGATTTACTTTCTAGGGCGCTAGGTGTTGCGCAAATGCAAGATAAATGGCGAAACACTGACCTTAGCATTTGTTTGTATTGCCTAGATTTTTTAGCCCTACCACTTTACAATGGTTTCCACGGTCTCTTTGATTAGTTAGATAAAGTCGCTGCTTGTCATGTACAATGGATTAAATAATCATAAATAACTGAGGTATAAAATAAAGACAGTCTGTTTAGGAAGGGAATAATAAGTCATGCACTAAACCACGGAATGCCCTCAAGTTTTCAACTAGAACCCTCACTAAAAAATGCAAATCCAAAAACTAATTATTACCTAGCCTTATTGGTGACATTTTTTCAAACGCTGCTTGCGTCTCTGCGTTGCTGATGAGTAGCATTCTTCCAAGCAAGGCGGAAACTCCTTCCAGTACTGGATTGCCACGAATTTTGTGACAAGACCTTAAACCAGACTGGTAACCAAAGGAATAAATTGCCAAATCAAGGAGATCGGAAATCAAGGGAGGTACCTGCTTACTATTTGACGGGATTGTTTGCGTTGAGGCAGAACACGTGGCTGGTGCAGACGCCATTACCGAAAAGACTGACCTTGAGACCTCGACTGACCTACCTATTTGCCCTGTAACAACTAATTCCCAGGCCTCCCCGCATTTGAATCAAAGAGGCCTGTGTACGAATATTCGACGAGACGAGGATTTCCTGTCCCGGTCGCAATTTCTTCAAGTAATAGATCATGCCTTCCTCAAACGTACTCTCGTTTCTCAGACCTCTTTATGATATAGCTGTCTGGCAGTTCATTTTAATGATCGGTTACAAGGTGGAGAAACAGAGACATGAAAAGATGAAGATCACGTGGAAGATGCATAGGGTGGTGGCACATTTCATGTGCAAGCTGTTGGATGCGAGACCCTGCGACCATTTAAAGGCAAGGATGGAGCAAGAAGAAGTGAAGACGGCGACGGGGGATGGAAACCGGGGGATAGAGCCACAAAGAAGCTGACTGAGTGGTGTCAAGATCAGTGGCGGAGAAAAGATCCAGTTTATCCTAAAGATGACAGCGCCTTCTCCGTCAACGAGCCCTTCACCATGCCCTGGTTCAACGACATGCCAGTATGCTTCCACTGTGGCGTCCCTTGTCCCTAGTGCCGTACAGAACTGGGAGAAGACATTCCCCAAGAAATGTCCACTGCCCACGCGCTTCTGCACTTTGGGGCAATTCACGAAGAAGAAGCGGTGCCAACTTGTGATAATGAATCCGGGGAAGCGCAAGTAAGGTCTCGAATGACCCTGAGGTCGTCGCGCAGATAATAAGCTGTGCTTTTCTAGGATTGAGTGAGGGAGCAGCATATCTGGACTCTATGTGGTGACTTTCTACTGAATATTAATGATAATGACAGATAGTCTAGCGTATGTCTCAGGTGTCTTTCACGGCATAATTATTCAATAACATCGATGCCATCAATGCGCAATCTATAGGTAATTAATGGTTCATCAATTATAGTCATTAACTATATCCAATAATCATGGTTAATCGCTGAATAATCAATAAGCCAAAATAATTTTTGGTCATTGCAGCTTCAAGTTTTTTTGTTTATTGAAACTTCCTAACACTTGAATCAAAATGAGCTACATTTGTGGAAAGTATTACTCAATAAATTTTGATTTACTTACTTCATATTTACTATAAATGAAAACATTTGCCTTTCTATTATCTATGTTCTATTATACTTCTCAAATATTGCCCATGGCACCATTTATCTGGTGCGCAAGGTCACTTGCAAGGCAGGCATGGAGGGAGACGTACAATGTTTTACCTTGCAGGCACTCTAACCACTCTAACATTTACCCATATATTTTAAATGATTAATCGATGTCATTGATGTGCTTCAAAATGTAAGTCATCAGTCATGCATTACCCATTGATTGCCAATAATGATCAAACACTAATCAGTTGATTAGTGACTGATTAGCTATGGATTGCTTATTGATGACATTCATTGTCTATTTATTACCCATTTATGTACTTAAAATCAGGTCATATTGCAACCTCACACCGTGGCACTGTCTCTTTTCCTCACTTGTCATCAAGAATGGAGGAAAAGAGAGAGATCCTGGGTTGGAGGTTGGTCATACTGTTGATGTTTTGTTGTTGCTGTTGTTTCTGTTTCTTAGGGTACAATAAGGTGGCCGATAGACTTAAGTGGTTACAAGGCTCAAGGTGACTTTTTTTGATACCAACCTCACCTCCTTTCAAATGTTAATCATGCTTTTCTGCTTCTGAATGGCACTGAGTTTTCTGTTATAACAACGTTGCTTCCACACAAAGCTACTTTGCTTAACAAACAACTATAAATTATTAGTCTTTGTCAGTGCCAAAGTACAATGATATATACATAAAATTAATTGTGCTCTGCATAGTTTAATGTGTGTCATGAAATGTGGATTCAAAAGTTGTTTATTTATTTGTTCAAAATATTTCCAAGCCCAAAACATCTTCAAATCATCTTGATTAACATTATTATCTCAGGGGCTTAAACATCTACATTTTGTGATCAGAAACTGGTTGGCCGTCATGGTGTTCCTTGATCATTTCTGCTCTTGCATCTTGAATATAGAGCTCAAAACTGTTGGACTTCCTGGAATTAAATACAACGCTTAATTTAGCAAAACCATTTCACTGACATTATAAAACTGTGCAAAACCATATTTACATCTGTATTTTATAGGTTCTGATGATCGCTTAGTGCATGAATCTCTCAGTTATAATTCTGAGCTACTTTAGAACAAATATTCAAAAGCAGCCAAACTTTCAGGGGCAATTAATATAAAAATGTAGTTCCAGTTTTCAGAGGCTATTCGTTGCTTTATTGCTACAATACTGTTTCATAGTAATTTATTATGGTGTAAAGGTAACCACACTCATGAGGAAACTAAAGCTGTAGCAGTAGCAGCTATATTTGCCTGATGAGTGTGTTGCATTGAACAAATGAATATTAAGCTAAATAACTATTTATTTAACAACAATCTGCAAAATAATAATCCATGAGAGTCTGTTACTGCAAAAATCTACGCTTTGACACATACCATCTCCCTGCTCTTTTGATAGAGCTGTCATTGGCCCCACACCTGGCCGCCCACCGGGCTGCAGATCGTCTTATGCTGTGTGTTGTGAAGTCTTTCCCAAAAAGAATATTTGATGTCTGAAAGAATATAAAAGGACAATGCCAAAAATGAAAAAGTATCCAGAAAATAATGCAACTGTGCTACCATAGACAATAAATTCAAAGGAAATTTATGATAAATGAATGTTGTGGAAATCCGATGAAAAATTGCTTATTTGTGGCATTCTGAGTTTCGTTATCAAATGTTAATTTTGGTGGGAAGCACTAACATTTAATGTTTGACAGTGTTTCATCACAAGATCAAATATCTCTAATTTTATGTGCTTTACATCAATCCTGTTTTCTGCTATTTCCTCCATTGTTGGTCTGGCCATGAAACACTGCATGTCACTCATATTTGATATTACATCTCCCATTTGGATACTTAAAACTACCTCCTCGTGACCATAGTTGCCTAAATAATGTACCTCCAAAAAGGTTTTTCTGTATGTAGTAACACCTCGAGCACAGTTGGGTAAAACAGCCCTGTTGTTTTTGGCCACTCGTGGGAAAATATAATTTTTCCCCTTGGTAATTCCTGCAGATGAATTACCAAAAATGTTATTCAATGGTAAAGTTACTTAATCAACATTACGAATTCAACCAAACATCACATAAGTACAAGATTGTGCATGATTGTGGGCATTGCTAAGGAGGTCAAATTTCACTTCTGATCCTTGTGTCAGCTAAAATTAAAACAACTCAATATAAACTTGCGAATTCGCTTACATTTTCAATGTTTTTTCTTCATGTTTCAAAAGATGCAAAATAAGAAAAGTACAAGCAAGGACAAAACAGGACATAAACAGAAAAATAAGAGCAAATGCTTTGTTTTATCTTAATGAAGTGCGATGGTGGTGTAAATTGCCAACGCCCTGATAGGGGAAAGCTGCAGTATATATCGGGCGCATTTTGGATACACGCTTTTTCATTAAATCAAGCCTTGTTCGACGAGTTTTGGTTGAAGCCAACCTTAGAATCATAGCTATGCATTCCTTTTTCAAAATAATTCTCTTTCTAGAAATTACAAAATTTTTCAATGTTTTGAAATTGTCTCACAATGTGACATTTAAGAAATAAAATGCATGATACGAATATAAATGAACAAACCTGTGATAAATAACGAAGTAAAAAGGGCAGTAACTGGGCATAGCTCACGTTTTAAAGAGTTGGCCCAAAGACAAAGTGTCACACCTGAAGAGAGATAAGGGTGCATGGTATTACCTTGACAAAAATTTTCATTTGGCCAATAGGCCATTTCCAAATTACCTTTGGTCTCTTTTTCAAAGCGAGTCCCAGTGCTCATCTTTTTTTTATATGAAAATTAGTTTTCATTTGCATGTGAATGAAAACTTATTTTCGTATGAAAGGACGAGCAACAGGACTAGCTTTGAAAAAGAGGCCATAGATAATTTGGAAATGGCCTATTTAGCGCTATATATATATATATATATATATATATATATATATATATATATATATATAAATTATTTGCTGTTTGCATCTAGGCATTTACTTAAGGTCCTAAAATTAATTCAATTGCTATAAAAGACACTGGAGGTTAAAACAAAAAGGAATTTCAGGGCATCCATGCATAGAGGTCTTGCAGGTCAGATTGAACCTTCAGGTCAATTCATTTCAACCTAGATCAACTTGCTTCATTACCTAGTTCAGTTTGGATCAGGTACAAAACACAGTTCAAAGGTAATTGTTTTACCAATACAAAAAGTATCCTAAATATTCATGTAAGCTAACCTTAGGCCTACTAATGCAGTTGTAAATTGTTAGTGTTGTTTCTGTATTGGTAGAACAACAACCTGTGACCTGCGTTTTGCTCCTGCTCCAAACTGACCTGGCTTGAAACAAACTGACCTGTTTAGAAACGAATTAACCTGAGGATCAAAATAACCTGAAACCGTTACATACAATATTTTTGAGCAAATAAGGCAAAGAATGGTTTAACTGAGAGCTGGGCATGGACAGGTTGTTTAGATTTGTCTGGCTAAAACATCTCAACAAAGCCATTTCCCCGAAGAATATGAATAAATCTCATCTGCTGTCTGTTACATATAAACAAGCCATTTCTCTGACAAAAGAATCAACAATTTTTCCTGGTTCTGTTGTAACCATCACAAGGAGAATCATGGATACAATAGACTGAATAGTATGAACTTTGCAAACAGCAATTAAAGGTCAAAATAGTGCCCCAGACAAATAGTTAAAGTCTAGTTGATTGCATGGTTATTTAACAAAAGGAAACTATAATGTAGAGCCCCATGCCCACTGGGGGCCATAAGGAATAAAGATGATGATGAACCAGAATGTGAATCAATGCTAAATTAATCTTTGATTAAAAAAAAAAAAAAGAAATTGAAAGATAACTTGACACAGCAGCACAGTCACCTTTGGCCTTTTTGTCAGCTTTAGACCATGGTATTTTTACCTCAATCCTCTGCGGCATTCTACCAGAATTAGCTGAATATCAGAATAATATATACACTGTAATATTAACGTGATGTTCAAGCTTGTTATCAATTATTTTTTAATTCACAGTTTGATGGAATTTTTAGAAGTTAATCTAAGGGCTCGAGGGAAGAGGGGTGTTTTCTCAAGATCTGTCGGTGACAAAATCAAGTTGAGACCATAATCTGAGGGCCTAGGGCCCAATTGCCGTGTTTTCTCAAGACCTTTTTTCAATTAACCCATAAATAGTGAAACTTGATTTGGTTGCAAAACTGTGAACTATTGACTTCTTTCCATGAAAATCGCCAAAGGACTGTTTCTTTCTCACCCTTATAAAACTGACTGTATAACATGGAACTTTGAGGTCCCACCAAAACGTTTTCAGCCAATGTACCACTAATGTATGACAAGAGTTGAGATGTGTGTGAATAAACAGTGTGCATATAAGCTTTCTCCAACATGTATTAAAGTCACTTTCTTAAGTCCATGGGCCTCATGTTATGTTACAAATTGCCATAATTTATAACATTGACTGCAGAAAGTAAAAATGTTTGGTTTGGTCATGCTTAGCCTGTAGTAATTCACGGTGAGGCAAAGAATGACAACACAAAGCATTTTAGTCTACAGTGACCATATAGCCACTGTGTGACCCACTCAAAAATTAAAACAGCCTGAACAGAGTATGGACAGAGCCCAATTAGGATTTGCTCAACAATGTGAACATAGTCTACTTAAAATATTGCTGGGCTGTCTCCATTCAGCATTTAATAGCTCTTGTACTAAAGCTACAACAAGTTCAGAACCAGACTAAAACAGGGGGGAAATTTTAGCATGGAGCCAGATTGATATGAAGTTTTGCAGCACTGACATATATATAAACTTTTAAGTACACTTCATTACACAACAATCATCCATCACACAACAACTTATTTCACTGTATTCACAAATTACCAGTCAAACAAAAGATACCTGCGTAGTTTTGTGGCAGTTTTAAATGACGCAGTTTAAGGCGTAGAGGTTCCTCCCCTCTGAGGAAAAGGGCAAATGAAAAAATTGTGACGGTTCAGAGCCATAATCCACGCATTCCCTTAAAAGAGGAAAAATAATCAAACAACTGGTTAAAATACTGAAACATAACAGGAACAATCAGTAGCTACTTTGTTGGATACAATAATTCCAAACTGTTTAAAAATGGGGCAATGATTTGTAACACTTATCTTAAATAATTGCAGCTCTTCAACTACTTCCCACGCTCAAGCTTTTTCATTTGAAAACAAGACCCTTCCCACTGAAAATCTCGCAGCTTCAAAACAACTTTCCTTTGAAACATTAATCACCAGGCACCTCAGACCTTTCCCTGTCTATGGTGTGGGTATGATATTTTTGTTTTTTTAGAACCATACTATATAAATAATGCAGAATAATTTGTTTTTCTGGCTGGACATATACAATAAAATACTAAAGAAATACCTCTATTGTCTATAAACAATATTCACGAATTTTCATCAACTAGTAAAGGGTAAAAGGAGGGGCCTTCTTAGGTTCTTATGCCACCCTTCCTTGATGGGCATCCATTCTCGTTGGGCGTGATGACCTCCTCACCAGCTGCTTTATTGTTTGTTTAACAGCTAATCATGAACAATGTGATAAGGAAGGGTTAAATAACAGTGTATACTGTTATGGTCGTATGTAAAAAAATCCATTGTCAAAATAAATAAGGTTAGAAAAGAATATATAGTTAGGTAATTAGGTAATGAATGAAGACAGCAACCATAACACTGATCCAACTTGTGCTTGGGTGCTTATTTCTATCCATTAAGGTTCTTTTTCAATTTAAGGAAGACTGCACAAGAAATGTAAACATTCAGATTTGATATTCCCTGACATTAAGTTGTGATGTATAATTCACAGGCAAACCTAAAGAGCATGCATGTCATGAGTTAAATAGCAGAGACTTCATTTACCTGGAGAATTCATAGGATTCCCTTTGGCAATAACCTTTTGGGATCCATCTGGTAGGACTTTGATAGATTGGCTGTAAGGGCCTGAATGCCCAAAAACATTAAACCAGTATGTGAAGGCTGAAGCGTGACTTCTCACAA
>BLFN01000040.1:30612-35612 GCA_014634225.1 Acropora yongei | reverse complement strand
ACAGTAGGGTTGGTATGATAAGGTAGCAATTGGCTATTTAAAGTATTTTAATGGAGCCATTCCCTCATAACAAGGTCGAGGGAGCAAAGAAAGTAATAGTGGCTGCCAGTAGTCCCAGCAATAATGTCCTTAGAGCACGATCATCAAAAGTTTCATCCTCTCCACGTCACATCAAACCTCGTACTTCAAAGACTTACTCTTGCACTATGGCAACTTGATGAATATGTCATGGCCAAGTCTAGGGCCCCAGATGTCCCCTGGGAAGTCTAGCCCAGAGAAAACCTCTCTGGGGCTTTACAGCCATGAAAGCAGCTTTGGCAATTCTCACTCTGGTTTGCAACTGGATTCCAACACGTTTTTATCTGATTCCAGTGTTGCAAGGTTTAGTGCAACACTCTTTTCTTCACCTGGTAATCGACACAGTCAAGATGTTGAAGAAGCCATGGATATTGACCATCAGGATGTTAGTGATGAAGCTGCTTGTGCAAGTGGTACAGTTAGTGATGTAACTGGGTTGTCAGAAGGAAATGGATCTGCTACTGATCAGCTCAGAGGAGTGGACGATAAGAATTTCACCAAAGAATATCCACCTGCTGGGAAAACTAACTGTGATACTGCAAGCACCAAGCCAGTGGTAATCATTTTAATTATCAGTTACTTGTGGCTTAACAGTGATAGGTACCTAAAGTTTGGAGTTTCAAGGATTTAAAGTTCAATGAGACTTCCTTTTTCATTGTTGGTTCCTAAAGATGCTTAAGTTAAGGGTGCTAAATAAGTATGACATTTTGGAGCTCAGGGTATACTGCCAAATGCCATACAGGTTCGGATTTGGTATGATAATAAGGCAGTTACAGTAAGCCAGTTATTGGTATACATGTAGTAGGCTTCAGGACATTTGCAATACAGGAGACTCTGTAAGGTCTCTACATTGTTTTTGTTTAGATACATTTATAAGCTGATATCTGTAAAGAAGCAGTCCCTTTGGTATTGCAGTTGCATGTATGTAAGGCTATTTTAATCAGTGCTTGCCATTCCATGAGGGAATGTATCCATTTAACCTCTTTGTCTCACTCGGCTTGTCAGTTTACCAGTGCTAGCAGACAGATCATGTTTACCCTTGAATATCAAAGGGAAGAGAGAAAGAGTTGCATGAAAAAATTACATTAGTTTCTTTGTGTTTTCAGTATCATTCAAAGACAGTAAAATCATTTCAAATCAATAAGTTATTCTTTAATTTAAAACCTGGACAGGAAGCCAAGCAAGAACAAAGAGTGCCAGCTCCAAACCCAAAAAAGAGAGGAAGTCAGCAAGTTCTGTAGTTTAGAAGTCTGCCTCTTTTAGTTTGCCAAACAAGAACAGGGCAATCTACATAGTACTTCATGTCAACACCATTCAAATTTGAGATTTGGTTGGAAAGGCATCTGCCCCTGTCAAGGTACACATACCACATACATTATCGTGGCAAAGAGCAATTACATCTTTAAATTACACCTTTAAAAGACTAAAAGCCAATAAAGCTGTGGCTTTAGTGTACACATAGTACATATTCTTTTTGGATTAAAACTTTTGACTTACCATGTATGGTCAAATTTCTTTGTTGTAGATTTATGCAGAGAAAATGTTCATAGAAATGGAGACAAATGAAGGTAAAATGAAGCTATTAAATCTAAGTACCATTCTGATAGGAGATCTATGTGCATGGAGAACAGTCAGGTATAAAAAGGCGCATAATATTTCTGAGCAAGAAAAAGATCCAATAAAAACACTTGTCATAGACAACACTTACAATAGGTCAATTTTCTCATGGAAAACAAAGGTGATTCGACTTGAATACTGGCACTACGCACCCACTTCACTCGAGTTCTGCCAATGTGCGAGCCAGCGAGCCAGCGAGCCAAACGTGCGAGCCATGCGAGCCATGTGAGCCAAATATGCGAGCCTAACCCTAACCCTTAACCCTAAACCCTAACCCTAACCCTAACCCTAAACCCTAACCCAAGATGGCGCCTACGATTGATCAATCGATCGAGCGAGGGAAAACAGACATAAACAGTGAGTAAAAACCGATTTTAATTGTGCTCCGTAGTATGAATTACATTTTTTTTCCAAGTTTCAAAATTTTTGATGGCTCGCACATATGACTCGCATGGCTCGCATGGCTCGCTGGCTCGCAGATTGTCATTACTCACTTCACTCCACCTACAGCTGTACAGTGCATAATGAGGAAAAATATCTTTCAGGTCTGTTGATTAGTAGGAGTTCGACAGTTAGCATTGTCAAAAGCTTAATGGCAGCTCCATCTTTCAACCTTTGAATTTTGTGTAAGTAATAATAATTATCATCATCGTCCTCAATGTTGTCATCATTGTCGTCATCGTGATAATAATTTATGATTGTTGTAATAATTATTGTTAGTATTAGTAAATGGTTATTACAAAAATTGAAGGGCTGAGAGAATAACCATCTTATGTCAAATTTTAGGATGTTTTTTTTTCCTTTTGCTCAAAAGTGCCTTATTTTTTGTATGTTGCCTTTGATTTAATTCAATAACAAATTTCCTATAATAATGACATCAACCCATACAATATTGGAGCAATGACTTGTGTTTATTCCAGCAGTCATTTATGAACTCAAGCAACTTGTATCTGTTTTATAGGAAAGGGCGGTAAAAGTATTTCCGATCATTTCAGAATTCCTTGTAAGGGTTTAGCAGAATGCAAGGTATTAAATGTAATAGTAAAATAATTTTATTAACACTCATCTGTTTAGGGGGAAGCGTGGTTGAGTGGTTAGGCCACTGGACTTGTAATCCAGTGCTCCCGGATTCATGCTGGAGTTGTTTCACGATAGTCCCTGGTTCAACTCCTCGGCCACGCTTGTAAATAGCCAACTGGTCTGCCGCCAGCCAGTTGGGTTTATTAACCTGCTACTTTATTATTATTATTATTATTTATTTTTTTATGTTGTTACATTTTTACCAGTATTTATCCTTGTAAATGGTGTTGTTATTGGTGTTCTTAAAATTAATTAACTTTTCTTTTGAAATTATCATCGTCATTTTCATTGTCATTATTATAGTCTGTTTGACTTGTTCTTGTTTGGCATTGAAAATGAATTGTGTGTTGTTAGTCAGATAACTGTAGGACCTCTAACGGTGCTGGTAGACATTTTAATGGGTGTGAACAAAACGTGGCCTAGGCCATGGCCTACCCTATGGCCTACCAATGGTCGATTTTGTAGAACTAGTCTCAGCATTGCTTTAAACCTGTGTAAACAACGTGCTCCATCAATCTGTCATACCTACGACTCTCTCCTGTCCTCCCTCTGACCGAAGAACAGGAATTTAAACTGGTGGTAGATTGGAATCAAGGTGCAAGTTGTCTAAAATACGTACGCAATTACATCCAAACAAGAGTGAAAAAAAACTTTTTTTTTTCGACAACTCCTGAGCTATGTAAATTTTGGGAAAATTTGAGCCAATCATTGGTCTTCGTTCCCACGGTAATGCTCATACATTTAATTCTGAAGTTTCCTTCCCAAATATTATTTTCTTTTTGAACTTCCCAAAATGTTGTCTCAATTTAAAGATCGACAGAAAACAAAAACTCGGACCTGAACTAAACTTTTTTTTTTTTTTCAAACGTATATAGAAGCACAAACATCAATATGTGTTCTGACAACCAGACGTAAGGCAAATTGACAGTTACAACGACGAGAAAACATGAAGCCCTACAGTACTAAAATAATTACCGATATGTTTGTTATCGTAAAGGCTATGGGCAGACGTATCAAAAACTAGCTTTTGGTCATAATTACGTATTTTACATACCTCGCATCCGAGAATTCTTCCGGATCCGTTATGGCGAGTAAGCAAGTGTCACGCAACTGTCAGGAACTGGGATCCAGTCTACACGGAAATAACGGACCTCAACGCGCAGAAATTTACGGAACGTCGCGGCTATACGAGCGATTTTTTGCTCGCGCTGGTGATGCGATTTTTTCAAATTTTGTCGCGTCGCCTGCGAGCAAGGGTGGCTACACTTGGTGACAATTTTACGGAATAAAATGAAGGTCGCGCAAATCGAGAATCCAGAGCCCTGGGCAGTATAAACAAACATGGCGGACGGCCTTTTGGAGGAGGACATGATATTATCGGCTATTTTCATTCTTTTATTTGACGACGAAAAGAAAACGAAGAAAGAGAAAAAGAAAAGATCAACGTGGATCCATCCGTGGCTGGGAAGGCGAGAAGAACGCGGATTTTACCATCAACTTCTTCGCGAAATTTCAGTCGAGGATTCCGCGGCGCTTCACGAGCTATTGCGTGTGACGAAGACGCAATTTCATGTCTTGGTAGACACTTTGTCCCCAAGATTAGCGAAAAGAGACACGGTGATGCGTGATGGCATTAAACCTGGAGAAATAAGTGCTCTTGCTCTGAGATTCTTGGCCACCGGTGAGTCGTTCCGCTCACTGCATTTCCAGTTTAGGCTTGGGAGAGAGACGATCTCACAGGCAATCTCGGAAGTCTGCCTAGCAGTCTACGAAGAAATGGGTCCAATTTATGTGAAAACGCCAAATTCAAGAAGAGAATGGGAACAAATTTCGGCAAAATTTGAAGAAAGGTGGAACTTGCCTAACATCCTTGGTGCTATAGATGGGAAAAGGATTATGCTGGAGCAGCCATTAATTCTGGTTCAAGGTATCATGACTACAAAGGGAACGATAGCGTAATTTTAATGGCTGTTGTTGGACCTGAGTACGAGTTCTTAAGAGCAGCTACCCGTAAATATCACCTACAGCTATGCAAGATAGAAAAATCGAAAATTCCGAAACTTTGTCACAATAAAGGTTTTCGGTCCCTTATTACAGAAATATTAGTTTCAGTTCATTCACGTAAATATTTTTCCTTTGCGGCGACTTTTCCTTCTCGAACGCTCCTGGGGCAGGCAAACCGTCTGAAAATCCCGCTCTTATACGCCCATTCTCTGGAAATAATA
>BLFN01000039.1:48877-51377 GCA_014634225.1 Acropora yongei | reverse complement strand
TAGAACGCTCAGAGTACGAAGTAGCAGCTTTGTTCAGTGCATTCCTTACCGTGCTCCTTGAAGATTGTCGCCTGTTCTCCTGTAAACCTAAGACAATCTAGGATAAACTGCGGTTAGTTTCGGATCGATCGTTCGAGAATGACGAGTATCTGTTCCTGTTTGGAAACGGGAACACTGAATTGTTTGCAAGTGGGAAAGCCCCCTATTTGGTCTTTGGCAAACAAACAAAATCTTTTCCCCGAAAATGGATGTTGACTTTCAATGCGCATGCTGTTAGTAGAGAGCTCGGGAAACATTGACGACAGTCGACATCTGAAAAGGTAACAATAATAGCATTCTCCAATCATTCTCCGTTGATTCCAAGTGGTTTGGCTTGCACAAACGACTGCAAATCAAATCATTTCCGCGGGCGTCGTAGGACTGGTAGGACGAGAACGACCGCAAAATGGACACAAAAATGAAACAAGCACAAAAAGAACAAAAACAAACAACTGCTGCTTTTACTTATTATCATGCAAATGTACCTCCTTTGGGTTGTTGTCGTGGTTGTGTTTGCTAAAGCTAGCTTCATACTGATTTTTATGCGACAACAAGTTTTGATTCAATAACATTGATGATTCATGATTTCTCGGAGTGATTGAAAATTGTCTAAAAAGTTTTTTCTTGAGGGGCCTTAATCAAAGCTGATGACTACAAGAAGCCTCTAGGAAGCATAGTTACATTTTTTTCGCGTATTAAACTAGACAAAACAACCACTAATTATTGACGCTGCGCGCTCTTCACTCTTCCGTTTTGCACGCTTGATACACGTGATATACACGTACTGTCCTGCACGTGCGATTTTCATTTCTCTGATGTCTTCCGTTAGACAATAACGTGGAATGATCAAATGATCAAACATCTCTCTCTATTATTTTCAAAACACGTATTATAGTCATAATAGTGATAAATATACGAAAAACAAGCACGAGCAAAGTAATTGATGTGAGAATGATTAGTATACTAAGGGACAAACAAATTCAACAAAACTTGAAATATAAGTGATATACCAAAAGCGGAAAATCCTGAAATCATTATGTGGTGTAGGGTCCATGCCAAATGACAGCTATAGCCAATGCGGAAAATAAACTCTTTTGAGACCCGATGAGAATGATAGCCGCCGAGTCTTTATAAACTCTTGTCAGCTCTAACAAATTATCTGAGGTTTGAATTCGACAGGGGAGCTCAGCCGCTGACAATCCACGAGAGCTGTGATGGTTCTCATCCACTTAATATGCTCTTGTTTGGCCGGTGGGAATTTAAAGCGCCTAGCTCGGAATAACTCCTTCTTGGTGTACCGGTGGCTCAGTTGGTTGAGCATCGGGTTATCATGCAGAAGGTCGTGAGTTCGACTCCGGTCACACCAGCACTCCGGGTCTCAAAAATAACTGAGCAGAAAGTGATGCCTTTGTAATTACATCAGCAAATGGTTACACTTTCACTGTGGGATGTTAAAGAACGCACACACTATGCACGGAGTTCCCGGTGGCGTGGTCTGGCCTTTACCTAAGTCAAAAACATCTGGCTTGGCTGCTATGTTCCGGGATAATTCGTGACCGTTTGGCGGCAGCCAGAGGTGCCTTTCACATGCATTCGGCCGATCCCGTTGAGCTACGCCCTTTGTAATTCAGCCTTCGGGCTGCGAGTAAGGGTGATCAGCAGACAAACATACAATTGTAATACTGCTCTCCCTTCCCGATAGGACAACAACAAGAAAATTGAACTTTTTTTAAACAGCTCATTACTTATGCTTTGGGTACACAGTTCCACAGTTGATTTACCTTTATTTACCTATATTAAAATCATCCTAAGTTAATTTTTAACAAAACGAAGGTGACAGTCTGTTTTTCCATTAAGAGTGAAGCCGTGGACAATCTAATTCGGTTCTCTGGTGCCGTAGTCGAAGAACTGTCCAGAGTTTCGAAAGCAATCTCTTCGAAAAAGAGTGGGTAGACTTTTAAGTGGTTAGACTTTTAAGCGCGGATTCTCAGTACTTAAAAGAACTGAGAATCCACGCTAATATTTTTAACTAAAGTATGTTTCATTTGGTGATCAAATATGACTAACCCACTGAAATTCCAAAGAACTTTAGTGAACTGAATGCCTGCGGTGCTTAGAGACAAAGTTAAACGAAAATCAATCTTTTCTATCTTTAAGTTTGTTTTAATGCAAAACAATGAATAGATATATTTTAACGAAAGTTTAAATTATATTTACTACTTCAAGCATGCCGTGCCACTATTTATTGGACAGGTACATGACAAAATCAAAAGTAATGACAAGTAAGATTGTCTAATAAAACCGTAAATAAACTTTTGGATTGCTATTCTAAAGTTGCTTTTCTAAACCGAATGGCGAATTCCACAACACCGTAACAAGCGAGTTTCAAGTTTCTAGCTTAAGTAGGAGAAAATTAGAGTTATAGAGAAGTGGTCGGCCATCGGAAAATGTGAATTCCAAA
>BLFN01000038.1:1657777-1660277 GCA_014634225.1 Acropora yongei | reverse complement strand
GACGTGTTGGCTGCCGCGTTGGTGGGATCGGATTCGTCACTTTTATCATTGAAAGTGTCAAAACAAGGATGGTAGACAAAACACAGATGATTGGTGGGTACCCTAAAATGGACTACCCCTAAAAAAATTAATACTATTTTGTATGAGTACTATTGAAAGAACTGTTATTTATCTACTTAGATTGCACGCACTTTGTTTAACTTTGTCCACACAGCCTCTTGGTGCCTTTTTGAGTAACAATAATATTAGGCCACGGTGATGAAAGTGAACAAGGCATGTGTAAGTAAATAAATAGCAGTTGTTTCAATACTACACCATTCAAAACAGTACTTTTAGGGTAGTTGATTTTAGTGTATTCCATGGACTGGAAGTCAGTAATTTGTCCACCACCCAAAACAAGCTGTGATGATAAAATATGATAGTCTGTGAATTCTTGGTTCTCCAAAGCGACCATGTTTTTTTTTTTTAACATAAACTTGCAACAATTTTTCCTTAAAATTAGAAATCGGTTTCCTTAGGATTACCGGTAGTTTGAGGCATCAACATGGCTGCCACGATATCATGTGCAAACTAAGGATTGCTAGCTATGTTATAATGGGACTTGAAAAAATAGTCAATGTGGAACTTTGCTTTGAAGAATTCTGCACCAGTAGCGAGTCAAACATAAAATCTATTGATCAGAGTCCTCACTACTACTGTAATTTCCTAGCATATTCAGTGAACCCAGTCCATTTTTTGTCCTATCTGCTTTGCTGCTGGAGTCAGCAGTACTGTCATTTCTGTTTGAATACTCGCAAAGTCCCATCTTTGTTTCTGCAGTTAAGGAAACAGTCTCTGTCTTTGTGGTTCCTTTGGTGACAGTTTTATGTCCAAAAGTTCTGTCCTTTTTCACTTTGACCAAAGATGCCAATTTTGCTTTGTTTTGTAATCTTCCAATGCTTAAATTACTTGACGGCTTTTGCTTCTTCGGAACTGGCTCAGGGGTGCCTGAAGGATCCTAAAAAAAAAGAATCAAAGTGCCACTGTCATTACTCATGATATCAGAAGTTTACTTTATGCACTAGTTGGTGTTTTCCATTCTGATTGGCTAATTAGGTCAAACTTCTGGTTAGGCAGGAGTGACAATTTGCATAAAGATTCTCACCAAAACTTGTGGATGTATCCATGGGTAAAAAGGAGAGAGACCTCTTGAAGGATTGCAAAAAAATATAAAATCCATTCAACACAATTTTTGCTTCTCACTAAATACCAACAAATCTTATTACCTTATCAATGAATTTTGATTAATTTATTGTGACTCAGATGCTTGAGGATTTAATGTTTCAACAGATGACCCCTCTGCAGCAAAGGGGGTCTTACAACTGCTCCAGCTGTTGAATACATTTTTGCAAAACTTATTGCATTTCTAAGCACTCTCTCCTTGCATACAGATTTTAACCAGGCTACAAGTTCAATAGCCAATCTTAACAGGGAACCTTTTAATAAAATTCATGAATGCATGAAATATCTTTTGGTTGCTTAAAGTTGTATAAGTGTTGACCTCAGCTAGGATGTCTGTGGCTTTTCGTCTTGCAGATTTTCTGTCCTCTGTCTGGTGTTCACTTTTATCCTCACCATCACTGTCAATATCACTGCAGTCACTCAATCTTTTCTGGATTCTCCTGGAGCCAAAATAGGCTCTGCGATTCATTAAAAAAAAAATAAAAAACACAGCCTTTTTTCCTTCCTTTTATGGGGGTTGGGGGGGGGGGATCTCAGTGTGTACATGTTGTTGGTGAAACTGACATTCTGGAAATTAACAACAGCTCTCCCAGTCAACTGTCAACCAGCTGTCTGTAAACTGTTGGCCACTAGTCTGCTGACAAACAACCAAAGATCTGCTAACAAATGGCTCACTGTTGGCCAATGAACGGCCCACAGTTTGCCTACAAAGGACCAACAGTCAGCCAACTAACAGATATCAGTTTCAAGAAAAGCCAACATTTTCAAACAAGTAAATAGCCCTTGCACACGCTCAGTTTCTAGTCTGGAGATTTGAAGGAAAGATTACTATAAAGTGATAACTGAATCATCAATACTAATATTATTACTATTATTGTCAATGATCTACCAAAGCAATACTTACTGAACTTCCTGCTCATCTTCCTCTGCTTCTTTGGCTCGTAATTCCTCAGCAGCTTTTGCATTTAATGCCAACAGATTATCATAATTCACTAAAATGATAAATCAAAACAAATCAGAGAAACGCCTTAGGGAAAGACATCTGTAAATGGCTTCATCTTTTTAGTTTTCAGGGTTAAGGTCACTAAACAAACCATGTGCATCTCACACATGGCATTATACAGTCCAAAGGAACTTAAATAGAAATCTAAAAGAAGAGAACCTTTCAGTTCAATGAGTTTAGTATCTCTTTTCTCTATGGTAGCACCTTTGGATAAGACACCTGGTCAAGTCAAAATGCCACATGCTAATACAATTATCATTATTCACTAGGCAGTGT
>BLFN01000038.1:1582476-1584976 GCA_014634225.1 Acropora yongei | reverse complement strand
CGTTAAGTAAACTCATAGGAGTTAATTAGAGAAATGATCAAAATGTCCGGTTAGCTGCGAAAGGACTTGTACTCCGAGTGCAGCATTATTAGGGCCAAGTTATAACCTTAAATGCAAACTTAGGCACTCTTAACAATTTACCATTGTTCACCGTACAAAGACACATGCCACTATCACAATGAATATATAAGATCGGGAAAACACATGCGAAATCAATATTTGTACCTTGCTGAAAGCGTCAGAAACTCTTTACATTTCTCAATGACACTTACCAGTACCCACGAATACTCTCACATCAAATGGGCTTAGAGGTGCACTCTTTGGCGATTTCTATTTAATACTTCACAACCTTTCAAGACTACGCGTGCATGTGCTTTTCATTATTGAAAATCTGAATAAAAAATCACGATGTTCAGCAATAAAGCAGTCCCCAAATCATAAAATCGTTCGTTTAGCATAATAGCATAGATAAATGGCATTTTTTCGAAATACTTTTAGCGCGAGCTGTACTCTTCGCCGAGTATATTTGTTTGTTTGTTGGGCTGCGAGTAAAGCGTATTTGACAGACGCCAGCAGGTAGCACAAAAGAACTCAACAGTTCAAAACCAGTCCTCAAAAGCAATGCACTAGAGAACGCTTTCATGTTCCCGCAGTGATTCGCCCAGAGCCTCGGAGTGCTACAGGTCGAGTGAAAAAGACAGGCTTGGGCTAAAAAAAAACATGTATTTTGTGCGAATTTTAGTTTTTAACTCCTTTTATGAAGGTTCTTTTCTACAAGCGCTCTAAAAATTACAATTTTGTTGGTATGATTGATAATTTTATTCTTTATGGATCAATGCGCGAATTTAAAATCTGGCTATTAATATCTTTTGAACAGAACACACTGAGTCCGCGCTCACAAAATTACGTAGTTTTAAAATGAAGGCTTTGTTTTGAAAAAGAATTTTGTTTCGTTGACGCCAATGTTTTTACACCGCGTTACTTCAAGCAAGGCTGTAAAGACGAATATCCCAGAAAGACGCTTCCGCTCGACTTCGTCGAAGGGAACGATTAAGAATACTTTTCCCAAAATGTTTAACAAATATAGTAGTAAAATACGAGTACTATCAATTAAGGACTTCTCATTACCTGAGCACAGTGGTAACTTGTTTCTGACAGATCTAGAGGTTCCCAAGTTCCAGGTTAAATTTTTTTTGCGGCTGTGTGAATGGAAGCGTTATAATTGTTTTTAATTTGTTGATGCGTGTGATCGGCTCATTCATACTAGGTTTACCAAAGGTCGAGAAGCAGGTAGCTGTTTTATTGGGTAATTTAAATCACGTGACCAACTTTTTTCTCTTGCACCTAAAGCCCGCGATCTCATAGCCAAGGTCATCTAGGGATCTGTGAATTGGCAAAACAAACAATTTAAATGGTATTCACATTCTGTACTAAATTTACTTTGAACTTGTTTCATTCATCTTGGATGATAACATAAGGTCATTATTTCTTTTGAAAAAAGATGATTTCAAGTTAGTGGGCCAGTTTCGAATCATCCGTAAACAAAAGCACAATTAAATTAATTATTCCCTAACCTTGTATCATGACAGTGCAGAAATTTAAGACCGTAATTCAGTCTAATTTTGCAATTGGACCCTACCAAGCGAAACTATTCATTTGAATACAATGAGTTTACACGCTTGATCATGTTGAAATTATTACTCAGGTTGAAGATTCTTCTGCCTCTTGAAAATGATGTCATGGAGACATGGAGAGATTGATTTCGCGGATTTTGTTCTTAATTTGGTCGTCCAACAATTTAGAGCAAGCATCAACCACTCTGAAAATAATTCATCGAAGTTATAAAGGACTAAAATATCAGTAGAATGTGGGAGAGAGAATAGGAACCGTCACATTTTAAAATTAATATTGTCAAAAAAGTGAATGTACGAAATAATCAAAAGCTTATGTACCTGTGGCTCGTGACAAGACACAACACCTGATCGGCAAACAGCGATCATACAACAATAATTCTTTGCTACTTTGTGGGAGGTCTTGGAAAAAAGATATTCCAGACTGTGGTCTCATGATCAGCGATCGACTACTCTCCCGTATGGTACTAACTTAGCAATAATTCAGATATTCATTACAAGATCAGACGTGAAATTAGGTTGTATTGAATGTCCTTGTAAAAACTCCTCAATTGCGACTTCATGCGATGAAAAGGTTGTTTGAAGCTAATCTTCTGCTTGGAATGAAATTTTCCAACGTTATATTTCCTCATCCTTTTTTCGCTAGTTACTTTTCCATTTTGTTTTCAATCTTTTGCTTTATTTGCTTTGCTTCCTTTTCTTTTTTATTTGAGGACAAAGATTGGTCAAGATATCGCTCTGGATGGGAAACTCTAGCACACTGTTTCCAGCAGCCAAGCTCATCTTGAGCTCGGTTCTTTCCACTGGTTTTGAGATACAGTTCTCCATATAATTCTCTCTTTTTTCTCTTTAAAGCTAATACGGACATG
>BLFN01000038.1:1494976-1497476 GCA_014634225.1 Acropora yongei | reverse complement strand
TTTTCAAAACATAAACTTAAGACTTACTTTTTCAAAAATTATTTTCAGTTTTCAAATTTTATTGAACTTTTAATTTTTCATCTTTGACACGGTAAAGCGCTCAGAACGATATATTAGTAGTTATTGTTATTATTGTTATTATTATTATTATTATTATTATTATTATTATTAGTAGTAGTAGTAGTAGTAGTAGCAGTAGTAGTAGTAGTAGTAGCAGTAGTAGTAGTAGTAGTAGTAGTAGTAGTAGTAGTATTGTTACTCAGTGCTTGTTTCCCTTCATTGTCCTATGCATTGTCGATTTGCATTGGAAGCATTAGCAACAAAAACACAATCGGTAACAATAATAAAAGAAAGCAACGGTAAATTAACTGCAAAAAATGTGACTTAACCGTCTCGAAAACGTTGCTGATAGAAGATTTCAAGAAATTACAAAGTTCAAAACAGAAACGTTTCGACATTAGCTTAATGTCATTTTCAAGTCAAAATTGATGGTAAATTACCGTATAAACATGTGTATTGAGAAAAGGTAATAGGAACATGCCAGAGAAACAGTGCCGGGCGCATCAAACAAAAATTTTTCTATCAACATTGTTTTCAAGAAACGTTTTGTTGCATTTTTTTTGTCAACTGTAGAGAAATAAAAATCTTTCTCGAGGAATTGTAGTTTTAAAGGGTTAAGATGAGCTACAGTCGCTAGGGTTCCACTTTTTCGGAGGCAGTATGCTTTCAAAGTATCACCGGGTCAAATCTAACACTTACGTAGATTTCAACAAAATTTTTTTTTCCGCTTCAACTTAAAGATAAAAGGGTGTCTCATGAGTGAATTTTTTAAGGTGCATAGATGCAATAAATAAAAGACAGAGGAAGTTAAAATTTTGCAAAGACTTTTTCTAGCGACAGAACTATGGTTGCCAGTCAACAGATGAAGTGTCGGTTGCTGGGAAGCACCGTGAATCAAATCTCCAGAACTGTCTTTACTTTTCCGGAGGAAATTCAAATTGTTCATGGAAAATGTTGCAGACGCCCAAAATTCTTGTCATATTGCTCATCAGCAGTTGGAAAATAATCCTCCGTAAAGAAACGGAGCCTAACGAATATCGTCCGGAAGGATGTCTGAAATGAGTTCACATCCAAATATTGTTTTAATTTTGAGGAGGTGAGAGGTTTCCGCAGTCTCTTTTTCTCATCAGTTTTGCACCGAACTGCCCTCTAGGTTTTGGAGCAATACGGGTGGCTTCTAAACTTTTCTCTGAAGTACATTATTTGATTTCAAACTGTACATAGCTGAAATAATATCTTAACTATTTTAAATTTCTTCTTTTTATGTTCTATGAATTTCGAGCGACTTCGTATAGCACTCAGTGGCCTTCAAACTTTGTGTCGCTAAGAAAATTTGCTTTGCGGTCAATTGGGCTTTAATGGGAAAAATATCTTGGAGATTTAGATGAAGATTACTTCCAAATTAGGAGCGAAACACCACGCTGTCTAAGATTTGAAACCATTCGCAAAGGGATATGTTTGCTATATAAATACTAAATAAAGACAAACAAGTGGTCCCCGACAATTTCCATGTTATGACAAATAACCAAAGATACACAACACACTAGGACCATGCAAAATATATGTTTTAAACCGTGGATAGCCTGTTAGGATGCAGAATTCACAGAGTAAAGAGAGTTTGCGGGAGTACTATTCTCTCTAAAAACTCCTTAAATTACTTTTTGAATCTTGGGAAGAACACTTTATTTCGATCCGTGAAGAGTTGCAATTATTTCCCATAGCTGTCACTTTTTCTCATCAATCCTGTTAGCTGATGATCAGCTTAGTTTAGAAAATTGCAGTTCATAATCTGCGTGCCTCTCGGGTCAAAAGTTTAAGAAATAAAAACAACCGTGTCCTGGCGTTTCCTAAAGTTTTCTAGCGTATTTATATATCTTCTTAATCTTTTCCGTTTGACAGAGAACTTGGTAGAATTTCTTTCCTAAAACTTTAAGAAAATTCAAAATACGAACAACAATTAGTTGTCGAAGCCCTTTCTACAAAATTCCGCTAAAGGCCTTCAGCCGCATTTCCTAGTTCCTTGACATTTCTTATAAGGTAGAAGATTCTAATCTACAAGGAATTCGCACCTGAAAACTTGAAGAGCTCGAAATTCTTAGGGAATTACCTGTTTCTTTTGGTAATTGATAGTTGAATTGAAGTTACGTCCCAGTTGCTGACGAACTTCCCACGAACTACCCGCATCCCAAAAAGGTTCTCAGTGAACCCAGAACTACTTGCTTACAGTCGTGTCTCGCAACTTGCAAAAATAACTCTTCAGAAAAACGCTTTCTCTGCTATTTTTTTCGATAAGAATCTTTCAGGTGTGTCTACAATACAGACGCCCTTAGTTTAAGGCTGTCACCGTTGAATTTATTTCATAAAAATAGGTGATGTGCTGAGCTGATGAGTGCGACTACAACGGTGGACTGCACAAAGCAGCTGCATCTTTGATGAGCAG
>BLFN01000038.1:1392729-1395229 GCA_014634225.1 Acropora yongei | reverse complement strand
GAGTATAAATAGACTGTGCTTTTTTAACTTAATTTAAAGTCACATTGATTCTTCTCGATTGTACTCGATTTAGGAAAATATAGAGAATGGATTCATATTCTAATTAATTCGACGCGATTATCGATAATGACAAGATTTCACACTTTCTTCACGTTATGTTTAATTCTCGCACCAGCCCTTCCCTAAGTTTAAAATATTTTTCGCGGGAACATTGCAACTAAAATATTCTCCTTAATTAACACCATATTTCATTTAATTTTGTTAATGCTGGTTAACTGTGATTCATAAGATTTTTCGTTTGTTATAGGCGAGTAAAGTATTGACAGCGTTTCTAAAACGTTTTACCCTATCATTTCATCAGAATCTTGATATACTGGAGTCAATGTACTTAAAAAAGCGTGTAAAGTCACGTCTTCTACTCAAAATACAGACTTTCTGGAATCCAGCATGAGTTCAGACGTTTTAATTACCTAATGGTTTTCATTATATAAACTGGAATGCTTTACAGTGATTTCCACCACTGAGAAAAACCTTATCTCTCCACACCTGAAAAATTACAATAATTTAACGTGTTTGAGATCGCCAAACAGCTGCTGACACGTCACTCGCTTCATTCAGCGCCATGACAATAAAGTCGACTTCGTCTTGTTAGTAAGGTGTTTACATAACAAACAAAATAATACATGGCTGCTTGGAAATATGGAATTTCTCTTCTCGTGTTCAACCTTATCGAGTTGAACACTGGAAGAGAAAGGCCACTTCTCTCGCCCACTTGAGGTTTGTCTTTCCGCAATTCACAGGACTGAAAAAACCCTTTAGAATCTCAGTGACAAGAAAGTATTCTATGGGAATTTCAACACTTTCAAACAGAACTGTGAAATTGAACAGAAGTGACACAGGGGATAGCAAGAGAGAGAAGACAAGTGCAAAAACAGTCAAGCCACAAGAGATTACAACTTCAAAAACAACCACAACAACAAAACCAACTGAGCCAGCAACTAAACCATCAACCACCATGCCAACATTAAAAAGAGAGACGACTGAAAAGCCTCAGCCAGCAAATCAACAACGATGTAAGTGTCAACACAATAGACCATTTCTGAGTTCCCCTGAGTCTGAGTATGAAATTTTTTTTGGTAATAAGTTAATAATAATAATAATAATAATAATAATAATAATAATTGATATTTACCCAGGAATATTTACCCACCAAGATATAATTTAATATGAATGAAAATTGATGTTTATAACAAAGACTTCGCACTTTTAGACTCTTCTTGAAAGAGAGACCGAGGGAAACTTGGAAATGGGCTATTCAATTTTGAGTGGGCTCATATAAATCATTACAAGCCAAGCTGAACAAAATAGTTGTCTAACTATTTGTGGTGATCAGCTCCTTTCTTTCGTTACTAATTTAGTAGCTTTTCTGGGGGGGGGGTGGCATGGTTCTATCTTATGTTGTGATGATAACGTTACTACCATTTAAAGGATAAACTTCTAAGCCCCTCTTTTTCAAGACTGTAGAACATTGCATTAAAATATAAAATAATAAAGTTGAAAAAGTTTTCAGTGTAAATTTCCTATGAGGAACCAGCATCATTGCAGGCATCCACAAATACTGTGTACTCAATGCACTATTTCACAGTTGAGTGCTTAGTTGCCTGACCAATGAATGAAAGTGAGGCTAGACTTGACCTTGTTTTGAAAGAAATCTCACTGCTTTTCTTGTGTAAATTCCTACAAATTGGCATGAGAACAGATTCATCATTAACACAAGAAAAGCAGGGAGGTTTCTATCAAAACAAGGTCAACTCCAACCTCACTTTCATCAAAGGCCTGGCAACTAAGCAAACAATAATAATATTGTAAAACGGTCTTTTTTTGTTGTCATATCTTCATAGTACCATGGTGGATGGTATTTGCGGCTGGTGCATTGGTACTCCTTGTAGCTGGCATTTGTTTCTATTGCCTGTGTTACCGCAAATGTTGCAAAAAGAAGAAAAAGGATGAGAAAAAGGCAGTCAAAGAGAAAGTTGACTTGAAAGCTGTCCAGATGCTTGCAGCAAGTTACCAAGAAAAAGTTCAACCGTCTGTGGATGAATTAGATTATAACAGCGACGAATTTCAATCAGATGGCAGTGCAGGAGTTAAAACAGGTACGATGTAGGTGAAATTCCGGTATGTGTAATTCTGTAGTCTCCTTCAAGGCCATTTTTCTGGAATGTCACCGAACACTTCCCACAAAAAAAAAAAAAAGATGCAAGCTACACACAATTCTGTAGAAGAGGTGATGTTCAGAAAAAGTAGTATTTAGAAGCATTCTGGTAAACATCAAAGTTTCACTTTGAAATTCAGAGCAAAGAACAAAGTATTTACTACATGTTTAGCGCTAGAACAAGGATTGTTTTAGTTTAAGTTTTCATAGAGAGACTAGAACATAATCCAACAGACTTGTCATCATGAGGAACAAAGAAAAACGATATTCCAGCAAGGGGTTAAG
>BLFN01000038.1:1350229-1352729 GCA_014634225.1 Acropora yongei | reverse complement strand
TCACACACGCAGGTCCTTAGTCAAGTGCATTGCTTAGTGAGGTCGCATTTTTTCGTAAACTGAATTATGACCCCTCTTTCCGTCTGAGGCAACGGAGTAGTTATTCCTAATATATTCTTGTCAGGTTAATTGGATGCAATTAGCTTTGTTCGTCATGGCTTCGAAGAATCAGCTCAAATTGTTTTAGGAGGCTTGTATAACAAGGTCTTATTTTACGGCATTTCAAGCTGTGACGTCGGTTATCGACAAAGTACGAACGAGCAAAAATATGTACTGAATCCTAAAGCAAAATCTGAGTGTAAGTCATCTAGAAAACTGAGGAAATATTCGAGCATAGGGCTAAGTTGTTTAAAACACGTTGTTGCTCTAATTGAAACGAACTGCCGTGGCGATGCATGGGTTTTTGCCTCAGTTAACCCAGGATTAGTGCCAATCGGGCTTCGAACAAACTGGCATATGTAGGCGATCCCAATATTCATCTAATGAAAAACACCCCCTCCCCCCTACAACAATCAAATCACCTCAATCAAGTTGACATCCCAAGTGGTCTGTGTTTTTGGAGAATCGTGTCACCTTTAAAGGATTTGGGAACATCAATTTTTTTTCGGTCAGATATTCAAATTGCTTTTGTACGTATTTGCATTCATTGTCAGACCAGCCACAAGGGAAATCTCAGTCGCATTCCTTACGCCATATTACGATTAGAAGGGAAAGACTAGAAATGTTTGTCTTTGTCCACTTAATACTTTGCGCACACTCTTTTTTTTAGCTTACTGCCTCATAGGCGTAAGCTACTATTCTGTCCTGAGTGAGTATAACAATAGAATCCGAGCCCACAGCGAACTCTACCGATTTCGGTCCGATATTCGCCGATCCTTGAGACGTCCCTGGAGACCAAGGTTTTCTTCAGAGGTTGTTTTATTACGTCTAAAGGCTCAGCGTGGTTAAATAAGTAACAACAGGCGCAGTAAGCTACATGCAATCATAGACTGCCTATTTTTTTGGCATGTGGTCGAAAAATCTTACATAACGGAGGCAGTCACGTGACAGTGTCACCAGATATGCCCACGCCTAACGTGGTGAGTTTTCGCTTTCAAATTTGAAGATGTACGTGCTCAGAATATAAGAGAAGTTTCAGTTTGAAAGTATTAGTAAGGATCGAGTACGTCGACCTTGTTACCTATTTGTGTCTGACAAAGCAAGTTATTTAACTTGTGAAGTTTTAGCTTCCTTAATTATTTTCTGTGAGGAGATAAACTGCTTCATTCGATTTGCCGTATTTGACCTATGACCCTTGACGCGTGCATGAAGTAACTTCAAAATTTCATAAAATCACAGAAGTATTGAGTTTTTATCGCCCAAATTTTGAAACGGCATTCAAGTCACACTATATACAAAACCAATTCCATCACCGAAAAAGCATTTGATAGAATTGTCAAGTTAAATAATTATTACCCGACAAGTAAAGCTCTGAGCAGTTCACTTGAAAGTCAGACCTCAAAAAAGAAAAGAAAAAACAGAGAATTTCGCCAGCATCGCAGATGGGCAGTGTCTCATTTTAATCACTAGACTTGATGTCTCGTTGGTATACTTCAGAATAAAAACATTTCCTCAGGTGAATTCAAAGCGCCCGCATTTGGAAAGTTTAAATCGGTAATTTGACCTTTATTACAGCTTTTTAAAACTGTAAAAATGATCAAATTACCAATGCGCACGAGTCGCGCAAAGTCGTATGGTTGGAACAATTTCACAATCGAGGCCCATTTACAAGGTAGAAAATTTGGGTGCGGAACCGTCAAGGAATAGAGGGAAAGTCCCAAAGTCTGAAAATAAAATGAAAGCTTTCCCGGAGAATACAAGCAAGGTGCGAGGTGTTCTGTTGGGATCAGGGCAAAATTACGGAATGCTGATTGGTCAATGAAAAAGGTATTTTATTTTGTGAAGAGGGCAAAATTACAAGTTCACGATGGGTCCTCAGGCTGCCTAGCAACAGTTTATGCTGTATAGAGAAGTTGTTTTTCTCACGGTAACAATAACATCTCGTTTCGAAATAGTTGACCAGGGCTATAATATCGAAAAATTAAAAAACAAAAGCGAAAATGAAAATACGAAGAATAGCACGGACTACTTGAAGAACGTTTTGAAGAAGTGGGTGAATGAAAGAAACTTCTGGTCAAATTTAGAAGACTACGAGAGCGATGTTCTCGACCAAAAACTCTATGTTATTAACAAGTAATGACAATGGATCCTCGTAAAATTAAGGATTAATATCACTTGTGTTTTGAGACGTTACTGAAATGTCCCTCGTCGCGGGGCGACTCTGTTATTTCAGCAACTTCTGAAACACGCTGACAGCCGAAGTATTAAAATTACTGACACTTATGAAATCCTTTTGTGCTCCCTCTGCCTTACACCTTTTTCAGGCGCTTGCTTGTCATTTGTTGGTATGCAAACAATGAAATTAGCATGAATTCCCTATCGGAGGTTGAAGTTGCATAAC
>BLFN01000038.1:1342729-1347729 GCA_014634225.1 Acropora yongei | reverse complement strand
CTCAATAAACTATCACTTGACTCTGAAGATGGCTTCCGCACGGGTTCTCAAAATGTCAGTCGCAAACAACAGTCCTTCTTGTCAGGACTCCAATCACCCAGATGATCATTTCAATCAAGATATGTCACGGTCACTCATGGGTTCAAACCATTTTCTTGAGAAAGTCTTATTAACGAAGGATTTTGACAGACATGTAAGAATAGCAAGAAACGATAAAAGTTTTGAATGACATTTCGATAAATCGTTCATCATTTTCAAATTCCTAAAATGAGCATTTTTTAATGAGTTCTTGCAGGAAAAGCGTGTTAAAATCGCGTTGCTTATGATGAAAAACTCTTTGAAACGGGGAATAAAATGTGTTGCTTTAATTGTGTCATGAGTTGTATTTATTTACCACCTCTCTATACGCCTCAATTCAAGAGCCTAATATAAATACTGATTCATAATTCTCAGTGTGTTTACGAAAATAAAGTTTCACTTCCTTCCGATAAATAATTTTGATAATTTGCGAGTTCATTATTTCGCCGGCTCCAGCTGCCATCTAGAGCAACGTTTAGAGCCTCGATGATTTTTGGTAAATGTTTCATTTCTCAGTCGGGCAGTTTGTAACCCATATTTATAAAATGACCAGTAAAGCCAGTCGAGCGATTTGTTTACGTCATTGAGCGTGTTCCATAATCTTGGATAAAGCGCACGTTGTGATTGGCCAATTGGTCATTTACTATTTTCCCATGGGAGCACGCTCGCTAATGACAGCTAACGTGCGATCTAACTTAATTTCTGAGAGTTTTTGGAAAAAAGAAAATGGTGTCATTAGCGCATTATTCCTAATTTTCCAAGACATATTTTCCTCCTCTTTGAATTGGGGTGAACAGACCTCAAAATGGAAAGATATAACGTTATAGAGTATTAAGATTGACTAACGTGGTAAGCGGGACAGTTGGTTTAAAATCTCTTTTACTTCTTCCTTTCCCGCCATTTTCTATCTCCCGTTTTTCGGTGACTGAGAAATTCCGGTTCTCGCAAGCGGTGACGACGCAGGCTGACTTTAATTTTGAAAGCGTTCAGGACTTCTGAAAGTGGATGTTTTTCAAAGGGATCCAAATTAATCACTGACTGACCTCGGCAGATGTCGGCCGAAATGTTAGATAATAACTAAAACGAGGCTGTAAATTTGAATTAGTGGATTGACCAACCAACAATGTTCAAGAGCAAAAGCTAGAAATTCGACGAAAAATGTTCAGCTACAAAATAGGTAGAAATATACCTAGGTATCGTCACGTGATCTGTATTGGGAAAACAAATCCGACAGGCGAAAAAGATCTATTGGATGAAGAATCGTTGAAACCCAGTTATATTTGGTTGCTAGCCGGCATGAATGACTTTGGAGTCATTCATGAAAGAGCTGCACAAAAGGAAGTCAAAACAGACTTAAGATATTCAAGTTTTTGGCATTATAATCCTCTGTTCGTAATTTAGTGATAATGACTGTGTTATTGTTATTATATTAACGATTAAAAAAGGACTGACTAGCCTTTTACGGGCTAAAAAGTCAAATCCTAAAAAGAAAAAGATCATCCGGTCGTACGGTGCTGTAGAAGTCACAAATTACAAATCTGCATATAAACATCGATGAAGCTGATCACAATGCATTTTGCTGTTACTGTTGACATTATATGAGTTTAGACGTGAACGGCACTGTGGTCGATTTTCGTGTGATGTTTTTTATTTGCCTCTAGTGGTACAACCTCAAGTGGGCACTCGTTATTACAGTCAAGACAATCACGGTATACTCCATCATCTGGTATTCATTTTGTTCAATCCTAAACAACAAGAAAGATTTTTCCTATTTAGCAATGAAAATTAACATACAATTTGCTTTGCCTTTGTTTGTTACTTCAATGACATTTTAGCGACACCCAGGGGTCAGGTCACTTGAATCGATTAAATTTCACTTACCTCTCAATTCAAAGCGTAAGAATAAGACATTTCACGTTTAGCAATGAAGATGTTAAACGCGGAGGAGAAAGGCATTTCGTATACTCGCCAAAAACGCCGTCCGTTTGTCGTAGCAGGAATTATTCTCGGGTTCCTTGTAGTCGCTGCCCTAGGTATCGTCGTTGGTTATTTTATCGGACGTGGTCAGATAAAGAGTTGCGATGAAGATAAAAAACACGACGACCAGTCTGACAAGTTTCGCAAGGAAGCTGTTGAAATGGTCTCTACAGATGAGCTGAGATCTAACTTAGAGTAAGTGAAAAGGCTTCATGTTTTCAGTTCAAATCATTGTCTCGTTACACAAGGTTGCACATTTGCTAGATATGAAATAGCGTGACGCTTTGTGGCCGCTGAGAACGTCTTTTGGCAAAACAAGCGCCTTAGACACATTTTTATCTCCGCCGGGCACCGAGTTGCATTTTACCCCACGTTTCGTCTCAAAATAGACAAGCAAGAATGCTGAATACTGGGTATATTTTATCTATACGGAATAAACGCAATGAGCATCTCGGCATTGTGTTAATGACGTCAGTGTAGCAACCGATTCTTTTATATTTTTTTCTCCAAAAGCTCGAAGAGAAGTAAAGAGCCTGTGTTCGTGAGCATATGGACTTGAAGGGTATTGGCTTCAACGTCTTAACGCCAAACTTCCCTTTACACTTCTACCAAGGGGAAAATGATTGCCACGATTTCTTATTGTTGACATAAGTCAGAAAAGTGACTCGACCGCTGGCGTCGGTATAGCCTTCACAACGAATGGTGGTGCCTATATTTAGACGCATAGTTCATTGCTGATTTCAGCTCTCGATAAAGGTGGAGCTTGATTTCATAGTTTTCCCTTATCAGAGAAAAGTATGCATGATGGCATGTTTTAATTTGTTTAAAATCTGGCGTCTAGAGAATGTCAACAATTCACTATGAGGATCATCTAGGACGAGAGATTATAAGGAAGATTTGGCCGGGCAAGCAAGAGTTCCTGCGATCAAAACATGGCCCCGAATGTAATTTGAAGACCATCATAAATCAGATTACGATTTTACGGTTGTACGGTTGTTACGTATCTGTTTTGAATGATTGCTTGCTCTATCTGCATAATTTTTATTAAATGTCGGCCCGGCAATCCTAAATTTTAGCTCGCGAGCTAGTAATTAAGGTTAACAGGGCCCGTCTGGTTTGCATGGCAGAAATACGGATGATTCATCAAAGAAATTCATTTTATTGTCCAAATTGTTTAAAGCAATCCAGAGACCATGAAACCACACCGTCAAGGAGTGCCCAATCTATGTATCAACTGAGTCAAGGGATGTCCCTAATTTGAGTAAACACCTGTAAGAGATGGTGATTTAAAAGTCAAAACCGCACTGCTAAGCTACGCTATATCATGTACAGTTTGAGTTGCCATGCATGGCCACCAGAACCATGATATCTCCGTATGTGTCACAGATCCAATTGGCTGCTCCGGATTGCCCCAGGAGGCTTTCACGACCAAGGAAACGATTGATACAACTAAACACAGCAAAATGTCTGAGCCGTCACACTGAGGGGGAGAGGGAGGTGGGGTTTACAGGAAAAGAACACTAGTTAACCAGGGTTTTCCCAAAAGTACTCCAGGCAGTAGTTAAGTGGAGGGATCCTTAAATCTGTATTCATTGCGCCCCTCTTGCTCCCACGGCTGACTATCTTACTCAGTTTGCGGCACAGTTTTATTGGATTGATCTCACACTCAGTTACAAATATTCAGTATTTCATTTATATTTGCATAGTGAAAATGCACTTAGCTAATTCACAGGCACTCCACTTTTAATGATCTGAAAGAATCAATTGAACTAAACTTAACAGGTTAAGAAATCCAGCTTGCAGGAGGCAGACCAGTTGGTTATTTACAAGTACAACCAAGGAGTTGGAACAGAGACCGTGACTACCCATAACAAATCACAAATCCAACTAGCGGGTCTTGAATTCGGTATCTCTAGATTTCAAGTTCGGCGCTCTGACCACTGAGCCACGCTGCCTCCCGAAAGTATAAAAGTATGAAAGAGCTTATTAGTTGTGTACGGGTCCAAAATCATATCCCAATTCCTATTGCAGGTACTTTACTAAAGTTCCACACTTCCCGGGATCAAAGGAGAACTACGAGTTAGCGAAATACATGCGGAACAAATGGAAAGACTACGGCTTCACGAATGTTATAATGAAGAAATACATCGTAATGCTTTCGCGGCCTATTAAGCCTGGCTTTGTTTCCCTATATCATAACGGATCAGAGATTTTCCGCTCTGCAGATCAGGAAACATTTTTTATTCCCTCAGAGAATAACAGTAATGTGGTCACACCTTTTAATGCGTACGCGCCATCAGGAAGAGTGAAGGTAAGGTACTGATAGTCTTTAGTGTTTATATATAAATTCTCCTGTCCGATCTCAACACATTTCCTTATTGAAGCAGTTAGAAGAAATGCTGAAAAGATCAAAACGAAGTTAATTTTCTTGTGAGTCTCAGTCGTCAGAGCGAATGACGAAGGGTTAACGCTCAAAACGCCAGCTTAGTTTATCTCTTTATGGTGGGAATTTGACCCTTATCAAAAAAATTCGTTGATACCAAATTTTAGTGTTGTACTTCGCAACTGACCCAACACCCCATATTGTTTTGAGACTAACCTTTCATTTTTTTAAGCAAGAGCCAAAGCAACATGGAATAAGTATAAATTTTAGTACTTCGGCCGGCCAAATTAGCCTTCTACAGGTCTGATGAGAATTTAGTTTTATTCTTTTCTGTTTTATATCTCTGCACAACTGCAAAGGGCGTTGGCTCAATACCGAAAAATGCATTCAAATAGGATAGTCTTGAGATAATAAATGAATAAGTTTGAATTAAAAAACTTGATTGGGAATGAACACGAAAAAACAATTGGAAATACCTTGAACCAAATTAAGGCTTTTCTTCCCGACCATTGCATCGAGGCAGTTAAAACAAATTGCCCTGACTTTTGAAATTCGATTAGCT
>BLFN01000038.1:1325229-1327729 GCA_014634225.1 Acropora yongei | reverse complement strand
CTGTGTCAGCGTCCAACAAGGAAAACTGAGCCAATTTTTTAGGTCAGGGACAGATGGTCATGATTGTTAGAGAACGATGCCTCTTCAACAGCACACTAAAGGATGTGTTTTCGAACCAATTTTGTAAGGTTTCATTTAGGAAAAAAATCACTATTGTCAACACAGTAGCTCCTTGTAAACGATTAAACGGTTTCAAGGTCATTCAGGGACATCTTTCTGAGGTGCTTGCGAACGAGGCTGTGAGGATTTCATTAAAGTTGACTGCCAATCGTCGAAATGAAAAACGTTGCCCGTATAAACTGATGAGATTTCTTCATTAACTCAGACTCTTAACGTAGAGCTGAAAGCAAATTAAATGAGCCCAGACTCGTAAGGTGGGTTGCATTTCCTCCAGTCAATGACAATTACTGTACCTGCACTGTTTTAAGATGATTAACTTCCTTTTCAAGTCTTTCTATGTGCTTCTTGGCCTCTTCTTGCTGCTTCCTCTAAATAAAGTAAAAACTGTTGTTAGGATTAAAGCATCATGACCACTCTGCGAGGGTTCAAGGACCTATCAAAGGTCTGATCATACTTACGTGTTGTTCCTGGCATTCCTTCAATGCGTTAGCTCGTAGGAGTTCCAGCTCTCGTTCTTTTTGAGCGACTATTTTTTCGTTTTCCAGCTTTCAGAAATGCAAAGGTAAATTTCAGTAAAACTTCCATTACATTCAAGATATTTAACCTAGCCTGTATATAGGTTTCGCTTTCATAATACACACCTTAACTCATAACGAATTACGCACGGTACTCGCTCTGTACTGCGGTACCCTCACCTTATATTTTTCTAACGTCGCGCAAAGCTCGTTCATTTGCTTCTCGCATCGGTTTTGGATGTCTTCTTTATCCTCCATAGCTTTTTCTTTTCCTGCTTTAAGTTCTTTAACCTGGTGAATTCACGAGAAACGTTTTCTAAATTTTTTAAAATAAAATGGCAGTCACACCACGATTAATGATCAAAACATTTAGTCGACTCATCTTACTTCTTCTTCTATTTTAACTAGTGCTGTTGACTTCTTCACCAGTTCTTCCTTCATGGCTACTAGCTACAACGAAGCAAACAGTGAGATTAGCCACCGATACCTTGTTGTTAATGGTTCAAATGAATCACTATGGAGAAATTCCGACTTTTATCGCTTATTTCAGCCCTGAGTCATCTTGGGATGAGGTGTGGCTTAATTTCAGAGAGAAATATCTTGAGTTCCCTACCCTCAAGAAACAGAGAGCCAAGAAAGACTTTGTTAATGATTCGTTGTCTTCCCTTTCAAAACCAATCGCACAATATCAAAACAGGTTTGAAATATAAATCTGTTAAAAGATGACTTGTCACCTGTCCATCAACCCCATCACTTCGACTCCTAGTAGCTTTTAAGTCGTCGTTACTTTCTTTTAGCTGAAAATAAACAAATGAAAATATAATAACAATAATAATAATAATTATAATAATAATAATAAATTTAAAAAAGATAAAAATACTACTACTGCTACTAATAATAATAATAGTAATAATAATAATAACAATATTGCTTATCCTTATGCAACATCGACAGGTGTCTTCGAAGCGGCACGAAAAAAAATCATCGTGAAACAGTTATCCCACCTTCTCTCTTAGCTCTTTAATCTGATCCTTACTGGAGCTCAATTCTTTGGATAACTTTGATTTCTGTGATGTTTGATAAATACCACCCGGTCAGCAAATAGATGCAACTGAATAAGTGGATGTACAAGTTATAATTTGACAAAAATTAAGGAACAATCGCTTTCTTTTTTAAAGTCAAACTGTGCAATGTTTTGGAATAATTGGTCTGCTTTAAACAAGGATTGTCAAACTGGCCATCCTCGGTGAGAATCTTCAATGCAAAGAAATAGACAATGCATTACCTGGTTCTCTAATTTATCCGTCTGTTTCGTGTGAGAGGCCATCTTGCTCTTCAACGTCTTACTCTGCAGCAAAGTAGTGAATCCGGGAAATTAAAGTCTTACCAAGGATCAACAAGGTACAACAGCTTATCAAATTAAAATCAGCATCACATAAAAACCAACTTACTTCTTGCTGAATTTCTTTAGCCTGTTTGGTCTTTGCTTCGAGCTGATCCTGAAGACATTTTATCTGGGTCATCGATAGAAAAATTTTAAAAGTTGAGTTAAATTAGTCAAAAATTGGACAAGGAACTCCATTCATCGTAGCGACGCCTCTTAAATGGCAGAGGAGTTTACATCTTTTGTAACGAAGAAACAAAAGAATTGCATAGAAGCACGTTGCTTAATACCTTATCCTCTGCAGTCTCTAACTGTTTGTTCCTCTCTTCCAGCTCTTCCTTTAACGATTGAACCTTAAAAAAGAACATTCCGGAATATCATCATTTTCAGCATTTCTTCGTTTCTTTGCACAGCCAGAAAAGTGTTAAAACTTACGTTGTCTTTCTCTATTTCTAGAGTGGAAACACATTCTTCGTCTTGC
>BLFN01000038.1:1307263-1314378 GCA_014634225.1 Acropora yongei | reverse complement strand
ATTGATTTGGAAGAGCCCTTGTAGGAAGGATCAATAATTTATCTATGTACGTAGCTGGTCAACTTTGCCAGTCTGACTTGTGAATCTGCAGAAAGGAATGCATCAGTTCTGTCAAACTGAGAACTGCTTCTTCCCAAACTGACTTTATTATGAAATGATGACTAGTTTAGTCAAAAGCAGGGCTCTCTGTTTAAAAAAAACTGAAGCATTCTTGGTGCCTACTGATTAAACTCATCCATCGCCAATAGATGAGCTTGGCGAAGGTGCCTATGAAAGCCGGTGGTGGTGCCAAGCGAAATTCGAGCATCGAGCAGGGCATGCAGGTATCCGCGGCAACCACCACCAGGCACCGTCACACTGAGAAACTCAGTGGAGATACTTACCAACCTGTATACTTACCATGGCCAGTCAAGAGGGAGGGAAGGGGAGGGGCAAACTGTCGCACAAATGCACAAATACAAGCTCGAAATTGCATGACCTCAGAGCGAGTACGCGTCATCTAATGCTAAGCAAAGACCCGTAAGTAGAATAGGGGCACATGATCCGGGAACGCCGCTGACCAGCATTGTCTCAATTTTGACTTAGCCTAAATTACATTTAGCCACATCTAATTCAGTTGGCCAATTCTGGCAAAATATTAAGCACCTTTGTGAAAGAGGGGCATACATTTATGTGTACTACCCAAGACTCTTAATGGCTAATGTCCTCTGGTGGTGTCAAAATTAACCTCCATTCAGCAATGTTGGCAGCTTTTTTGTGCCTTGCCAGCTTCATCATCAACCAAAACAATGAAGAAACATTGTGTAGGAGCAGAAAAGAAATTTAATCTTGCCCCTTTTTTGTCTCCTTTCATAACACCTTTCTCCACTGAAGACAACCCTTCCATTTCCCCCTGCTCCTTAGATTAATTTTGTAAGGCATTGGCCAAAAATTTGGGTAACTAAGAAGAAAATTCAGGTTTTCTCTAATCTCTTCTTTTTCCTTTTGTTTTTAGGTACATTTAGATGGTCATGGGCCTCATTCTCCAAACTCACCTGATGGCAAGGAGCATGACTTTTTCAAGGAAGTAGAGAACCAGTCGTTTTCCCAGACTGTCTCAATACCAACAAATGGCAGGAACAACCATGGAAATGATGGTATGTTTAAGACAGAATCCGCCAGACGTTGGAGTAACAAGTGGACAAAAATCTTGTACCAAGATTATTTACATTGTATTGCAAACTTCTGTAGGGCTCTTTTAATTATCTTCTCAAAACAAGTCATTTCTAGCAACACCAAACGTCAAAAACGAATGCTGAACTTCGTATGAAACGCTTAAAAGTTTTGGTGAAATGAAACTGATGATAGAATTTTGCCTGTGTTTCCACAAAATCACTGAACTTTGAAATTTATTTTCTCTCGTTCCCGTGGGAAATTATTTTTCGGTGTTATTTCAGGCAATTATTTATGCATTTAGCTTTAAAAAAATGTAAAAATGACTGTAAAACATTTAAAATTACTCTGGTACAGATTTTTGTCCACTAAAACCTGAAATTGCTCCATCTTCTATCGGATTTCGTCTTAATGCTTTGTGAAAGAGCTCTGACGGCATACATTATTATTATCATTATTACAGACAAATTAATTCCTCAAAATTAATATTTTTTTGGAATTTGAATTTACATGTTGTTTGTGAGGTGGTCCTTACTCTGTTTTAATTTGACCCCAGAGTACTAAGTCTTTATGTTGTGGTTCAAATCTTAAAAGCTATGTATATTTCAAGGTTTTGGAAGTGAGTTTCTTTGCAATTATTGCTGTTCTCATAAATGTGTATTTTTGTACCTTTTATAAATCACACATAGTACTTACACTGGAACAGAGAAAGTCGTTTGTAAAGTTCATTAAATCTGAATGATGTTCTTTTGTTTTGATCAGTAACAACTATTTTAAAAGTGTTAAAACAACAATATGCAACAAAAGTACTTGAGACAGTCACTAAAATGGTAAGGCATCTGCTTCACTGTTTTTACATGACATCCTTCTCTCCCTCTTCAATGTTTCAACAAACATGACAACTCCTGGCCATGCATGGTTCATACGGGTCATGGAAAACCTTGAAAGTCATGGAATTTAAGTATTTCAGTTTCGACGCCTAGGAAGGCATGGAATTTAATCATTGGTCGTAGATAATAATTATTGTGTGTAGTACGTAAGTTATTGCAGATGTTGAAGCAAGGACAAAATATAATATGGGCAAGTTATCTCATAAAATACCAGAAAAGAAGGATGACTTTGAAAATTTTCGATACTGGCAGCTAAACTTAAGGTTCTGTAAAACTGGAAAAGGTCTTGGAAAGTCATAAAATTTGAAGCTCAAAAGAGTGCAAACTATGCCGTGGAAAAAAACGACATTGTTTTGGAGAGAGGGGTTGCAATCATAAAAGTTGGGGAAAATTAATTTTCTGACCCTTACTAAAAAGAGGTGACTGTCTCAAACCCTTTGCACATATTATTTTTATTTAGGTTTAGCCAAATCCTCAATAAAATGTCATTTATTATCACTTTGTCAGGCATTGTGGCGCACCTTACTGCTGAAATGGAGAATTTTGTGGGCTAAAATGTATTTTAGCATGCTGAAATAAATCAATGAGAAGTGAGAATCAACTAATCGTACAATGAAAGCAGCCAATCAAAATTGAGAGGCCATTACAGTGTTTGTTGACGTTTTCTTGCAGCATTGGTGAAGGAAATATTCCTCAGACAGTTTTGTTATCATTTTTTAATTTTTTGTTTTCTGAATGCCCTCCAAAGTGATAATAATAGTAATAGAGTTTATGTTCTTGGGCATAAAAATATTTTGGACCCTTCTCGGAGCTCATTTTAACCCTTGCCTAATGGCTTTGTCTAAAATGAGTCTGAGTCCCGCCTAAAACATATTTATGCCTGTGAACATGAACTCTATTGTTTTATTTTCATATTTTCACATAAGATTCAGGTAAGCTTTTGTTTATGCCTTGAAGTTTGCTCAATTTACATCTACAAATAATAGTACATAATGATTGGAGAAGAAAATCATTTAAAACCGTGCTTAACTAAACAGTTTTAAAACATGTTTAAGCTTTGGTGTGAATGGGGCATATGTTTAATTATTGATTTTTATTGCCCTAACCTGAATTGGGGAATGATTAGTTTTGAGAGACAAATGAAATTGACTATCAAAGTGAATTCTTATCAACCTAATTTTTTTCAACCTATGTGTAACAATAATAATATTTCTAAGTACCCAGGTTTTCCTTTCTTTTTTCCAACAGGTAAGGATCTCAGCAAGACCATGGAAGGTTTGAGTGTGTCTCCACCAAAGAATCAAGGTACTGTACAAAAAAGGTACTCTTATTGCAGGGCTTCTGGAATTATGCATCTTCTTTCAGCAAATTATGAGCTGTTTTTTGGTGAATTATGTGATAGAATAGGAAGTTGTTTCTTGGCCAAAATAAGTCAAAACCAGGTGCTTTTTTCTTTCCCAAGCTGCGATTGGTTGTATTTCTTTCATGGCACATGTTATATAAAAAACTAGAGCACAGGTCCCAAGAGCCAGTGGCGTAGAACACCTGGAATGCCTTGTTTCTTGCAATATTTGCAAATGCTTTTCACTATGAAGCAGTGGCTATTTGCTGTGAAAATGTACTATATTTACGGGAAAAAATTTCCATGCATCTTTCAAGGTATGAAAATAACAAAGCTTATTGATAGATTTGTCAAAATTTTGGAAAATTAGGAACCATCATGGTATTTTTTTTCCAGAATCATTTGAATTTTGTGCTCAGAGCTGAATTGTGCAATTTTGCATTTGCACATAATTCTGGAAGCCCTGTTTTTGTATCATTAATTGAATAATCATGTTTTAGCATCCACTCATGAGCTTGTTTTGTTTGTCTGTTTCTGTTGTTATTGTTTTTTTTTTCTGAATAGAAACTCGTGTACCAACCATAGGGACAAGGAAACCAGTTGCTGCTAAAAAGAAAGGAGTAAGTTTGATGATATAGGATAATTTGTATCTTTCTGTGTTATATACAGAGAAAATATGCATTAAACAAATATTTTCAATTTTGACCTTTTCATAATCAAATCAGTGCAATTGGAAAGGGTCAATGATTTCATATAACTGCACACTGTAAGTGCTAGCATTCCCATGTTACGTAGAGTTATTGTCACATCTCTTTTGTAGCTAGCAAAGCTTTCATCAGAACTGAGAATGGATGTAAAAAAAATGTAGAGCAGTATTGTGTTTCTGATTCTTTCTCTCTCTCTCTCTCTTTTTTAATCTGTATCATTATTGGTTTCACACAGCTTTCAGTAATGACTAGTTCTTGTCTGGTGAACATCAGTAGCTGGTTATTACGCTTCATTGCTTAGTTGTTGCCGATTAAGCTAATCCTAGATTAGTGTAAAATTTAGTTGCTATTTATTTATTGCTAAAGGATTTGCCACAAAAAAATGGCCTAATAAGGTTATAAATTTCTTTTCCTTAAACCGTAATCTTGTGAAAAATCCTCCTTCAACAGTAAATAAATAATATTTTTTAAATTTTTACTAATCCAGGATTAGCTTAATCTTGCTTTGAATAACTGGGCCCTTGTCTGCTAACACCACTTCTGACCCCTAAATTTACACCTCTTTCACTCTGATATCTTCACTCTGTGAGAGTTCATTCCAACTCTTGGGTAAAATCAGCTTTGGACCTTTGTTCCTTCCTAAATTAATATTATTGATTGCAAAACTATCTCAATATACAAAACGTTTCGATTTGATAAATGTTTAGCAGAGTACTGGTTACTGTAGAAGTGCAATTATTATAACATAGCCAGCAAAGTGATATATGAAATGTTTCATATATTGAACTGCGGATTTGAAATCAAGTGAGCTATGATCATCGCAGTTATGAACGCAATTTAAGCAATTGCGTAAAGAAGCCTGAAAAGAAGCGTAAAGAAGCTTTTTCAGGCATTTTTGTTAGTTATGTGCATGAATGTAAGGTTGTTCCTAACTAGTCTTTGTTGTGATTTTTTAGCTTGGAGCAAAGAAGGGTGGCCTTGGTGCAACTAAGGTTTGGAAAATTATCACATGGTTATTTCTTTTTCGGTTGCAAAGCCCACCAATTGTGTCTTAACTTCTTTACAACATTACGAAAATTAATAATAATAATTATTGGAGGCAAGAGCCCTTTTTGTGAGACTGCTCTCAAACAATGGCAAAACTTTTTAGAATCTTAGGTATAGACAAAATTTATGTGATTTTAACCATAAGAAACTTTAAAAGCAGTCAGCAGTAAATTATTGTTTAGCTGATTATCCTTAAATAAGAAAACTTTTTTTATGGTTGATAGGCAAACCTTAGAACTACGGTACATTTAGTAAAATCCAGCTAGTGGTCTATTATTAACGCTGCATTCTGATTGGTTGAGCTACTACTAGGCTATATGTTATAGTCCACTAGTAACAAAAAGCACCGGCTGTAAAAACCAAAACAATGGCGGCTGAACTGTGTTTTGTTTAGCTCTAACCAGTGAAATAAGTTTTGTCTCGGTGTTTTTTTGACAAACTAGCAATTTATGATTCCTCTCGCCCTTATGGCCTCTGAGTCAATAGCCTGTGAGACCAAAGGCCGAATGGGCTATTAACTCAGAGCCCATTCAGGCTTGAAGAATAATTGTTAAATATGTGTAGTTGAGTACCATAGGCCAACTCAAAAGCTACACATTGTGACAAATAACAATCGTTTTGCAAGAGCCAAAGGAAAAGCTATTATCGTGAATTATGGATTTCTAGTTTCTAAAGAAACTGTGGTGCTGCAACGGTTGGAGAGATCATGAATTAGTCGTGAATTAATTCACAAATTATCGTGAATTAGTCTGCTCTTTTTTAAAGTTTGCAGGTTGGACCTTCTTTGTTATCTATTAGATGATGAATAATAATCTTTGTTTTTTGTTGAAGGTCAGTACAAACTTTAGTGAGCTTGAATCAAGAGCACAGCAGATGGACAAGGACAAGGAGAAGGTTGCATTCATGAATGCTAGAGACGCAGAAGCAGAACTCATATCACCAAATCTGGCTTATGAACCAATCAGCTTCAAGAGAGAGGAGGAAAAACTTCGGCACACTGATCCTAAGAAAGCTGCTCAGTTGGAGCGCCTGGGAATGGGTGCAGTCACCAGCAAGAAAGGTGCAGGTACAGCCCCATCAGGGAGGGGACATTCAGCATCTGCTTCCATGGAGACAGTAGAGCAAGTCAAGCCAACAAAGAACCAACCATCCTTTGCAGACAAGCTGAGAGCCTCCTCACACTCAAATATGGATTTCTTTGATAGGTAATTTACAATTTCACTTTCCAAGAATAAAAACCTTGAAGAAATGTAATAGATTTTAATGTTATCTCTTATTTGTTTATCTTGCAATGTCATTTCTGGATAATGATTGACACTATCTTTTTCAAAACAAAGCAGCTGTTGTTACTCTATGAAGCTGGTGTTAGTATTGTGCAATATTCTTTCCTTTTCCATTCCATGATGGTACAATATACAGGCCTTCTGACAGGGTTCGTGGGTGCGGAACCGCACAATTCGATCAAACCTGCACAATAATGCACAATCCGAGAAATTTCGCAAAATCCCGCACAATAGGGAAATTTTTACTTGAAATTTTAATTGAAACCGGTATTTCAAGATTTCTAGAATATTTTTAGACTATTTTCGGACTATTTACCTTCAAAAGCAACTTTTCGATTGCGTTATCCAAACAACAAGGCATTCTTAGACATACATGATGTACTTAGAGGTTTGCGAGGACTTATGGGGCGATCCCCTTTTTGTTTTCGTTTAGCTCTTTCGATTGCTTTGACAAACAAAGAAATGGTGTAAAATAGGTTCTAAACTTCAGTCAATAAGATAAAAATTATTCAAAGTAAAATCTAGGAGTAAGTTAGCCATTACAGGAGAAAGATTGCGCAATCCCGCACAATTAACATTTTGTCGCGCACAATTCGCCTCCAAAAAAGCGCACAATTTTCATTTTTTTCCTGCACCCTGTCAGAAGGCCTGAATATGGTGAGACCATAATGTTGATGTGGCATCTGGACCTTGA
>BLFN01000038.1:1274918-1277418 GCA_014634225.1 Acropora yongei | reverse complement strand
ATTCTCCAAAGATTGGAAAACGCCATCAAACTTCACAAGGATGACAAAGACCATGCCTTAATTAACCCAGCTCTTTTAGCTCTGTTGAGAGGAAGAAGAAACAAAGAAAATCACGTTGAAAGATCTTGGAGAACTCGAGTTGTCCGCGACGCGCCTTCAAGTGGCAAAAGTACAGGTAAGACCGCGCCAAGAGCCAAATGTACATCCTTAGTTTCAGGTGCTTGTAGTGCAATATATATATTGTAGTGCGATACATGTGTCGATTGAACCGATTGAACCACAACACAATCACACTCACTCGTGCTCGCTGTCCGCCACCTTCGTTTCTTTCTCCCCAACAATACCGCCGGCTATACAAAATGTAAGCGCATCAAATAATAATGCTTAATAATGTTTAATATTTCTATAGCGCAAATTAGCATATGAATATAATCAAATGCGCTTTACAAATACATAACAGTTCTTATAAGCTTTCATAAAGATGCTCCAGTAACAACCACGAAAGCCACAAACTTTTTTACTTCTCTGGGCCAAGCTCGATTCCTTATTGTGTCCCTTTTAATACCCCAGATATTTGGTTCATTTCGTGTGAAATTACATAATTGATGTAACGTTGCTTTTTTCAGTTCCTTGTTCCAGGAAAAAAAGCCAAATACAAGAAATTGGAGCTAAGCGAGGTAATTCATTTGTCATATTTGCTCAGAGGTCGATGGCCAGAAATCTGCAAAAGAACGATGCTTATCATTTTCAGTATTAACTAGTTTTAGACTCAGCGGACACTATTCGGGGCAACTGCCATGGTTTTGCAGTTTTGCCCAAGTAATCCTTGGTATTCACATGACGTTAGTGTCCCAAACTAATCCTTAGGGAATTGATTTCAGTGGTACCGGTAATTTTCGATTTCAGTGTAAAAATGTCCTGTGGTTAACACGTTCATGAAAACCATTCCGGCATCAACCTTCGCACAGCTTGCGTAGTTTCTGATTCACAAGAGGCGTTGTGATCATTAGAACGAATTTTATTGATGATACTTTGAGGCAACCTGGACCAAGCTGTTCGAAGTAGGGCTAGCACTAATCCCAGGCTAAGTAGAATCAAATCCTGTAGGTTGCAATGATATTTAACTCGGTTTAGCGCTAACCCTGCTTCGAACAAATCGGCTCTGCACTCTAAACTTGGATGATAGCGCAAACTAATGGCCAAGGTCAAATGAAATAGATCGATATTGTCTCCTCGTAAGCATTCTCAGTTTTGATTGGCGTTTTTCGCATTATTTTTTCAGCGTTCAACGCCTCCTACACTCTAGATGCTCCATTTACATTCACTGTTCCACGTGAGTTGACAGTCATAAACGTTTGCATTGTTTTTCCTTGCGCGTGCACATCCCTTAAAAGTGGAAAGCAAATACATAGAAACGGAAAAAAAAATTCAATAAATAAAAAAAATACCTAAGAATCTGGTAACTTGAAAAAGCGCGAGTAAGAGAACGATGAATCATCAATCATGTTTCCCTGCAAAGAGTAAAGGAACGATTTGAGAGATTTCAGAGTTCCAGGAAGCAATTCTTTTTGTGAAATATTTACCGTTATTACTTCACCTGTTGCCAAGCCACTGTTTTCTTACAAAATGTTTGCGCTTACTGAGCTATTTCGTGTAGCTATTGTGAGTTTGTCGGAATCACTAGATAACCGGTGAATTGATTGATAAACCGTATGTTGGATTCCAATTCTTTGGAAAAATCTTTCGTGCAAAAGTCGACTGGAGTAATGTCAGAAGTTTCATTAACGGTCTCGGAGGCAACTCTCTATGAAGAGTTGAAAACGAGATGTTCCAAATACAATTTTATACAGTAGAAGCGAGGGAATGTGGTAGAGTTTAGCCCTCCGTAATTCCCCACAAGGGAAAGGCTGTAGGCACGGTCCTGATCATACGTCGCCACTGAGTATTTGACAAAGTAACAAAGTTTTTATTTCTATTTCATGGCAGCAACACAAGGTCCAAATAATGACGATCCTTGTCCAAACATAGTGGGCCTTCCTGCAACAATTGTGCTTGCTGTTACCTCAGCGGCAACTAAACCAACAGTAGCAACACCAGGAACAACAGCGTCAAAGCCATCTGCACGTCCTACCCAAGCTACTGTAGCAACTTCAAAACCGACCACAGCAACATCAAAAGCAACCGTAGCGACTTCTTCAAATGCAACACCGTCAACTGATTCCCCAGCTGTAGCTGCAGCTAAAGCCGCAGCAGCTTCCAAAGCAGCGGCTAAAACTAAGGCTGAACAGGATGCCCAGAAGGCTGCCGCAGCAGCGAAGGCAGCCGCGGCAAACGCCGCTGCAAAGGCACAGGTAGCCGTGAATGCACAGAAGGCGGCTGCCGCTAAGGCAGCAGCTGCCAAGCAAGCGGCTGTAAACGCCAAGGCTGCAGCAGCCGCACAGGCTCAAGCTGCAGCCAAAGCAGTAGCAGAGGCAAAGGCTGCCGCGGAGAAGAAAGCTGC
>BLFN01000038.1:1264918-1267418 GCA_014634225.1 Acropora yongei | reverse complement strand
CTAATATCTTCATCACCCAACCTTCTTACTTTTGTTGGACACTTTTTTGAATCCTTTAGGATGACCTAAGTTCCTTTTGATGAACTATGATTAATGAACAAAAATATTATTATTTTATGCACAGATAATTCTATTGAAATATTATCAACTGTATAATAAGAAAACTATCACAATTTTTATTTTTATTTTCTCCTTTTATTGACATGTAAAATTTTATGGAAATGGTGATTACATAAAAACTGAAATAATGGCATATGCGAGGAGCTGCTGCTGCAATATTTGCAAATAACAAAGTCTTGCAATTTATGCATGTATAACCATAAGTTTGTTTCACGGAAAGAACTGAATTGCCTGAGAACTATGAAATTAATAACAATATTTACTTTGAATCAATAATATTGCAATAATTTCAAGACCATGTCAAATTTGCCTTCAAAACAATACATTCTTTATGTATCATGACTACCACAAAATTGCAAGTCGTGTGTGAAATGATTGTGCCTTGCAAAATTGCAAAGTTTTTATAAAAGCTGATGAATTTTTTTTTTGTAATAATATAAGAATTTGTTCCAGTGTTAAGAAGGTCTTCACTGGTACAAAGGTTGTATACTATAATAACTATATTGACTGAAATTGCACAAATGATGCAAAATTATATATGAATAATGGCATTGCCACAGGTTGCACGCAATTTTCCTTTGGACAATTACAAAACCTCATTTTAAAAAATTATAATAGCTGTTAAGATGCATATTTTGCACTTCAAGGATATGCTTTTAGTCCAATCATGCATGCATGAGACACATGTTTACAAAGATCATCAAAGAATTTACCCTCACTTTTCTTCCAAAGAAAACTAGGTTACTAACTTTTAGCAATATATGTTCTATAAAATTAATCATAAAATAGGATTCTTTAGACTGATCACTATGTCATTTTTCTACAAACTGTCTCTAATTAATTGAAAATTAGACTTAATTTACAATGAGGGGGAGGAAATGGCTTGAAAAAAACTACTGTGTTTGCAAATCTCAACTCAAGCTATTTCCAGGAAAAATCTTACTTTAATGCAATGTAGGACTCAAAAAGCAGTCTCATTTCACCTTGGGGCACGTGATGGAGGCATAGGCCCTCTTCTTGGGGCCACAGGGGGCGCTGAATCTGTTGAAACAAAAAGAAAATGCATTCATAATAATTACACATATGAAGAGAAGAAAAATCAAAGCAGTCTGTGCAAGGTGCAAGTGTTAATGTTTTGTCTATGCAAAGACCTGTAAGGTTTGTAACTACCCTGCAAGAAAATAATAATATTTGTGGTTTCAGTTATTTGTAACAAAGGCTTGCTACTTTCTAGTAAAATTGAAGGCAAGGCTCTTGTCATTTATACCTCAGGGTCCGGTTGTTCGAAAGGATTCCAGGATTAGCGTGAACTTTTGTTTCATATTTTTAACTTTTTGTCAAAGTTTCTTTTGCTTATTTCTGTTTTTCAAAATTGACTTCTTTTCATGTAAAGTTTTGCTGAATGTCAGCATTGAACAACACCATGGACTAAAGAAATAAACTCCTTGACTAAGTTTTAATCTGGGGTTAGTGTTAATTGGCTTTTGAACAATTAACCGGGCCCAGGTCATTAAAGTAAAAAGAAAAAGAGTAGAAAACCTGGTGCTCTGGGAGATGGGAAGACTGAAATTCCACCCTGTCGAACTGAAGGTGGTAGCCTATCAGGTGGCAGAGGCCTTGAATCTCCTGAGGAAGGAGTTGGTTGAGGTCGTCTAGGAACTGGACGCTGCATTGTCACATTGCGATGTTCCTCTTGTGTAACCTCAAGAATAGGAGATTTTCCACCTTTTCTTGATTCCTGCAGTCATAATTTGGAATTAATTCTTGTTGGAGTCCTGACATTTTATTTTTATGAGAGCAGGGCTGGTGAAACAGTGAGGGAATTTGCCAGCCCCCAATATAACCCAGTTCTGATTCCTGAACTTGGCCTAATATGTGAGTTAAGTTTGCTGCATGGTCAATAGAGCATATTTCCATTGGGTGGAGGGAAATGCTCAAATTTGGCACAGGGAATCAATGATAAAGTTGATGAATCATTTAATTCATGATAATGAAGAAACTTTTATTCATTTTATTTATTTTGATAAATATTTTTGCCAGACTTTAATCAGTTACCTTTGAAGGGCAATCTGGAGATGTCATGGCTGCTAAAGAAAAAAAAGAAAAAAAGGCATGAGGTACTACAAGAACATATGATAGGAGTTACTAAATACTGAGTAAGTAAGAAACAACACAGGAATTAAGAGATGCGAGAGTTGGATCATACATATAGGTGCAGTCTGCCTGCGTGGAACAGGAGGACGAGCAGCAGGTTGTTCTGGTGAGTTCAAAATGGCCTGCATTTCTTCAACAGGTGATGTTGCAGCCCTCCTAAGTGGGCGAGGGTTTTCTTGCCTTCCTAAAATGAATACACAAAAAACAACTGAGCATCCAGGATAGC
>BLFN01000038.1:1249105-1256605 GCA_014634225.1 Acropora yongei | reverse complement strand
GGATACAGCAATTTAATTATTTGTCTGTTCGCAGAAGTCTGTGCTCAAGACTTGATTAACCACTGGAATTGTATTATTAGAGGACACCATCTCCAGAGAGTTTTCAGTGCTCATCACTAAATGCATGGCTATTTGTGATTTCATATTTTTCAGGTGTTTGTAAATTTAACGTTGATAGATTTTGCCCAGATTTCCAAAGAAGGACCAAGGATTTTGCCCTTGGAAATTATGTATGCACTGAATCCAGGCTGTACTGTAGTCTATACTTTTCAGCCCTCCCTTTAATAGCAGTACTAGTTATCCCTTTTTATATCAGCACAATTAACTTGTATTAAAGGAGTAATATGAGTAGAGCAATTGTGGGCATCATTATTCATTATCATGTCTTCTCAGTGCATCATATATGGAATAGAAATTTGCCTCGTTTTAAACCACTTCACACAGACAGTTTTGCCCTTGCTTCTTTATGAATAAATTAATTATAGGGATCAGCAAACATGAAATTTCACGTATTCACTTTGTCATATAATATACCTACAGGATCAGAGTAAACGAGAGTCAATAATTTTTTTTCTTTTAGCAGCTGAATTTTCAACAATTCCAGGCCAGGTGGTAAGAAGTGGTTAGGGTTTAATACTGCTTGAAAAGGAGATCACTGCCTTGCTGCCTCTAGCCTGCTGTTTTTTCTCCTCCCAACAATGGAGGCTTGTAGGGTAACTGGTAGTCAGGCATTTATCATGCAACATATTTATGAAAACATACTTGCAGCCATTGATAGCTGGGATTTCTTGTCAAGGCCAAGTTGTCTGGCTCTTATAGCAGCAGCGTTACTGGCTGAACGATAAAAGTCCTTCGTGGTCTGGTCAGCTGGTCGGTTTGATGTTGGCTTGACATAGCCAAAACTGTCTGGTGTTTGTTCTGAAGATAAAATAGTTCAGCGAGAAATTTACAATGCTGCTAAGATTCTGGAATAAGATATCCAGACAACTGAATTGCAGTTCTTTCTAGCTTTACAGTGTTACATTGCCTCCATCAGTGATGATTAGTACACAAGCAAAAGCATTAATTTTAATATAAACATGAAAGAGAACCTTCAATCCTTATTAAGCTGCTGAAACATTTGAGTCATTTGAACTCACAGAGACAAGGGAAAGGGAAATACATTATTACAATGATGATATGCTGGCATTATCACAATGATTGATTATTTCCTTACAGCAAATGAAACAAAGGATTTAATATTTCCATGATCTTTACCTGATTCAAAATAGAGGTGTTCAACACCTCCACTCTCTCCGTGTTGCATGACCTCATATAACTCATCATCTTTTTTGTCAGCCAAACTATCATCAGCTACCATATCTTCATAGATCTCTTCTTGTTTGCCAGATGTCATATCTTCATACGTTTCTTCTCCATCACCATGTTTATCATCAGAGGCCATGTTTGAATATAACGGGCAACTATCTTGGCTTGGATCATTAGCATACTCATGTTTATTGCCAATGTGAGTTGGTTTGATACACACTCCTTCCCTCATAGCAATATAATAGTATGCACCATCATCACGACGAATTTTGACATAATGCTCCTCATCCTTGTCTCCATCAACGCCAGCGTACCACTCTGATGACTCATCACCTTGGTCTTTTAAGACGTAACAGTAAGAACCATCAGGTTTCTGCATTCTCACATAAATGCCGTCATTGTCTCCTTGACCCATTTTGATATACTCACTTCCACTATCCTGTGCATAATATACAGAAAACAATCAGGCATAGTTTGATGCCAACTCTGGCTTAAAATCAATGCAACTTAAAAAGTTACAATATTATTCCAGACCCAATGTTTCAACACTCCTGTCTATAGTGTCTTCATCAGGTGTGATCTTAAGGTAAGTGTTACAAGACTGATCCTTTTATGCAGGACACTAGACAGGAGTGTCAAAATGTTGGGTGTTGAGCAGTAACTTTTTAACTTGCATTCATTTTAAACCAGAGTAGCATGAAACTTCATCTGGCGAAGGGCTAATGCCCCAAACATCAGCTTTCTAAATCTTTCACGGTGGTAATTCAACCTTTATCAACTCGTTTGATAAAACCAAATTTTTTGCTTTACTCTCCCACCAACACAGTACCACATTTTCTTTTGAAACTAGAAATCAGTTCACATGGCTGCTGCATGACCTGTAATCTACCTACCAAGTTCCACATTAGCAGGAATCACATAAGATGACAATGATGCAAGTCTGACTTGCTGTTTGCATCAAGATGATCACTCTTCGTGTTCTGGTCTACTTTTCATCAGTACAAAAATGTGATTAATTAAAATTTCATTTCTGAAAGGGAATATTGTACAGGTGGGAAGTAACAAAAGAGATTTTGGAATATTAATTACATTACATCACATTGTGGATTATAAAAACACAAAACATTCAAAACTACGTGATGCTTATCCATGTTTAAGTGGTTTCTGTGCTCAGGTTACAAATTTAAAGCCCAGAACTGAGTATTATATGCAGCGTCATGATAAGAAATCCTTGGATGATTGAATTGAAAGAATTATGTGTATGAACACCTAGGTGTAATCAATTTAATGCAAATGAAAGATTTGTATCCATAGATAATTTAATGCAAATGAAAGATTTGTATCCATAGATAGCCATGAACTGCATCATCTGGGGTTGAATGTAACCTGTGCATATTTTCTGCAACTATCGTGAAGTGCGATTGCAGTCTAACTCAATGAACTTACCTGAAATCTACGTATCTCATCTGCCAAATGGTAAAATCCAAGACTCTCTGCCAAATTGTATGGCCGTTGACCGTCGTAATTTTGTAATGAGCAAGCTTCATGAGCCCCAGGATACTTTAAAAGCTCTTGGCAGAGATTTGTTAATCCATATTTGCAGGCAAAATGAAGCAAAGTGGGATGCTCTGCATCAGATTTTTCTATGGGATACACACAGAAGTAAGAATACAAAATCTAGTACCTTGTGGCAGCAATAGTGTTAATCAAATCGAATCATGTGTGAATTAATCAATTTCGTGACAACCCAATTTTAAGGGGCCATGTCACGTTACTTTTGCTGTTTTCTCAGCAAAACTTCACAAATACAATTCCCTATTGCCTTTACTTGCAATTGTGGATATTTATATACTTCTTCGAACACGATAAGAAGATCCACGATACATTTTTATGGAAAGATCGATCTAAGGTAGATTCAGGGCCAGAAACTTGATCAGTTCAGAGTGAGAAGTTGAAAAAGTTGGCGAACTTTTTCAAGTTGTAATCCATCTCCATCTTTGCCATCCATAACAATCTGAGATGGTAACCATGCAGTCTCAGGGCTGTAATATAGTCTTGTGTATAAAGCAAACTGAATAATTATTATTACTATTTTCAGGTTTCCATTGATTTAAAGACATCTTTTATACTTTTAAAATAAGACCAAATATTGTGAAATTGTCCCTTTATAAATAGTATCAGTGTTCAAGCCAGACCAATAACAATAATTATTTTAAAGCTTTGAAAGGGTACGGTCCAACCTGCTATTTTTCTGTCCAAAATCTCTGCCCAGGAAAGTTATCTCTGCATTATCATTAGCTTCTGTGGTTATCTATCTCAAGAGCCCATGATATTTCTAGTACAGAGAGCTGTAGTCATCTTTTTGAAATATATATTCTAAACGGGCAAGTTAGAAAATCATATATCATGGAAATTTTCCACCCTTTCAATTTTTTTAGTTTAATTGGCTAACGACTCTGTGTACAGATGTAAGATAAGGTTTTAAATCTCAACTTCAAAATAAAAGATTTACATCAGGGAAAAAATAGTTCCTCCTCTCATAGAGGAACATTATCTTGGATTTGGATCCAAGATCCAGAACATCAGTGCAGTAATTTATCATTCATTTTAATGTACATCAAAAAGTGACTGTAAAACTAGAAAATGTAGAGCTACCTAGAAAACTTGTTATAAACTTGAAAAAGATTAAGACTGTTAACCTGTCCTTTCCTGATGGTGAGTGCCAAGGAATTCAAATCCAGGAGGGGCTTTAGTCTTGAAGGTCACAGCGAGAGAATGGTCCAGTTCATGAAGTTCTGGTGGTGAGATCTGAAGAGCTTCACACATGAAACTAATTGGATCAAGGGCTCCATAAAGCAGTCGGTAAAGGGAGTCACTCCTTGAGGTGAACTCAAATTTGTGTTGGCCCAGCATGTTATTTCCATGAGAAACATACACTGTCACAACACAAGCCTTTTTATATTCTAAAAAAGTATAAATAAAACCAAATTGAATCAGAAAATACAATGTCAATTAACAATGACTTGGAAGTGAACATGATTTATGTAAAGCATTATATTTGTTGGTGTTGATTATTTTGCATCCATTTTAATTTGCCCTCTTTTGTGATACTTTTCCCCAGAGGTTCTCCAACTTTCCCATGGATGCTAACCCTCTAAGGATACATTAAAAATCTTAAGATTTTATTCAAACATGACAACATCCCATCCCCTGAAAATCAAATGTGCCTCCCAAGTATATAGGCTATCATTACTATAACTGGCCTTCAAATAACAAAAGAGAGACATCAGTGAGGAAATAACAATATTATCATTGTTCAGCAGAATTTTATGCACTGAGAGGCAACTGAACTTTGAGAAAATAATAATATTATTACTTTGAAAAGTCACATGATTGGAATTTATGTGAAATAACACTATGGAAATCATGACTAAACAAGAAACATTAAATACCTCCATGAAGGTACAGGGGTTTCATTAAGAATTGAGAAACAGGAGATTACTTGAAAGTAACAGGAGGGTTATTATGGAAGGGCAAAGCTCTGTCAGGAAACAAGCAAAATTTAGCTGGAGAATTCTGTGTAGTAGCCGAAGAATTTTCCGATCTCCGATGCCTAATGAACACTCTGAAGGTATATTTCAGAATTATTAAGTGACAATGTCATTGCCATTTATGGTACAGGGATGGTGTAGCGGTGAGAACACTTGATGGGCCCTTCCACCAAAGTTGCACAGGTTCAATTTCCTGACCCACTGCCATTGGTGGATTGAGTTTGTTGGTTCTCTACTCTATTCTTAGAGGTTTTTCCCAGGGTACCAAAAACCAACATTTGATTTGATTTTAATAATAATTTGTTGAGATTCAGTTTGATTTGTCTCCCCGACTAGTATGGCACATGTAATACAGTCAAATGCAATTTAACGGAGTTAACAACAAAGAGCGCTTGTGCTCCACTGGAGGTCAGCGGTGTCGACACATATGCGCATGTGTCGGAATTCCACGTGCTTGTGGATTGTAGCATATAGCTTAACGACGCGGCGTACAGGAGGCATTTCCCTTGCGTTTCATAGTGTGGCAGTTCATCCCCCAGGCAGTTCTCCTCCCACCCCCTTTCCACTGTTTCTACACAGTGACGGGTGCCTGTTCCTCTTGCTGCGTGGGGGCTCATGGCTGGGTTGCCAGGATAATTGCCAGCCATGGGAGTAGTCTTCATCTGGGAGCTGGCTGCCAATAGTGGAAGCTACAGCTGGATGCTTCAGGCACCCAACCTCCATTTTAGTGATGCAGTTGTTAACCTGACTACAAGAAATGCGACTTGGATAAAATTGTCGCTGTTATTGCTCTTAGCCAATCAGATTGTCAAAATTGATCAGGTTTAAATTAGCACAAGTTAAGAAATTAATCCTAAGTATTTCATGTCCTATTGACTGTGCAGCTGTCTTAGGTTACATAATATAGTCTTAAATGTGATCTGCAAGGAACAGCAATCTTTCTCAATTGGCTCTAACATACGCAAGCCAACCAGAATGGCAATACGGTATATAGTAAAAATTGAAACCAAAGTAAGATTTCAAAGTAAAATAGCAGACATTGCAGAGCCAACATAAAAAAGTATCTTTGTCTAGGAGAAAAACAATTATTGGCAGCAAGAATGAGAGATCAGAAGATTTCTTCTGTATCCCAGTGACACTTGATCCCAGAGAGGTGGCTGGACGGCTTTCAGACACTTGTTGCCATTAGTCAACCTATTGCAGATTAGTAAAAAAATTATAGTTTGCAAAGAAATTTTGATCCTGTGTTGGTGGCATAGCGAAACCCAAAAAATTTGGTTTTATCAAACAATTACATTGATAAAGGTTGAATTACAACCATGAAATTTTGGAAGTTTCAAGCATTAGCCCTTCGTCAGAGCCCTTTACTCTAATGAAGGGCTCACGCTTTAAATATCAGCTTTCCAAATCTTTCACAGTGGTACATCAACCTTAATCAACTCATTTGATAAAACCAAATTCTATTGCAGAATAGACTGCAAGAAATCCCTTATATTTATTAAAGTTTTAATCTTATAGGTAAAACTAGACTAGTCACTTGCCTGGTGTTTCCAATATCAATGTCGAACTATTCGCTAGAACAGCAGGAACTTGCACACTTCCAGCAGAACCCACAAACTCAACCTTAAAGGTTTCCCTGGACTTCTGCACATTTAAGCGATGGTCAAAAATAATGGCAACCTTTTCTTTGCACTGGAGAAACAATAATAACATTTGAAAGATATCTAAATGTTAGTTTATTGTAAGAGAAAACTATTAATCAAAATATTGGTTCTGCAAACAAAACGGGGAACTTTCACACTGTTGACACATGCGCCATGGGGCACCAAGTAAATCAGCTAGCTGTTGACATAAAGTTCATCATTCGTGGTCAATACATGTACAGTTGATACACAATAGTTATTACTTTTCCTCTGAGACTATAATGCCAGTAACTAATAACATTTGAAAGTACACTCCTGATACCCACAATTTCAATTAGGTCATAACATTTGAAAGATATCTGAATGTTAGTATAATAGTAGTCAAATAGTCAGTACTGCAGACACAAGGTCAAAGTTTCACACAGTGGACGCATTTACATGCCATATGGAGCACTGAAGTAATTATGTAGCTGAATGACACTAAGCTTAGTTCATTCACAGCCAATACAGTTGACAGATATCCTATTTCTTTTTCTCTGAACCTTGGCAGTATTTTTCCTGACTCCCATAATTTTGCAACGAAATGTGTGCTTGTTCTCATATCTAAAATCTTCCCCAATTTGAAGCAAATATTTGTACTTACATTGTGTTCAACTTTGTCTGGGAGTATGGCTTTAATATTCACCTCTAAAACAGAGTAAGATAACATAAATGCATGTTAACATTAATTTAATTGCACAATAATTGTGCTTAGCTACTCGTGTAGACCTTTGTTTAATTTGCTTGTCTGCTTAAGCACTCATGTGCTTAGCAACTCATGCATTGACACTATCATGACACCTTCATGGTTGTATAAAAGAAACCCAAGTAAGAAGTTATTATACCTTTTATAAGACCCTACTACATTTTTGATCCATGGCAACTAAAAAAGATTATAATGTAACAGAAATTCCTGTTAAGCTCATGTTCCATAAATATGCATATTAACTTTGTACGAG
>BLFN01000038.1:1165400-1167900 GCA_014634225.1 Acropora yongei | reverse complement strand
GGAGGGTGGCAGTGACCAATATTTACTTCACGTGGTCCTCAGCTATAACCAAGGGTAACATCAGTGAAGGGTTTAGAGTGGGAGAAGCTTTCTACTCCACTCTAGTTTGTCCGTTACAAAAAATTTCATGCAGTTTAAGGCAGAAGCGTTATTTAAATCACGGATATTAAAATACCCTTCCTCAACTGACTGGAATTTCATTTCCGTCGTCTTTGGAGTTACTAAATAAAAATCCGAAAATTTGTAAACAATCTATTTATTAGGTGTCTCCAACTAGTTGGGGTAGTGCCTTGATCCTGAATTCTTTCTTCTTGTTTGCCGTCTTTCAAATGTAATAGTGTTTCTGAGTATGTGACCGAATATGGAATTTTAATTAAGCCGTTCCTGAGGAAAACGTGTAACGCGTTGAATTGTACATGTTTATTAACACGCACTTATTGTTCTTTCTATCAGTGGCACTTTTTTTGCCATTGAAGTTAATACGCTTCTTGAAAGCGGTCTGAGTGATACTTAATTGAAAATTTCTGCCAAATAACTCGCCTTTTTTGTTCTACGTTCATGCCTCATTTAACCCTGATATGCCTTGCCCGGAAAATCAAAATTTCCCTTCTTTTCTCACCGCCCTTGTGATACTTCATAGTAAAAATAAAACGAATTCACACTATTCTTTATGGCTTTAATGCCACTTAAATTGCCTCCAGACATCTGCTGTCTATTTGTCTTTGTCGTACTGACAACAAAAAATAATCCAAAAACACTCTGTTGAGACGTTCTCAAAGTAAAGAGACCAAGAAACAGTTACTGTTTCAAACTGCTGGTTAGAGTACATGGGACCGATTTGTCCCGTCGATTGCCGTGTGATTATTGCATGCACGCGCACGATAATGAAAAGACAGGATTCTTTTTAGCCATGCAGTGAAACCATTTATTGTTCATTGAAAGGCAATGCTTGGGTTCAAATTATTTTCTCTGTAAATGGCTAAAAAACCGGTAAAATAGACTTTGATGCTATACTGAAATCTTTTAGATTTCATTGATTGATCTAGCCAGTTAATCACGTGAAACATTTAATGGTGCAGCAGCTAGCCCTGTTTCTTGTGGAGTTCCTTATCTATAAAGAGCGAACTCAAGTCAAGAACAACAAGTCATATGACCGATAGAGGAATTTGAAGGTTCAAAATTTTAAGTTACATGTGATATTACTGAACTGATTATGAAACAAATTGCCCTTTGACGAAAAGGATAATGCACAATTCACTTTGGTAGCTCCCCTTTATGACTCCGCTTGGTACGACGACCATATCCAGCTTTCAATGAGCAACAGGCAAGCTAGAATTGAAACATTTCAAAGTACACTTACTATAATGCTACTTATATTCATCAACAATTAATTAACACAATAGGCTGATTTAGCAACAGGACGGGAACAACTGGAGGGCCAGCGGACCATATTTGGGTATTTGAACTACGCTCGCCGTTGTCAGGTGACGCCTCCGTTCTCTTACTAAACACTTGATATAAACGAACGTCACGATTGACAGATTTGCATTTCCCCGAGAGTGATTTTTAGCCAAATGATCATCAGACATGTCTTTGTAGCCGAAGCAAAGGGGGCAATCTGCTTAATTAAAAAAAGTTTGACACCTTAAAAATAAGTTTAGGACACGCCAGCGCCTCTTTATCACGCCGCGTGAAAACATTTCCGGTGAAGTCATGACAGTGCAAAAAGAAATGATGCTTGTCTTCTGAATAGATATTTTAGGATTAACCTTCTTTCATGTTATTGATGGCTTACAACCAACTAATAGCTAACTGGGCATTTCCACTAGAAACAATTAATGCCCTATTTGTTTTTGTCGTATTAGAAATACGAGGAAGAAAAATTGCTGAACGTTTTAATGATGGTAATCTGACTTCCATCCTCCCTCATTTAAATTTTGCTTTTCTTCATGTGAACACATCTCAAGGCGGTACGTTTTGGGTTTGACGTCTTTGAAATTAGTAAATAGTTAACGAACTAAATGATAATGACATTCACTAAAGAATTATCGACCCAACAATGAAGCAGTCCTAACTGTTACAAGGAATAATCCATTATTTAAGCACGTGACTGAAATACTGCATTTCACCTTAAAACTGCAAGCGAGACAAAGTTAGCAGTTAGGTGATTCAAAGGACTACATCCCATGACGTTCAAAAGAGCATTGTTTGCGGAACAGAACAATTACTTTTACGGAAAGCTACGGAATAAGTATAAAAGAAACGAAAAGTAGGTTTTTGTATCTACATATATGTATCAGATTTTTTTTTTACTCTTATACGTTGTCATTTTTATTAACATGGTTTCGGTTAGCGTGATGTTATTAGGCTCAGCAGAGCAAGCGAACACTTAGTGATTGGAGGAAAAAGAAAAAGGGAAACTATCACTATTAGTTGTCCGATTCACCATTTCTTGCGTCCTCATGATCAAGACACAATTTGGCCCATGTCTGAAGTAGTT
>BLFN01000038.1:1109343-1111843 GCA_014634225.1 Acropora yongei | reverse complement strand
AACAGACTGAAAAAAATAAGAGGTTGGGGGGGGTATATGTGTTGCATGAGACTTGGGGTAAAGGTGACATGCAGGGAGTGGTGAACATGTATTTTGTTTGCTCTCTTATTGTTTGCCAAAATCAGAGACTTATTCGCAGTCTTTTTTTTTAAAGTAGTGGGCTGACAGTGTTTTGGCATAGATTATTTCTCAAACTCAGCTCTCAAAAGATAAGTAAAGAAAACATTGTTAAGCATTGTATTTCAAAGACAACTCCTCACCACCATACTGTCTTGATGAGTGGTTGCTTGCTGCTGCATTACCAGATGACAGAGTGCCATATGATGGCGTGCTACCAAACTCGTCACGAAGCATTGATGGAAAGATGAATGACTATCAACAAAAAGAAAACAAACAGTTTTAAAATTGAATCAATAACCATCCATTAAATATTATGAATATGGTGCATTTCAATATCATTGCTCTTAAGTACCTGTAAGTAAAACAATTATTGTTGAAAGATCTGAAAAAAAAAAAAAGTCTCAAGGAATCTAGATTCTGATTGTTCCTTGCTTGTTAAGTCTCTCTCTCTGCAACTTCTCAAGTAACTGAATACAAACTGCAGTGGTCTTTCATTAATTTTAGAACAACCATAATTTTTATAGGTTCACTATAGGGAAGAGAAAGCATCCAGGGATGGTGGTGAACAATTTCATGGATTAAAATTCTGACTTTAGTGATGCCAGTTATGTTTGTCTGGTACAAAGAGGGATACCTTCTCAATGGAAAATGCTGTTTTAAACTACAAAAAAACAGTATGTTGTTACGAGAAAAACCACCTCTTCTTAAGAAAACAAAATATAGAGGTTTTGCACGGCAGCCATATTGGATGGCAGGACAATGAAAATTATTTGCATTAGAAAGAACATTTGTTGCCATAGGAAAAAGAATCTATTGTTCCTGCCATCCAATATGGTAGCTGCCGTGCAAAACCTCTATACAACAGCCAGGGCATAATTTGAACCCAGGGTAGACCTTGGACCCTTGCCACTGGAACTTCTCTTTCTCTTTTGGCAGTTGAGCTAAACAGGGTTTGAAATTGCTGATACAGAAGCAAAAGCAACTGATGAAGCATTCAAAACACTTGCTGGAGGAGGGGGGGGGGGTGACTGATGAGAAACTGTCTTATATGTCAAAAAATTTCTTCAACCCATGCTTGCTTCAGTAAACATGTTTGGGGACTTCCTTTTTAATAAGCCAAAAATTTAAGATGCCCCCACCGTGCCCCTCACCTGTGTATTAGGGCATAGCTTTGTTAAATCATTATTCACATCTTTCTTTTAAAATACTGGCATGAGGTACCCCCCTTGGGAACATTATGGTAATATTTTTGGAACAACCCCTTTTACCTCTTACATTTTTTAGGGTCCTCCATTTTCTTATCATTCCCTCCTGCCCCAAGTTTTTGTGAAGGCTGCCTCACTTTTTCGCTAAAGTCACGTTAGTCGCAAAATTGCAACTATTTCACTTTGTTGATGAAAAATTAACATGATAATAATAGTTTGGAGTTACAAGGGCTACACAAGAAATAGCTTGGGCTCATTTTAAATTACAGTAGTAAACAAACTTTTTTCTGACACTAAAATTTCGCCTCTAGTCGTTAGAAATTCCAACCTCCGAGCCCTGGAAAGCATTCTCCAAGGTGTCACTTAAGTAGTGGCTAACAATAAAATGATCTGCTCTCCTTGGGACAGCATACGTGTACAAAGATAAACCAACCATCGCTTGTGTTGGAAAGCTAGGGTGATACGCCTAGCTAAAATGGCAGAATTCAGTTGTCATGGCATAACGACGTATGAAGAATTGATGTAGTGCTTTTTTTACTCACAACAGTTTCTGCTTGCAAAGGGTCGTAGTGAATCATCTTCAATCTCAATTAATTACATGTGCATTTGATGAAAGTTTTCTATTTAGTTAATTTAAATCAGCCATTTAAAGTGGTTGAATGATGCTCTCATAAATTTACGGACAGATAGAAATCACGAGATAGTCATGATATCACGCTGCAGAAAAAAGTGCAAACGAAAAATGAAAGCCTATGGCTATGACAAGCACGGAACAAGTCAAGACAACGGCGAGGATAGTAGCCGATCTGTGCGTGAATTGCAAACTTAACTCACCCAGAAATTACAGATAAGAAGTACTACAAGATCTTCTGCGAAGGAAAGTCGTCTTTTGAGAGAAAGGTGGGTGTTTCGAGGGTTACAGATTCACCAACTGAAGTTACTACCGCTTTAATACAATCGGAAGTATTCACCACCATCCTGACGCCCATACCTCCCTCGTCGGGAAACGTTGACGTTTCTGTCCTACCGAAGGGTAGAACAGAAACAGAAACAAAATAGCTGTAGAATGAAATGTGTTGCATTGTTTCTGACCGCAGTGTATTTCTTAAAGTTGAAAATAAATAAATAACTAAAACAAACAACGGCAATATCAACAAAAACGGGTGATGGTATAC
>BLFN01000038.1:1072882-1077882 GCA_014634225.1 Acropora yongei | reverse complement strand
ATCAAAATTGAGCATGCAATTCGGTGTATTTCTGGGCATAACTGGGGATGGTGTTTCGGAGATAGATCCAGTCTTAACTTCAAGTATTTAATACCCGGAGCACTGGCACTTAGTGAGATGGAGGAGGCATCTAATATAATGGGTTTACCATCGACCTCCAGCGATACAAGTTCTCACACATCGCTGACGGGACAACCGAAATTCAGGAAGTTACCTTTTCTCTTATGTTTCCCTAGTGCTTTTGCACTACATTCTGGAAAACATGGCTTTGCGAAATGTGGACACTAGGAAGAGGCGTCCTTATCGTCCTTGTGTCCAGGTTTCGCGCGGTCTTGCTTTTGTATTTTATCTCGCGCTCAGCGGACAAAACGGCGAAGAAAGGACTCCTTGTCATCTACGGTTACCAGGCCTAAATTTACTAACACTTTACCATTTCGGCACGTTTCTCCTTCGTATCCAGTCCCAGAACAGTCACATTCCCACTGTCGTATCATTTCGATACATCGACCACCGTTGGCACATTTCTCTGTGTGGCATGCGCCGGAACATGTCTCTTCTGCGTCTACGGGTGTCCTCATTTGTCTTGCTTTCTCCAGACGACCGTTTGGAGATCTGTTTAACCTGATGTCGCCTATGCATCCTTGAAAGAGGGATTCTCTGCCATTTGAGAGAAAGAGAACGGATTATCAATGGTCAGCATCGTGACAGAACCGGGGTCGTGGCTGTAAGTGTTAGTCCAAGTCTCGATGTTCTACTCTATCAAGCGGTTTAAGTTTAGCTGGTATTGCTTTAACTATTTAAATTAATCACTCTTACCAACAAATAGCAACTGCTAATCTAGGCGGGCAGAGTGTGAAATGTATTTACTTGTACCGATCTCGTTTTCAAACGATTGCAATCCCAATCTTCGAATGAAGTTTTTAATAGGGAATGAAAAGAACGCTCTTTCTTTACACGACTACTCCCAATTCTGGCAACTAATTTCAACTTCTTTACTTGGTTAAAACTAACACCAACGCGTTTCACTCAGATACCGTGCCACCTTTGGGCTGGTTAGTTGCCATGTTCGTTTTAATCTTAGTCAACTTTCAAATCCGATTTTTGAAAAGTTGTCGCCTCTCGTTTCTACTCATCGAATTGAGATTGCTGGTTCATAGGTATCTTTTCAGGAGCGCGCACGAACTGCCAAGACTCCTGTTCAATCCAGGGACCCGTCGCGCATGCACACATTCTATAAGGTGAACATATTCGAAGGCAGTCATACAGAGCTGTTGCTAGGACTCATCTGCATGGTGCATCCATATTAGTGCAGTAGAGGGCAAGTTTAGACGGCAATCTACATGGTTGAAACCGCTGCCAGTGCCTGCGCATGAGAACATTTGAAGGGATAAGCTTTTTCAATGCGTTATTTACCAGTTATTGCATTCCAAACAATATTAGAGACCATTTTTGTGAAATAATGGTAAGTTCGCAATTAATTCTTGGTAGTTCTAGCCCGTTTTCTGGGCAAACGGACAATCTAGAGGCTAGGTGTTATGGAGGAGTGGATTCACCCCGAGATGACAACCTGTCCGTAAAAGCTGACGCCTTTAAAGTGTGTCTTTTCATCCGGCGGTTTTAGGTGACTAAAAGTGGTCTATTTGCTCTTTGTATGAATGAAAAGTGATCCTCGATGACAGATTTCACGGTTAAAGTGGCCTAAACGACGAGGCAAATTACTCAGGCAGTGCTAATGAGCTCTTATTACTGGCTAATGCATCACTGTTACAACTTTTTCGCTATGAATCATTCAGTATAGCGGGAACAAAAAATAAATTAACAAGGCACTGAACCAGTAATCATTCATTTATGATCATTTTGTGGCATGAAACTTTAATGAAACTTGATTTTAACTGAAACCTTTGCCCGAGAAATGACACTTTTACTGTTATTTACACACTACTACCACATTGCAAGCCTTTGGTTTAATTGTAGCGAAAATGTTTTTTTTTTTTGTACGCCCACACGTAGTCATGTGCAAAACCTTGAATGTTTCCTATTGCGAAATTACACCCATACCCACGGTTTCAAAGCTTAATCAATGATCCTTTTGGAAAAATGTTTTGTGAAACATCACTGAGCATAATGTTATTGTATCATGACAGTCACCAGGAAAGTATCAATGATATTTAAACGTTACCTTACGTCGAGGAAAACTTCACGGAATAAATCAAGGTTCGACCATCGACGCCCTATGAGTGGAATTCCTGCTACAAACAAACGGTCGTAGACCAACTGTTCGTCATTTTTGGTAAATTTAATGTTAGGTTTTGCAGGATAAATATCATCTATGGAAAAGATTATCTCTTTCTCTGTTGTTTCAATTTTGACCTTATGCCACTGGACATCAGCAAAGTCGTGTTCAATTATGCTTTCTTCGATTTTCTCCATTGTTTTTCCAATTCGCGCGCGCAAACGTGCCTGGCCAGGTATGAGAAATAAGTCCATAAATTGATCTTTTTGTCCTATGTCCCCTTGATAAAAAAGCAAGGCCTTTTCTCGTGAGCTTGTCTGGAAGAAAAACTGTAAAGTCGCATTAGGACGCCAGTTCCACGGCTCATACTCAGCGTGTGAAACCGTCGGCGAATTCTTTCGAGCTATTCGCCCTGTAAAACGCAACCCAGCGCCGCTCTCGACAAATGTGTTTTTCTTCGGTAATATGGAGGCCATTATCAAAAATAATATTACCATTATGTGTCGTCGTGTCATAGTTAACTTGTCTGGCGGCAAATATCACAGTGATTGTCTAGATGCATGCTGCTGGTTTAAAAGGCGAGCTTGCATTGCGTTTTAATAACCTCCAAAGACAAGTTGATTCGCTCGCTGTCAGCAGCTATCCACCGCATGCCCGCTATCTGTGATTAAGACAACGTCATTGGTGAATTGTGCTCCGTGCTTATCTCTTAAAATAGCACATATTTTGGAAAATAGAAAAAACTCAACAAGAGTCCTTCATGAGAAAAGGAAGTCATAAAAATTTGACGGTGTTTGTTGATTCCTTCTTAAAGATATTTGAAAATATTTGAAAGCTGCGCACGAAAATCAATTGGCAACCTTACAATTGCATCCATCTTGCAGATGACACGTAAAATCATGCTTTCAAAATTTAAGCTTATTTCCTTAAGTTCTGAGGCGTCATAATTGCTGTGCTTTGATAGAATTTTCATTTTAACCACTCATAGTCCGCTTTTGTGTCTTAATATCTTGAAATGGTTCTCGTTTTTTTCTTTGCATAAACTAAAAAAAACTGTTTCACCTAGGCAACGTATTCTATTGCAGATTTTCTTTTTTTTCGTCGTGGCGGACAATTTCGAAGCTGCCTTGTATGCATTCAAATGAGCGAAATCTGTGTCTTCACTCTCGTTTGTTTAGATTCATTGGAAAATTTGCTCTGTTTATTTAGAGAGTAAGTTCATAAAAAATTCAGATATTTATCCAACGCCGGTTGGTTTGCGAAGCAAAGTTTAACCTAGTCCTCGCAATCCTTTTTCTTTTCTCACTGGCTGTTCTAGTCTACGTGCTCTCAATCGTTTAAAGATTGAACAGGCGGAGTGTGTAAAACATAAGCGGAAAACGAAGGCCATTAAATAATTATTTCAATCAAAGAGCCTTCTGGTTTTGGATTTAGTGTTTTCTTAAAATAGACATTAATTGCACGATAATGATTATAGTCCGTTCGGTCTGGGAGTAAAGGTGCGTTTGTTGGAAATTGCGTTCAGAAAAGGTGATACAAGTTTCGACTCTCGATTAAATAGTGAGCCTTCTGCATCTTTTGACTCCAGGCAAGTGCAAATGAATTAATGACGAATTAAAACGCGACATGACTTTATTTCATATTAAACCGGAGAGATGAGTTGTCGAAGCTAAAGGGATCAAACTGAAAATGATAATTAAAACTGCTTGTTAGTTTAGTTCCATGAACCTCTCATATCTTTTGTCACTTTCTGTCACTTTTTCAGACAGCTCCATTATTTGTTACATCATATATGTTACATTCCATATGTTAAGTTGTCTTCGAAACAAAAAAATTACTGATACAATTTTTGTCACATACACGGATGGACAAACCAGGAATATCATTAATATTTCGAAATGGCAAAAACAACTTAACTGCCATTTTCTTGTAGATGTTTATGTTTTCAAGTCACGACAATTTAAAATGAGGCAAAATGAGACATGTTTCACACTTGATTTCCCGGGGACATCAGTCATCAATTACCTCACGCTTCTCTTGTGATTGCTTCGGCGGAAAATAGTTTTACCCTTGCAAACATTTTCTCGCTTTTCCTCCTCTTAGGAAAAGGCGAGTTAGGCTATGATTTTAAAAGAAGCGAAGTTTGTTTCTGACAATATAAACCCACGACTCCCCGAGGCAGAACTTCTGCCAACCGTAATGTAAAGCATACTTGAATAAAGAAAAACATGCGCTTTTTTGCCCGTTATTTTAATGTTTTTGTTGTTGTTTGGTTTCCTGTTTTTGGACCTACGATTTCCTTTCTGAAAAAATATACATTTGTATTCTTTTTTATTAAGAGGGACGGGAAATTGAAATCAAAGTACCAAGAATTCCTATAAAACGCTTTTAAGATGTTATAGAGTTAATTTTGCAATGGTTGCTGATAAGGGTTCGCGCAAACAATTAGTTCGTCTTTTTGTCAGTTCATCGTAGCCCAATACACCTAAATTTATTTGCGATGACAAATTTCACAATTTTGGTAAAAATCGTGGTTTCTTCTCCAAGAGATCAAGTTTTAGTCATATCACCTGTCTTAGCAGCTTTGATGATCATAGAACTGGAGAATCTGCGGTCACAGTCTTACAATTAAGTTTTAATCTGAAGCGATTGGTCTCCTAGAATCTAGAACACATGTGGACTCGCCATTTTTACTTTGGCCGGAAAAGCCAGTAGTAGAATTTACTTGTGTAGCAAAACGCACCAGTAACTGCCTAGTGGGAGTTTT
>BLFN01000038.1:755016-756277 GCA_014634225.1 Acropora yongei | reverse complement strand
TAATTTTTTTTTCTCGCAGATGATAGTTGCAGCAGAAGCTCCTTTGAGAATGTTACTTCAGGAAATATTTCCTCCCGAAACTTCAGCCCCTTCTATGGAGGTTTGAAAAGGTGTAACTGGACAATCAGAGTTCCTTATGGTAATACCATTAAACTACAATTCTTGGAGTTCTACTTGGAAGATCATCCATCTTGTTTCAGTGACTATATTGAGGTGTATGATGGACATGTTGGGAAATTCAGATTCCTGGGGCGATATTGTGGGCAGAGATTTCCAAGCTTTCTTAAGTCATTTTCAAATGTCCTCAAGATTATATTCATTGGCAAAAGTCAGTCAGTCTTCAAATTCCATTTCTCATCTGAAAAAAGTGAGTGAGAGAAACATATTCACTTGATTGCATAAGACCACTTTTTCTTTTAAAGGCTGGTTTTCTGGGGGAGGGGGGTACTTCCATATAAAAGGCTAATGGGGATGTGCCACTGGACAGGGTTACATTTCTGGCACTGAATTGACTATAATTGGGTTTAATTTTGAAGAGTTACTAGAATGGAATTACACATTTTCGGATTTTGGAGGTAATTCTAGTAAGTGCGGATTCAAAATTTAAAAATTAACCCAAATATGCCACTGAGTGATGACTCCATCTTCAGCTACATGGTTGATATGGTGTGTGATATGGAAGTTAATGGTCTTGATATGACTGAATTGATCATGGTTTCCCCAGCAATATTTTGGAGAGAAATTTGGGAGAAATTAATTTTGAAAAGTACAGCAACTGTAGGCAAAATGACCAAAATGTAGCAATTTCGTTTTTAAAAGTTGGGCAATAAATTTTGCAGTTTTTATCAGGTGGTTTCACATCTGAGTTGAGGTCGAATTGTTCCTAGTCAGTCTCAGAAAAAGTAACTGTCAATCCATGGAGTGACTCTAGCTCCGAATTTCAACCGTAAATATACCATGTTCATTGTGCTTTATATAGTTACAAGTTAAAAACAAGATTGCTTCATGTCTTGAGTGGAAGTGCTGGAGAACAATCTAAGTGAATCAAAATGCTTTATGCAAGCATTGTCATTGGTTCTTGTGCTTTTGCTTATTGCATTGGTTTTTGTGTCAGAGTCAAAAGTGGAAAGCGGAGAAATGAAACCATTTTCATAATTTGTATTTCATATTTATGATGCATCGAGTTACCGTACTACACCAATAATTATTTTTACATGGTCAGAAGCACCCCTGTGACTTGTACTAATGCACCACTCTGCCT
>BLFN01000038.1:565758-568401 GCA_014634225.1 Acropora yongei | reverse complement strand
GGGCGAATATTTGAAAAACAAAAACATTGTTCTCAACTTGGATACTCTTTTTGTTGTGGCCATGGATTTGATTGATGCCATACAGTGCTTGGAAAACAGAGGCATCGTGCACAACAACATAACAACGTCTACTGTGCTGATAGCAGAAGGATTTAGGGTGAGTAACAAGTGTCTGGACTTCTTCTTTTTTTTTTCCAATCGAGGAAGAGTATTTTTGCAAACTGTAGCCCAGGCACTTCTTTTTACCCTGTTATCAGTAATTTTGCCATTACCGGGGTGGCAACATAAGCGAGTAGCCGATTTAAAGGGAACCAACTATGCTTCAGAACTTGCCGGCGGAACCAGTCGTGCTTCTAGAGCATGGACGATTTGACCGGAAGCAGTTTTCACCCGCCAGTTCTGAGAAATGGCAACCCCCCTAAATTAGCGATATCGCGTGACAAGAAAACCGGGCTGTGGGGCTTGCACGTGGCTTTAGGAGTGTTGTGACTGTCACAGTTGTAATAATCTGATGTGGAAAAGCAGTGTTCCAGAATTTCATCTTAAGTGAAGATTATCCATTTTGCAATTCCATTCTCTAGTAGATTTAATTAAGGAGGAAAGGTTTCTCAGTAATAGGGTAGCAGGTTGAGATTCAAATTTCACGTTCCGTGTAGTCAACATACATACATACATTTTTATTAATCCTAGAAGTCGTATGACTATACAGGATGCTGAAACAGTCAGCGACGAAATAGAAAAGGGAGAAAAGAAAAATTAATAAAATAAATAAATACTGTAATTACCTAAATTAAATTATTTAGGACATATATTTGTTAACATGGCGGCTTGGTGGTGATCTTGTAGAAGTATGTGCATGAGCAGACGACAGTTAAAACACATGATCGTGCAAAAGGTAAGGCCTATAGAATTTTTTTCTGGACTGCTCAAATGTATAAATTTTAATCCTGTTTTCTTTTAGGTACCACCAGTGAAAGCAATTTTGGCTGGTTTCGGCTCAAGTCAGGTTGTTTCTCGGGATTTTCCTGATTGCAACGAAGAAGGTCGCACCATCAAGGACATCTTGGGGAAGAATATTGTTCAGTTCGGATGTGTGCTGACCGAATTAATGAGAAATTGCTATGATTCCGCAGAATCTGATGAGGTGTGCATTTTTGTTTGAGTCAGTTAGGTACATTCTATCACCGTCAGAGGTCTGATACTTAAAGTGCTTCTAAGCCCTCAAAGTATTTAGAATATACCCTTGTACCTGTTCGAAACCGACTGCATCTTAAGTTATTTTCTTTTGGTGTTTTTCCAAATGCTGACTGAAGGATGGTGCCACATATTGTTACCGCGCATATTTTCTGCGCGTCACGCAAGCGTCTTGTCACGTGAAGTTTTCTTTTCGTTGTTGCTTTCGTGTCGACGATGTATTGGAATTGTCCGGGTATTATTTCACAAATCGTGTTTCAAAGCGAAAAGTAACATTTCTTAGCAAAAAAAAAAGAGCGAAACGGGAAAAAACAGAAAGAGCTATGCGAAAAACTAGCAAAAACGAAAGCTGAGTGATGTTTCCGCAAACAAATCACCGAAATGGAGTTGGAGATCAAGGAGGAGAGTTGTAGAACTTTATAGTGCATCAGTTGAAAAATTGTTGTTCAGAAAAAAGAAAGAGCTTTCATAAATTGACGTAAAAGATACATTTGAAGAATCAATTCAAGATCTGATTTTCTTCATATTCAGTGCAAGGATTGTTGTCAACACAACGCAATCAATATCGGCAAAACTCATAGCAGACTTCATAAAAAACTGTTGGGCGTCCAATATGGGATGTACATAGTGCAGCAGCGACATATTTTGAATATCTACTTTTATATGTAACAGGTAGACAAATATATTATAGTCGAGTGAGAGCGCAAATAATAAATCACATGAATAGTTCATTACACAGTTATTTAGACAACGGTCAGATGGCCAGAAATAAAGTTAGGGTAAAAGGCATTGAAATATTAAGCGCTGCTTCTCTCTTATCCACTGACATTTTTGTTTACACACAATTTGGGGATACATACAAATGGCAACTAGAAATCCGAGATCCTCGAAAACTAACACCTGTCAGAGTTTTTAAAATTAATTGCAAACCCCCCACCTCAAGTTTGACTCGTCTTAGTATCAAGTCAGTGAACTAAGTACCTAAATCCAATGCTCGGACAGGATCGCATTTGAGGTGGGAAGAGTGCTCTTCAATCTTACTATTGGTAACACATCATGATTTGACACTACTTTAAGAAATAAAGGTTACTGTAAGTCAAAGAACGCGCAAGTTGATGAGTCACTGCTTAAAATATGTCGCTATCAACAGAATGTGCCGCAGCATTTCTATCTCTTAGATATCCTAGTTATATGTTTAGCAGCTACCCATTTCGTGACTATTCTTCCCGGGACTCATTTCAAGCTAACTACCTAAACAAACACTGACGACTTGTTCGTCAAAATTTATTATTTTCTTTTTCCTTGTTGGCCATTTATCAGCAGAATCCAGAAATCTTTTGCTTAAGCAATTTTATTAGAGTACTTTCAACCATTGTGGATATCCCAGAATACACAATACCGAGAGGCGCAAATACTTTTACGTACCAGGAAGGAGAGAGAGATACAGAA
>BLFN01000038.1:445294-447574 GCA_014634225.1 Acropora yongei | reverse complement strand
CCTTTCAAATTGTATTTTGCAGTTATTAGAGAGGCCATTAAGGTTTTACTTAAGAATTAGCTTGGTGAGGAAAAGAAAGGTATGTCATATAGCTACATTATTACTTACCATAACAGTGAGAATGATAATGATAGTAATAATAATAAGAAGAAGAAGAAGAAGAAGAATAGTAATAATAATAATAATAATAGCAACAACAATAAAAATAATTGTAAAATTTATATATGATAATAAATATAATAGTATTATTTGATGAATATTCTTTTTTTCTGTTTGCTCTTTGCAAATTCAAGAAAGAGTTAAGATAAAGAACAAAACAACGATAACAATTGGGAATAATTTTGAGTAAACAAATTTCTTGGAAAACAGACCAAATCTAGATCTGGTTTGGCTGGTGACCGATCAATTGAAATGGCGGCCTTTTATAAGATGCATATTTATAAGAATTGAATGATTATTTCACTGGACAATAATTTTTAAGTTGAGCTGTATCCGCAAAGGAAAGAGACATGAATTGTATGGACGATCGATGGCTAGAAAGTGAATACTCATTTGCCAGTTACAATTGACTCCCGAAAATTGGAAGCTCTTTGCCTTGAAATGGAGTTACTAACATCAGAAGTAAAACTCAAGGAACAAGTAGTGGCCTTGCTGCACTTTTTTGGGCCTTGCTGCATTTTTTTTTACCGCGTTAGGAGACTAAATGAATGAGAACACGAGAACTTGACGAAAGGGATTTGCAGTTCATGAATTAAATGAAAGTTCTCCTATTTTGTTTCCATAACGAAAATAAATTTGATTCATACTGTGCTGTCTTTTGAAGTCAACGAAACAAGCAGAATAAAATCAAGCGATGTTCACATAGCTCAAAAACTCAAGGGAATTTAAGACATGACTGCTATCAGGTGCAAAAAAAAGAAGTCACCATAATTGTAAGCCACGACCGAACTCCGGGTTTGAACATTGGGAAAAAAAACATAAGGGCCATAAATCCTTCAGCATTCTCTAAGTTACATCTTTTTGTTTAAAAACAGAACGAAAAAAGAAGGAAAAAAGTCAGTCATTAGAATCAAACGATATTTATTTACGTCAGAAATGATTGTGGAAAGGTCCTATCAAAAGTTATTACGCCATTGCGATTGCCGCACTCAGTGGTTGGCTTAGAAATCTCGCGCCTGATTTTAAACCAATGAGAAGCCAAACAAAACCAATGGGATTTTGTATGTGTGCTTTTTCTCACGGTTTGAGCAAGCCGATTGGTTCATCGTTCTGTTTGCTCCTGTTGTGATTGGTCGGGGTATTTAATTTCTTATTGGTTTTTTGACAGTCGTTTCAAAACCGCACTGAAGCGTAACTAACCAAAATCAGCCAACCAAACCAAAATTTCAAGCAATTGCTATCGATTTTATGGAAGTTTTAGTCGTTCAACTGGTTCTTGGGCAATGGGCTTTCCCTCGTAATCTTTCTTTCCAGATTAACACTTACAGAACCCAAATCTGAGGCCTAAAGCATCCATACATGCATGTGCCTCATGTATTGATTTTACGGCATTAAGAGGATGTTAATAATCTTTGCTTGTAGAGAGAAGGATAGAGAGAAAACTGGAGATGCATATAAAAAGGAATGCAGGAATGTGAGCGTTGTTAAAATGAAATAATTTTCAAGAAAACTAATAAAGAACATGATTGAAAGTGATACTTGGGATCAAGCTTGTGGCGATACGGTTCCATGAAAGAAAGTTAATTTACACGTGAACTCGATGGAATGGAAGTTATAGTGAAAGAGTTGAGGGTACCAATATTTTATTTCTGCGAGAAGAGAGTTTGATATTGATTGAAAATTAATTTTTTGTCAAAGACACAGGTAGAATTTGTAAGATTGAAAGTCGACATTCAACAAACAGTTTCTAAACGATTAGCCTGAGCTCCTGAGCCGTTAGCATCAAGGACATTACGAGATAACCTTAATATGTCATATAATGAAGTGCACGAGCACAGACACGTTTGAAACTAAACAAAACGGTCTTTGTTCTTCTTTTTTCTTTCTCTCCACAATAACGAATCAATGAGGATTGGATTGTTTTTCAAGACCAGTGTAGACATTATTTAGAGGTCACTACGATTGAATAAAGTGTTTGTTTTCTGGCCTTGCTAAGCATTTATAGTGCAGACTTTCGCGAACTGGAAGGCACCTTATTGAAAAATCGATAAAAGTTGGAAACTGATTTATCAGTCGAAACACCTTCAAATCTAAGATATCTATTAAAATATACAAAATACC
>BLFN01000038.1:219694-222194 GCA_014634225.1 Acropora yongei | reverse complement strand
TGTAATCATTATCTCAGACAACACAGAGCTCAGTAATACGTGGATTTTGAATTAGCACCCTGAGTTTGGACACATATCTATACCATTCCCCAGCAACACACATATGGTTTCAACGTAGTTTGATTTCTCATATTTTTGTGTCTATTTATGATAATGAATAAACCAGACACAAGGAAATGAGAAATTATACTATGTTGAAACCATTTCATCTGATCAAATTCATTTGAATCTACAACAGACACACACAAACCAAATATGCTCCCATCCTAAAACAACAGGAACTTCTCTGTTTACAGAACACCAGTTTGTTTGCAAGCTTAAAATAAAATATTACCCTGGAAGATCATGATTATTATTTGAACAGATCTTCATACCTTGAATGCATTTTCTAACCTCAAATTTTATAACACAAGAGACCAATCTTATACTTTGAAAATAAACTGGTTTAAGACCAACTAGCACAACACTAAAACTAAGGACAGACAAAAATAAAAGACAGACAGATTATAATATCCACCAGTAAGCTAAACCAACAAACACTTTTCACACTACACTAAATAAGATAATTCAAAATCTCTGAATTTCCACTCACTTAGTCCAAAAGCTTCTTATTTAAAGCTGAAAGTTCCTACACTTACTGGTGAGAAAAAGTTTACCTAACTCCTTATAACAGTTAAGAATCTGTTAAGATTTTTTTTTTGTTTCCTTTACATGTGTTTTCTCCAGCTTATTGCTTAATTGATATTTCTCATTATAGCTGTAATAATTTCCCAAATACAATAAGTTCTAGACTTGTCTCAAGTACTTAAGTGCTAGACTAAAAATGATTGGACTGCAAATAAGATCAATATAAATTTAATAAAATCTCTTTTATTTTGTTTTTTTGTTTTTTACGGAAAAAGAGATAAGTGAATAAAATTTGTTTTTAAAAAAATTATAGCAGCAGACCACAGACATGACACTAAGTCTGCAATAAGAGTCAGTAAAATGTTTTCCTGACAGAAAAGCATCTTGGAGAATAACAAGCTTTTTTGTCATAGTTGCATTTAAAATGGCATTTAACTTTAACATTTTTTCACAGTACCTGAAATTTGTCTAACAAGTCAACCAGGATGGGAGGTAACTGAAAAACATAAAAGGGATTAAATACTCATTATAATAAATATTTGCAGCAATAATAATAGATCAAAATTTTATCTACAAAAATTGTACTCTTTCACAGCTATGAAATGTCAAAAGCTCAATTCTCCCAACATATCTTTAGCTAGGTGTCTACGCAAAGTTGAAAAAAACTCAACAAAACGTTCAACTGATAATAAACATTGGCAAATTTTTGTACCTCCTGTGCATCAAGGTAATCAAGGAATTCTGACTCCTGGAAAATCAACAAAAAAGTGAATTACTAGAGAAAGGATCATGATAATGTTTAGCTAATAAATAACCAGCCAGATTGTTTAAATGCATAAATCTTATTAGAGGTTTTGTTGTGTACTATCCCTGAGTATTTTTACAAGTTGTGCCGTATTTTGACGAGCCTGTAGGGCGAGTCAAAATACAAACAAGAAGTAAAACTCTCAGCAATACTCCACAACAAAACGTCTTATAAGAGATTTATTACCCAAACCACTAGATTGCTGTGATGTCTGTGCAGGTGAATTTCACAGTTATTTATTTACAGTGAATGCATGACAATAATATGCAAAGCAGAACAGTAATTGGACAGGCCAAATTGGACAGTTAAGCAGCCAATAAAAATAAAACACTGCATGCCACAAGCCAATAAACTTTAACTAACTAGCCAACCTAGCCAATCAAAATCAAGGAAAACTTGTTATGTGCGTATATTGACCGGTGCAGATTGAAAACAAACGTGGACGAATTAACTGGTTCAATGACTTTTATTCAGATAGGTTTCCTTAGATTTTGACTGCCTTTTTTCAACCACTAACTTAAAAAGTTTCTCATATTTTGTTATTAATTGACATAATTAATTGGTAATAGAACTTCATGTCTTACAATTTAGGGGTAATCGTGGTCATAACTATTTCACATCTGCACCCTCCTCAATACTCCCTGAAGTGTACTCCACTTAGTCCTATTACCATCACTACTCATAATAAAGAGTCGAAAGAATTTCAGTGGAGGGGGCAATTATTTAATTTTAAAAACAAGAAGTTGGTAAAAGTGCACGGTATTCCTTTTTTCTTGATTTTATTTTGGTGAAACTATTAAAGTAGATTTGTAAAATTGCTGATATTTTTATGACCCTGCAATAAAGATGATGTCAATTTTATTCAAGGCTATCATTTAAGAGTCCCCATCAAAACCATGTAACACTTAATCCCCTGTATATTTCAACTGTTTATAATCTCCTTTTTCTTTAACAATTTGGCACTCCAGGGGATTTAACTAAAGAAAATCCATCAATCCAGGTTATATACGTTTCAGAAAATCAATAATAATTTCATTTGCTTACATACTTCATAAGGTAGCTTCACAG
>BLFN01000038.1:143773-146273 GCA_014634225.1 Acropora yongei | reverse complement strand
GTGTACTTGACTTAATTGCAGCAAAATGTGTACCCAGTGGGATTTCTCACTCTGCATCTTGCTAGTTTGCAAGTTTTTTGGTTCACTTCTCTGCTTAGCTAGATTTTATCTGAGCACTCACTGTGCCCCCTCTTCTTCATCAAAAATAGGAATTGGAGCTGGATTGATAAATTTGTCATTTCCAGTCTCCTCAGTAGTTGACTAACTATGCTGATATACAATATCAGCAATATTATTTTTAAGTGGCATATGCAGTGTCTCCAGCCTCTAGCCTTTGGGCTTTTGCAACTGGATAGCTGCTTAACTCTCAAGCCCTAGCACCAGTTGTTGAACGTTTGGATGGTGGTATGCAGTGAAGAAGAAAAAGCCGCCAAAACCTATTATCCAGTTATCCAGTGGATAGTGATTTTATCAAATGGATTGTGCTATTCATCCTTTGCACAGCTAGGGCCTGATTTTAACTTAAAAGTCTAGCATAAAAAATAACACCAAAAAGGGTGTAGCATTCCTTTATTTCCACTCCTTGTTAGGCCATTTACATGAAGAATAATAATAATTATTATGGCGCATAATTATATGTATTTTTCCAAGTCAAACTTTGAACTGTTTCAACCAGTATAACATCATCAAGGTTTTCTACTATATTTTGCTCAGAAAACTGAAAGCTGAAAAAGAAGACCTATTCAGCACACGTAACCAGTTGTCCTCAGATTTGGAAAGGCTTCTTAACCAGCGTGAGGTATGTCAGGGTCTGCAGGACCTTAATATAATTATTATTTTGCTTTCAGTTTGATACTGTATCCAAGAAAATTGAAAACTATATGATTTGTGATATGGGAGCATTGTGATGGCTCTTTTATAAAAACTTCAACCCCTGAACTTTGAGAAATCTCATAAACACTGAAAAAGTTGTTTCAAAGTGGACCATGGAAGCTCAAGGAAACTAATATTAATAATAATTAATATTATTTGCAATTCTATCATAGTGTTCATTTGAGGCCAAAGGTCAGTTGTTCTTGGCCATCTTGTGCGCCGAGTACTCTGATGCTGTAAATTTGGATTTTCATTTGGTTGTGAGAATTAAGTTCATTTCAGACCATTAAATAAGAAAAAAATTAAAAAAGACACTGTTTTGTTGCAGGAAATGGCAGTAATGAAGCAAGCAATTCTGGGGTTACATTCTTCTAAAAACTCGCATTCACCACTAACCAGGAAAATAGCTGGCAACCATGGGCAGAAATCACGTCACAGGACATTAGCAGTAGAAAATGCCTCAACACATGGAGCTAATCGGCCAAAACCAACCATATTTGTAAGTGGCAATAACTATTATTATCTACTTACAGTATTTGTATATTGTATGAAAAAAGGTGATGTCCAATAGTTTATTTATTATCCTTATGTATTTTGTGCAGACAAAGTCAGATCCTCCAACGTGGTATCGAAAATTGAAGAGTCATAATTTAACTGGGCACACAACGCAAGAGTGAGTACAGTTGTTACCTCTACCCCAGGAATGTTTTGTTTTTTACCATACGTTTAGCACTTGTCTTTTGCAAGCAAGCAACCATTAGAAATTTGTTTGATATAAATTTATTGGGTTTATTCACAATATCTGCAAATAGCAGAGCTAATGTGAGCAGTTAGTGTGGGAAAGTGAACTGAATAAAATTTGTTGTAACGTTTCAAGGGCCATGATTTTTAATTGAAGTACTGTAAGTGAAAAAGGTCATTCTATGGTGAAAGTGTGTATGAAAATCTCTGTGCATATGATAAAAAGATAGGAAGAAATAAAAAGTGACATGCCAAGAGTGTCAAATATCAATAAAATAAAAAGGATCAGATTGAATGTGTGGGCTTTTAAATGTGTTTGATGTGCAGCACTTTGTAAATCAAACAATCCAGCTTCTAGTGGCTTTTCGTCAGAAATGGTTGCCCAGCTTACCTAAGTGTTTAATTTATATATAATGCTATTACACTACAAATACCTATGCTTCTGCGGGCAATGGTAATGAATGCAATCCCAGCGACACACTACCAACATGTCAGCCACCACTAAAAACGACTCACGACCAATGCCTTGGTGAGATTTTCTTTCATTACCAAATCCCTTTTGTGGTATGTTAAAGTGAAAGCCAGGCAAAATGGTATCTTATTTTGGGCAGTAAATGTGACGAATAATTTTTTTGTTTCTTTCAGATCAATGTAAAAACAGTAGGACTTCAAAATAGTTCTAGTATAGTTTGATTTGGAATTTGAACATAGAGGTGGCCAGGCATATTTTATTGTGAGAAACTGAGGATGTATAGATACTGTGTCAAATTTAACAAAAAAAGTAAAAAAAGTAAAAAAGTACTCTCAAGGAATCTGAAGGGGCTTAGTTGGGATCGGTAACAGTGGGTCTCTGCTTATTTCGTTTTTTGAAAATGAATGATTGAAAGAAAATGTGATAGATGAATGCACTTTGCAGACCCAGTTAAATTACCAGTTAAATTAAGTC
>BLFN01000038.1:126273-128773 GCA_014634225.1 Acropora yongei | reverse complement strand
GTTGGGCACCCAGGGGGTGAATGGATTGAAATGAATCCCACTAATCTGAAAAGAACACTTCTAATAGTGAAGTAGACGTAAAACTAGTGGAAGGCCCGAATTTGACTTGGCATGCAAAGTCCTTTGTTGAAGATTTCTCTCAATGCTAACCCTGCACCCAGAAGCAAAGTTAAACTGTTGTGGCCAGTAGTCCACGTTGAGTTGAGATGTGCAATACATTAAGAGAGAAAATGGGCCTTTACCAATAAGATTGGACCTTGTTTCTACCATGTAAAGTAGTTTTAACTTTAAACAAATTTATGTTTGCTTGTTTTTGGACTTAGTCATGTTCATTGAACCCAAAAGGTCACCAAATCTTCTCTTGATGTTTTCCTCATGAAATAAAAGAAAATATATTGCTTTGAATAAAGTCAGTTGAAGCTTTTTTCTTTCCAACCTTTCCTGCATAAAATGACATCTGTGCCTGCACCAGGATCAAGCCTTTTAATCTCAATGTGATCAAATCCGTGTTTCTCCAAAAGCTCTTTAAACTCTTTTCCAGAGCGCAGTTTTCCGTTGCTTATCGTCCTCATGTATAGAGACCGAAGTATAGCACCAACTGGTCCAGCCTTGTCATCGTCCAATAGCATTTCAGCAATGAGAAGGCCTCCACCTTTTGTAAGAAAACTGGAATGTGTTAACCTCTTAGTGTCAGAGAAAGTTGTCAAATACTCCAACATAATGAGATTAGAGCGGTTTTCAAATGACTGTCGAAAACCCAAAACCAAAGCAATTACTCCGACCAATCACAACAGGCGCAGGCAGCGCGATGAACCAATCACAATTCCTAGCAATTACATGTAACTCGCTCGAAGCGCGGGAAAGATAACGCATACATGGTGCGATTGCTTTTGATTCTCATTGGTTGAAAAACTGGCACGCGTATTTCAAGCCAATCACCAAGCGTAGCAATCGCAATCACGTAATTACTTTCGACAGTCATTTGAAAACTGCTCTACTGCCATATTGTGTTGATGTCACCAAGTGTTTCCTTAACATTTTCCATAACTAGAACCCTAACTGAACAGTAGCAAATGAAGTTCTTGGGCTTAACAGAACACCTTGTGATGCTTATACAAACTATTCTCTGACTCTGGCCATGCACTTGTATTGGACATAAATGACATCATGACTGCATACATTGCAAGATTGTATCCATTAAGAAGTTTGATAAATGTCTTTGTGAACTCTACCTACTTCAAACAAGTTTGGCACTACATAGAGATAATAAAAATAGTTATCTAGGTCCTTCATTTTTCATAAGCATATGATTTGATTTTCAGTCTCTCTCACTAGGAAGGAATAAAGGCGCTTTGTCTAGTCCACCACTTTTACACATAGGATGGATATGAAATCAGAAATGAAATGTCAGCTTTGTTCTCTTTTTACAGTGGTAACGTCAACTTGTTTCATTGATATCAAAGTTGTTTCACTTATCCCCTTATGTGGCAACACAGTTTCTTTAGAAGCTTAACCCTTCATTCTTATGAAGTTTACAACCACTACCTGAGGGCATGCAATTGAAGACATTTGAAACTATTACATCCACTTTCTCAGCTGGCCAGTCATGAACAATGCGTGACAACACATATAAGTCTGCTTTGGGTAGATCTGGCTGAAAAAAGTCACCCACATTAAATGTAACATTGTCTTGATTTGGACAATCATCCAAGGAGGGTTTGAAATGCGATGCACAGTCCACCACCGATTGAATGTCATAAACAGTAATCTTCATGTTTGGGTAGTACTGACATAAGGTGTATGCCAATATTCCTGTACCACCTGGAAAGAAAAGTTTTGCCACTTGAATATAACCTTAACTATTATTTGAGTATTTAGACTACTACCTGAGAAATTTCTGCCATTTGATTGGCTTAGAGCAGAGGTATTTCAGCTTAATTTGAAATACCTACATGTAAAAATTACAGTTAATATGGCAACCCAAAATCACCAAATAATCTCGTCGCACGAGTTGTGCAAAAATGACGGAAAGACTTCTAGATTTTTAACTAAAAGAAAATTCCGAAAACCAAAACACTGAGAAAAGTACATCGATCTGGCTCAATGTCTGGACCAGCTGGGCTGAAAAAAAGAACTTCGAAACCAATTTGCTCGCTTACTAAGCGAAACAATTTGACGAAAAATAAACACATGAACGGAAGTTCAACTCGTGATATTTCAAAATGGCCCCAAATTTCACTCGCCCAACGGCTCGTGAAGTTATGTAAAACAATTTTGAAATATCACTTGTGGTATTTATGCCAAATATCACTACAAATCATGCTATTCGATCGGATTTCGTCGAGCTGCAATACCTAGTGACTGATCATGCATACAAGAATGAAACTTACCACCCAAATCACAACAGGAGGCAAAGTTACTTAAATCGAAAGCTTTTGTCACGGCATGACTTGAATAAACTGAAGTGTTGTGCATATGTGCCAGAAATGTCAATTTGGCC
>BLFN01000038.1:96244-98376 GCA_014634225.1 Acropora yongei | reverse complement strand
TACAATGCCGCAGGTAAAGAATTACTGAGTCGAATGGAATTTTTTTAAGCCGTGTTCACATTGGGCCGCGATTATGACCGAATTTTATATATATATAAGGCCACTTTCATGCAATAAAACTTCAAAACTTTAACGTATTTCATTTTATATCATTCTCTCTCCTTAGATGGAGGCTTTGGGAAACTGGGCTCAAACGTTTGCTTTTCACGTCATCAACAAGGAGAATCACCTGGAACCCAGTTCCCCGTACGTTCAGTGTATTCACGGCAAATTACAAAATGTCTGCGACAGAAGGCACAAGAAGAGAAAGGTCTCCAGGAACTTGAACGCGTCAAGCGGAGAAGCGCCAGAAGGGTCCCTTTCTAAAGGGACCATGGACAAAATGAAGGACACTGGCCAGTTGTGTATCCCAGAAAGTGACGTGAAGTACACAATGACAAGGTTCTCGCTGGAAAGGATCAATTTGTTTCTGGTTGAGACGGGCTGCGCTTGTAATCTGGAGGTGTGCTTCTCAATAAGATCAAAAGTTGCCCTATTAGAGATGTTTTTATTTAATTGTTGACAAACATTTGCAGATTTGTCCAATAGCTTTCGTTCAATAACAACAATGAAATCCGTAACTGTTCACTTTATGAAATATCCCAGAGAAAATTAATGGCTGCCTTGTTTTATTTCGATGTTTGTTTGTTGCTCTTCAGGTGTTTCCAGTCAGGCTTTCGACTTGCAGTCTTCACAGTTCAGAGTCAAGCTCCGGGACGAGTTTCTTTGTACAAACCATCAAACTGCGACAGTTTGTTTGCACTCCATGGCCGGAGAAAACTTCTCTGATCCTTAGTGAAGTTCGCCGCCCTCTTTCAATGGTGGAAAATTCTGCGTGGCTAGAAGCAGCGGCCGTACAACTCGGGCCGATAGTTTCTGACGCTTCCAGTGCCATCTCAAGAGCTGAACTTCTTCTCGAACAAAAAGACTTCCTTGAGATGCACGATGCTAAATTTCAACGGTTGTGGTTTTTATGGGAACCGCAAGAAAGGTTCCCGAAGAGGCGTCATGGAGTGTGCGGCTGTACCGGAGGCTGTAACTTCTTCGGTAAAAACGTGAACGGCCCGCGATTCTTTACCGCTGAGAAATTAGATGCCAGTGAAAACGACACAGGGATTGGTGGTTTTGGAAGCGAGGCTGGTTTCTATGACGATGGTGACATCGTTGACAGTGGTGCGAGGCCTCTTATGTATTCTCGTAGCGCAGACCTAGATGCCGTGGGTTCGAGTTATTTTGATCGGTCGCCCATAGGATCAGTGGAAGCATTTACGCGCCGGCGATACCACGTGTCTGGATCAGAGGGAAGCTCTCCAAAAGTTAGAAGAGCTGTAAATTCGCAAGCGAACGAAGAGGCGTACTTAGGACTTGACATAGGTTTGGAAAAAGATGTAGTGGTGTTTATTTGCCTGAAATTTATTTGGTTTTGTCTCGTCAATTCCAAACTCTTAACTTCCGTTTTCGTTCTTAAAGTCATGTACGGAAGGGAAGTTAATGGTTTAGGCCAAGGTTAACAGAACTTCTACCTGTCTTCTACCAGCCTCCTACCAGCTGGAGTTTATCACCAATCTGACACCACAAAAAAAAAGTTCGATCTTGGCTGGTTTGATTCGTCTATAGCATTCGCTTTGAAAGGCCTTTGCTTTTTACTTTATATTTGTTACTGAGAGGTTTCCTAAGCACGTTCTGTCAGACAAAAATGACACAAGTATTTTTTTTTAAGACCAACGTTAAATTTGATTTTTATTGCCCCAAGAAGAACCGAAGCTCCTTACGAATATTCCATTTTATAGTTGCGTGCTTAGTTGTCTGGCCTTTGAATAAAAGTGAGGCTGGAGTTGACCTTGTATTGATAGAAACGTACCTACGTTTCTTATGTCAATGACGCCGTTCTCACGCTAATTAGTCGGAATTTACATAGGAAAAGACGTGTTTCTATCAAAACAAGGTCGACTCCAGCCTCACTTTCTTTCAAAGGCCAGGCAACTGAGCACACAACTGTAAAATGGTTTATTGTCACTTAAACAACAGCTCTCACCATTACCTCAAAACGAGACGTTTTTTCTTTTTTCCATCAGATGACGGAGGCAGTGCTG
>BLFN01000034.1:149500-154500 GCA_014634225.1 Acropora yongei | reverse complement strand
CGTACACTAGGCACAGCATCAGACAAGGTGTGCATAACCTGGTTTTGATCATGAAATTTTCCATTGCCACCAATTGTAGATTCCACCAAACAATGAATCCTTTCAAGTCTCCTTTCATTACATGAATCACTTAACTTTTATTAACCAAACATATCCGCACATGCCAGGACAGACAGCAATTTAATGGTACTATTAACAAGCCAAACATAAAGGGTTACCTTTTTGAAAAAGCAATAGGTGATTATAAACCTCCTGGTCCCAAATGCATAAAACAATTGAATAACTTTGAACTGAATAAAACTGCAAACGAGAAAAGCAAATTTCCACAACTGGTTTAGATTGAATGTTGTCTTTTGTTTCTAAAGGTAGTTACTTGAATTGCTTACATTGGTTATAAATAAATGCCGCAAGGTCGAGAAAGATTGCCGCGTTTACTTGAGGGCAGCTTTTACTCGAAGGAGGCATTTAATAATATTTTCTTTTGTCCCTGTCCCTTCATAAAGAAGTTCAGAGACAAGGTTGACGTGCCAAATTGTAATCTGGAATCTTTGTGCAAAGAAGTCTGACTAAACTAATAATAACTATCTAATGATGGCAGCCAAGAAACTGAAACAAGAAAATGATGCCCTCAAAGAACAACAAGTCCAGCAACTTACTAATGAAATTTCTACCCTTAAATATGCCATTAACATAGGGTGAAAGTCCAGTACAACGGGATGACCGAAACCACCATGATGATAGCGTGGAAAAAGTATCAAGAAGCAACAAAGTGAACTTGCAAGATATACAGTTCTATAGCAATATGTATGACGATCTGAACAGCCTTCGACAAACTGCTATAAAAAAGCTGCAACTTATTGAAGAGAAGTTACGATCTACAAGGATCGAAGACTTGGCCAATGCTATCGATGCTTATGAAATGAACAGTTACCAATACAACTAAAAAATTGTAGGCCTACCCCAAGTCACTGAACAAGAATCAGCAGAAACGACAACTACACTTTGTTTGAATCTTTTCAAAGCTATGGCTGTGGGAGGAATTAGTTAAGCCGACATAGATATCCCCCACAGAGTACCAACAAGACGGAGATCAGATGAAGGTGCGACGAATGAAGCCATCAGGCCAAGTCCGGTTGTTTGCAAGTTCATACGCGTATTGCGAAGGAGATGGTAATGGCAAAAAGGAAGGAAGTAGCAAATGTAAAGTACAGAGATATTGGTTTGGATTCAGATGACATTATAAATCATTTGGCAGTGTACAAACATCTAACATCTAGATTACAAGAGCTACTCTTCGAAGCCAAGGAATTCCAGCGCAGCCAAAAGTTTGAAGTTTGGTGGGCTGAGGGTTTCACTATCTTCCTCCAAGCTAGCAGTGAATCCCGAATAATCGAGCTGAGCAGTGGGAGTGATTTAGAACATTTAACTACACGAGTAACAAGATAAGTTCCATCTTTAATGAGGCAAATAAAGGTCCAACGAAAACAATTACAGACTTCATGACACTTCTTTTACAGTATTTCACATTACATTTCTTTCCTTTTTTTTAACAAAGAGGCAAGTTTTTTTTTTAAAGTTGTTTCTGTACATGTCTTCTATTTGTGAGCAATGAAGAATTCTCTGTTTCTCAAAGTCACCAAAGTTATACTTCTTAGTTAAAAATGCTTATGAAAATCTCCCATAACTCACATATAAGAACCTAATAAATTTTGCTTTACAGAGGTTCTTATATTTTGGGTTATAAAAATGGGAAATATCTGCCAGCAGGTTCTTAACTCACTAGGTTCTTATATGCGGGTTTTTACTGTAGAGGTCATTGCTGACAGATGTGTTGAAGAAGAAGTCACTTCAGAAGATGAACGAATTGCAAATAATCTGAGATCTGGAGTTAAAATTAAACAAAGATATTTAGAAACTTTGCAAAAATATGCAAGATACGAAAAGGAACTTAGCACTCCTTAATTAAAAGATACCACTGACACCACCGCAGTTCTTGGAGAAGTGGCTACTGCAGTAAAAAAAATAGCACAAAATATGGCCGCCAAACCCAAAGTACTGGTAAGTGGCCTAGAAAGGTTATCGGTTCCAGCATGCGATGGACCCGGAAAAACGTAAATCACTTCGAAAAAGAAGTTCAACCACTAGATAAACAAATACGAAAAGGACAAAGATAAGCAGCTCCAACGCTTCTGTGGGGAATTGCCCAGAGGATCTTGGTGGGCAGAGCAGGTGAAGACTTGCAAAGTCATTGACAGGGCATGGGAAATCCTTGACATTGAATTCGCCGACAGAAGGAAACTGATGGTGCGCTCCTTGCCGAGCTCAATAACTATGGTGTAGCAAGAAGCAACCCCAAGAGTCTGGCTCGTTATGCAACCTCAATATCTGTGTATGTGAGTGACATGAAAGTATACTGCCCTTAATTTTACTTTCAACTGTATTCTTCATTTTGCATTTTATCAGGAATAGTTTGGCCCACCAGGAGAACAGCCACAATCCTGAGAACCATGAAATGTTGATCACCTCCAACCTTTCTCCTTCACCACACATCCTGCATCCTCACGATCTTCATGTACTTGTTCACCCCCAGATCCGCCACATGCATTCAACATAAAAGTCGAGAGCGGTTTAACTTTTACATTAAACGCAGATGTTCAAACAATCTCTTGCATTTTATTTCAAAAGTGAAGCCAGTCAATTTCTGCTGCATATGCTACACAATTTCCGTGGCAGTGGAAATCCACAATAGAGCCTGTTGACATAGATGATTTCGGTGCGCTTTTAAACAAATTTAAAGCCGCAATACACCATGGCGACAAATTGCCCTAAAATTGCACTGAAATCATACTTTCAGGATGCTATTGGTTTTTAGACTTTCTTTCATCACAATAGTATAGAAAATTGCTGCTGTATTTAGCTTTCCTCTGTGATTTTTTCTCACATAGTTCTTTCAAATTTGATAAAACACTTACACCGTAAACCAGAAGAAGCATGCGACCGAGGCCTAAGGGCCCTCAAGATTTGCCGCCAACTTTGAAAGAGTAAACATGGAGGCAGAAACCTCTTCGATTCACAATTTAGAAATGGAAAAGTTGAAACCAGAGGATATTCCTAGCGCAGTCATAGAAAATGAAAGTCAGATTGGTAAGTGGACAGTGGAAAAAGTTTTGGTTGAAATGCAGACGCCTAAACCAGCAAGGAAATAAAAAGCAACTGTTAGGAAAGCAAGAACTCGGCCAGTGACAGCTGCTGGTTGATGTTTACGTTTTATTATTCAATGCACTTACATTTAAAGTTTCATTTTTAATCCTTTTCATGACAGAGTGCTGGCATTCAAGGCGATACCGAAATACCATGATAATGTTTACGACCCAGACCCAGGAAAGAGCTAAACAAAGGCGAAACTTCAAAGTGATAAAGAAAACATGGTAGACAATTTGTCGATTTCTTGGTCAACCAAAAATCCAGAGGTTTTGTTCCCAACTGATTAAGTTTTGAACAATAACTTTTCATAACTTTTCAGTTCTTCCAAATTTTGTTGCGATGGATGCGTTTCAACATATCAAAAATTCCTGCAAGTCTATGATAAGTATGATAATGTTGATGTTGTTGTGAAGTCAAATTACAAAGGGTTGCGAATGATGAGATTCTTCGATGGCTCAAGTGTACAAGGATCCACAAAAAAATTATATCTTTGTGAGAGCCTGCTGTTGGGCCTCTTGCAAGAGAGATCACAAAGACAAAATTAACAGTGCAAGAAGGCAGCACATGTACTGATAAAATTAAATCAGCATCCTGTGATCGTCAGTGCCTTGCATCCAAAAGCTAATGCTGCTGTCATGTAATGGCAGGTATTTGGAAACTGGAAGACATGACAAGAAAGGTTGAGTTGAAAGATTTCGACAATAGAACAGGTACATCTAAACTGCAACAATGGGGCAAAGGAGGAAAAAGAGAAGTTAACTGTTCACCGGTAATGACTACAAGTATAATGAGACCAAGGCATGCCTCTGATGGACCAGGTAAAAGAAAAGGGGGAATACATAGTCAATTCTATGATCCTAGACCAGTGAAGTCAAGAAAAATTAGCTTGACTCAATAGTTAAATTAAAGGAAAATCTTCAAGAGATCAATCCAAAACTTCAATTTGCTTTGATGCTGCCAGAAGACAGAAATGTTCCTACTGTAAACATCCTCACTGGGCCAGTGGCAAGAGGATCACTGCTCCACAAACAGCTTCAAGGATTTCAAATGGCTAACACAAATCCTGCCACCTCCTGTGATCCAATTTCTTACCAGTCACGCCATCCAGAAGTGAATGGAAGTAGTAATGAAGGTGGGCATGTTCCTACCCAAACAAATTCAAATGTCACTGATGGTCATTTTACCAACCACTCATTTCTACTGACAGTCAGCCCAAGCATACACCTATTGAACCTGAGTGTCTCAACAACAGTTCCCCCAGCCAAGGTTTTACCTATTTTCCTCTATTACCCAACAAATGTTGTGAGGAAACTGTTGACTTGAATCTATTTTCTAATGCTCCAAACATCTTGAATAAGGTTCAAGTATCCCTTCCAGCAACACAAGAGCTTTACGCCAAGACAACTGGTCAAGCAGATAAAAGCACGTGGTATGATGAGAGAAAACACCCCATCACAGCGTCAAAGTTTTGCAAAATTTTAAAAAGAAATGCCTCACCTTTGTAGGAAGAGAACTCATACCTGAACACACTGCTCAATACCTTGAGGTGATCTTGGACACTAGTTTGACCTATGAGGAGTACATTCCCAAAACTGCCTCCTCCTGAGTGTCTAGTCTCAGTGAAAGAAGGCAGACAAAGAACGCTTTTGACAAATTCCCTTTGTTAACCACATTGAAGCATAATGTAAGTAAATTACTAAGTATCCTGAACTTTGTTGCTCAAATTGTGAGAAAAATATGTAAATATGATCACCTCACAGCTGTTTTAAAAGAGCTTTAAAGCCATCCAGTAGCAA
>BLFN01000034.1:118012-120512 GCA_014634225.1 Acropora yongei | reverse complement strand
TCTATGTTATCATACTTATAGATTAAGATTCTTGGCAAATGCAAACTTTCTTTTGACATTTTTCCATAGATGAGTTGAAAACAAAGTTAGAGGCAGAGAAACAAAATCACCCGAAGACTTCACAGGAACTTGAAGAACTGAAAAACCTCCATGAAACTTTTAAAACTGAGACTTCACAACAAATTCAAAAACTCGCCGAAATTGTTCAGCAACTCACAGGTGAATAATTGTTTTGGCATATTCCTCACACGGTGAATAACTAGCGGACAGAAATTTCTTTGCCGACTAAATACGACTGCATGTGAGAAGCTATTTTGTCTGTATTTGGTCGCTAGGATATGAATTCTACTGGCCTACCCCAAGCGACATAGATAGAAAGAAGGAAGGAAGGAAAGTCTCTCCCCTTCTTTTTTCTCCCCCCTCACTCCCCTTTTGCGATCACCTTACTTCTCACGTCACCAAGACACTTTCTGTCTTTCCTTTCTTCTGAGTTCACTTTCTTTTTTTCTCCTTCTCCGCGTGCGCAAGCAGGATAGGTACGTGCCGAATACACGCATACTTGATTACTGATATTTTCAATTTACTAACAAATGAATCTTGCTCTCGTTGCAAGGGCTTCAAAAATGAGTGAGATTCTGCAAGACAAAATCAAACTTTGAAAAAAAATCAATAATTGGAAGAGGAAAGCGAAGATTATCAACGAGAAAAGCAGGCACTGCAGAAAAACTTGGAAAGCGTAAAGGAAAAAATACGGAAACTTGCTAATGTTGTCGGAGAATCTTGAGACAGCAGAAAAGGAACAACAAGAAAAGATACGATGAATAATTATAGCGAACCAAAAACTAACTTGCTAACTGCCTACGACTGTGAAGAGCCATTTTATCTGCTAGGAGTTGAATGCTGCTGGGCTAATCCTTAAGCAAGAGAGGAAGGGGGAAGGAGGGGAGTGTTTTTTTTTCCCTTCTTTCCCTCCCCTCTTTCTCAAGTTTAGCTCTCTCAGTCATACCACGTGACACACTGTATTTCTTTTCTTTAACCTCTTTCTTTTTTTCACTTCCTTTCCTTTTTTCTCTCTAGACTTGCTCCATAGGTGGGACGAGTCCGTATTGAACCTGTACATATGTAATTAATAAGTGGTATATTTTCAATTTAGCAGATGACTCTTGCTCTCCTTGCAAGGCCTTAAGAAATTTGAGGGATTCTACAGCAAGACAAACTCAGACTTCAGAAATTCAAGAGTTGACAAAAGGAATTACAAAAATGGTCGAAGGTTATCGAAGTCTACAAAAAGAACACGGCAACTTGACACAAGAGCTTGAAAAAGCTAAAAAGCTACTAGAGGACCACGACAAATCTAAAGAGGAGGCGTTAAAACTAAAAAAAAAGTTGGAGAAAAGTCAGAGAGATTTGGCTAATAAGAATGAGAGGGTGAAAGAGTATCAAGAGAAATTGCAAGCGAAAAGCAAGTCTATAGATGACTTGCGTAAGAAGTTAAAAAATGCAATGGAGAACAAAAGCCTTCAAAAGAAGCTCAGTCAGGAAGAGGGATCCGTGTGTGACACTCTGCAGAAAGAAGTTGAACTTCCCAGATTGAGATTACCACGTAAGTGGTTTTTGTAGTTGTTACCTCAAGCTCATTGTAGGCCTAAATTTAAAAATCTGGATTTTCCTTTGCGTTTTTAGTGCATGTCCAAAACACACCTACTAGATTCCATTGAAAAATTTTATTCGCAAAAGTCAGGAACTGGAATTCGGAGCATCATCTACTTACTGCAGTGGGCTCGTGAAATAAAAAACACCACCCAATTTAAGGCAACGGGAGATAGAAATGTTGTCCAATGGAGTCCATTAGAGACGGGTCGTTAATAGTTTTAGTTCGTTAAGTAAGTGTAAGTGTCTTACAGACTGATACGACAGTCCAATAGACTCTCCTTGTATCTATTCGTGACGGATAGATCCAGTGGACTTAAGTCCACGATATTGTTGCAATCCTTTTGATCACGCAGGGGATTTCTCCTTAGTGTCTCGCGAAGAGAGTTCTGGTGAGTGCACCAGACTCTACTGGTAGCTATTCGCGACACCCCAAAGCATTCGAATGATTGCTTTTTTATGTTGTTCTTTTTCTTTGTCCAAATGAAACAGAGATTTATAGCTCTGACTTAGCAACGAATTATGGTAAACCCGTCGTCGACACAGGACGACGATACGAGCAACTACGGCTACCGGAAGTAAATTTACACGCGAAGGTATGCGCACGAGAACTCCTACCTTATGAGTTTGCCATCATGTTCAGGTCGAGGACGCCATTTAAGGAGTTTTACCGTGGTGTCGAGAACGTGAGTATTTTCGTCTTGTTTTGACTTGTAAAACGTAGCACTCGATTCCAATTTCGTATACAACGATGGTAATTCTTATTAACATGATATTTTCCGTGTTTGGGATGTAAATGAATTCAAGTAGGAATAAATATTTATAAGTGTATTCACTGTGTATCTGTTTG
>BLFN01000031.1:404948-407448 GCA_014634225.1 Acropora yongei | reverse complement strand
ACTCCCTTTTTCGTAAAATGACGGACGGCATTCAACTGCACATCGAAACTTCCGCCTAAGAATATCTGACATCACCAAATCTAATCAATAAGATTCATCTGGATAAAAAACGATTTCTTATAACATAAGCAACATGAACGTTGAAAGCTGACGTTTCCGCACCTAGATTCGCGCAAAGGTATTCACTTGAAGAACTTGTGATCCTTTGTTATTATGCTAATTCGTAGACACTATAGAAATGAAATCTTAACAACACTGACTCACTTTGCCTTGAGAATGGTGTCATGATGACGCTGAAACGTCGGCTTTCAACATTTATACTCGCTTGCTAATGTTATAAGACTCATCGATTGGTTTGATATTACTGCATTTGTCTTCACAGTTCTCACGTGATGAGACACCCATGTTGGTGGTCAAAGCAATAGCAAAATGTCGTTCAACTTTTGCAAAAAAAAAAAATAGTCAAATTCCCCAAACACTTTGTCGCTGTTGTTCTTTCCACCAAATTGGACGCCGTAATGTCAGCTGCACGCTATCAATTTTAACTTCGCTGCAGAGCCTTAATGGCTTCGACAAATGAGCCACCTACTTCTTTGTGGGAAGCGAGTCGGCTGTTACCGTTCCAGAACTCACGAGCTGGAAGAGCAAAGTAGCCCATTCACTTGAAAGATGGCTACTGCGCTGAATAGTGTCAAACATGGCGCCCAGCTGAAAAGAGAAGAGAAGTACATATTTAGCTTTTCACAGGGACTGAAAGGTCACCATTCTAAATACGTACATGGTGACTTCGTCCAGCCTGGATCGGAAAATTGGGCGCCTTACTATGATGACGGGGGCAAAGACAAGGAAAAGGGCACTTAAAATAAACGTTTGCACGATTGCTCCTATTTTGCGACTATTCCACGACGAAGTTGTTCGCAGTCTGCCATGTTGGCGAAGCAAGCTATTGTATTAAAAACAGAGAATCATTAAAGATCTACAGTTTTATGTGCAAGTTGTCATCAAAACCGCAAAGTTATATCCGCTGATTGAAGCTGTTGTTTGCAGAGGACAGCACGGAAGTTTTGTAAAGTGCGTGCCGCACGTGCAGCACGCTTATTTTTCCTCAGTGGACCAATCAATTTCTTAATTTGTGGTGTCATCGTTGACATTTCCGTTGTCTAGACTAAAGGTGATGTTACACGAGCCGATTTTTAACGCCGATTTTTAACGCAACATTGTTGCGTTAAAAGTTGCCTCGTGTAACAGGGTACACAGGGCAATTTTTAACACAACATTTTGTTGCGGCAACATGTTGCAGGTTTTTGAAAGCGATTCAAAAACCTGCAACATTGTTGCCCGAAATTTGTTGGTGTTGGTGCGTGTAACACCCCCCGCCGCTGACTCTTAACGCAACATCGTCCCAGAATGCACCGCGGAGAACCGAAAAATAGCTCACGTCGACGTGAAGTAAACAAACGAGATGGCGGAGCTTGTTGAAGACGAAGGACCGGTAGAAATAAATTTGTTAGATGAGACACCCATGTTGGTGGTCAAAGCATTAGATGATCTATTAGATGATGCCGGAAGGCAAACACTCATACAGTTCTATGAGAAGAAACCTGTGTACTGGTAAACGTCCCTAAAGTTACCGAAGAAAGACGCCAAAGACCAAAAACTAGCGGCGATAAAAGAGCTCGAGGAGCACTTCGGCTTCAAGTCTTCAGGAGGCGAGCTAGTAGCAGCGTGGAAAAGCATTCGAGCCTGCCTGCTCAGGGAGGTTAAAAAAGTTACCGAGGGACTGAGCAAATCAGCTGGACAGCAGTACAACTCCCAGTGGAAGTTTTTCACCCAATTGCAGTTTCTGAGCCTGGGTTCAAGTGTTGCGGGTAATGTTGCGTTAAAAATCGTCTCGTGTAACATACCGTTGCGCAACATTGTTGCGTTGAAAGTTGTCTCGTGTAACATGGATTAAAAATCGGCGTTAAAAATCGGCTCGTGTAACATCACCTTAAAGCTCCTTTATGTACAATCAAAATGACAAAATGGACATTTCGGGTGGAGAAAATGGTACAGCTCTTATGTTCACTTCTAAAAGGATAGCTATATCGCAAAATTACGTATTTATGAACTTTCAGTATAAACTAAAAACTAACCAGACTGATTCTCAAATGTAAAGCCTCCTGGAGAACTTCTTTACTTTTTGGATCGACCGGACATCTTTCCTGCAAAAAGAGAGGCACAACAGATGTTATTAACACAACAGCGGGTTCGACGCACAAACGAGGCAAATGAGTGATTATGTGCTATAATAACCCATCAGCCACCTTTGCAGATAGTTTCAAGGGTAGTTTTAACATTTCATCGCTTTCATCCTCTCACTATTTACCTTTTTTTTATTTATTGGCGTACTGATCATGCCGTATGATTTAAAATCGCAACCCGCCTCGATTAAAGCTACCTGTGGGTCGCACAGGATTATTACTGTAAGTCTTAAAATTAACGAGATGTGTTGTGGTTG
>BLFN01000031.1:348379-358238 GCA_014634225.1 Acropora yongei | reverse complement strand
GAGGTGGAGGACGGGTGAGTAGTGAATATCCACCACTTTCACCAGTACCGAGGTGAATAATTGCTTTAGTAAATGCCTCACAAGTTGCAGTGGCGGATCCAGACCTTGAGCTAAGGGGGCGGGGGGGCGGTTTTTTTGAGATGTTGAAACAAAATTGATTTGCGAATATCGCTTGCCCTGCCGGCTTTTCTTCCTTCTCCGTTTTTTCATTATTTTATTTATTTATTTTTTGCCCAAGTAAGGGGGGGCCCCTCCCCTAGATCCGTCACTGGGTTGAAAAAAAAATATAGCGCCAAAAACTACTTTGTCTGAGACAATTCTTCGTTGACAAAACGAGCAGAGGAATGGGTCCTATATGCACCCATAGAACAATCGCAAGGCATGCTAGGATCGTTTGGCTGAACAAAATACAATAATGGCGGCCGAAATGAGCTCGATTGTACAGGAAAGCAAAAAACAAACTTGTATTTTGGTTGAAGAAGACGTTGCCGGCTAGCGATGCCTCGTGAAAGTGTAGAGGAATGTTGTATGGTCCAGCTGAAACGCTCGTCAACCTGTAGAGGCGCTAAAAACCAGTAGGGAAAAAAATGCTTTTTTTTTTAAGTTTTCGAAAGCCTGTAAATTTTGTATAAGGTTTTGCTGGCAAACAACATCGGCCAAGCTAGATTACAGAGTACCCGTCCATTAATTGAATTTGTTAAGGGTCAAACGCTACATAGATAACCGCCTGGATAAAAAATACCTGCCGGCGAAATCCCGATATATGAAGAATAAATCCAAACTTGGTATACTTGAAAAAGCTGAATTGGAACTCAGTGCAAGCTTTCCCATAGAAGACGCAGATCTCAGTGAGAGTCCTGCAAGCTATAACCGCTTAAAGTGATGACCTCGGGGCCGAACGCCATACAAGCCTTCGTACGAAATGAGTCACTTTGAAGTCAAAATGACGGGACGATTCTCCTCAGGTATCAGTATATTTAGCGTTTTGAGATATGATAACAAGCAAATTAGGGGAATTTGAAAGTTGATTTCAAAAAAAGGAATAGAAAAATGAGCAAAAGTGTGATTTTCCCGTCAATAATTGAACATTTTCGCTGTTTTTAAGAGTCAGCTTGGGGCCTAGGAGCGAACTAAGAAATTTGAGGCAGATGCATGCCATCACGTGTGAACTTGTTCTACTTTGGTGTTACTTCTATTTTCGACAACCTGTGCGGAAGCCATCTTCAGAGTCAAGAGTCACTTGATTACAGCATCGCTGTAATCTTCAGAGTCACTTGACTCTGAAGATGGCTTCCGCACAGGTTGTCGAAACGTCAGTCACTAACAACAGTCCTTCTCAGGACTCCAATCACCCAGATGATCTTTTTCAATCAAGGTATGTTACTCCTGGGTTCAAACCATTTTCTTAAAAACGGTTTTGTTTTGTTTTACTGCAAAGCAAATTCGATGTTTGGGAGGCGTGAATGAGTAGCCAGCATCTCCCAAGGGCATCGTCAACAAGACTAGTTGGATGAAACAAATTCTGAGTTCTTAACATTTTGAAAAAAGAATCGAAGCGAAGTAAGGGCTTTTCAGAAAGATCTCGGCGCAAGTCACGTTTTGATCACGTTGACGTACTTTTGACATCGACTGCTGGTCAATATATTTTTGTCCAGATAGACTACCCTTGTTGGTCTTCCTGTTTTTTTCCGCGGGAGGATACCGTTGGGAGCAAAAATTTTGTCACACACATTTTGCTGACAGTGACCGATTGAGATTTGGTGCTTCCGACCGGATGAATCCCCAAGGACAGGGAACAAAAGGCTCTTTGTCTTAACAGATGTCAGTCATATCAATAGGCAAAGTTTGAGGTGTGAGCATGCTTTTACGGCCCAGTTTCAGACGTTCTGTAAGAAAAGCGACACTAACGGCACTGCGGCGATGGAATTTCAAAAACAACTGTCAACTTGTCTGGTGTTCAACATAATCATCGCTTTTGCTCTAACCAGCTTAGCTAACAGTGCTTTGCATTGTATCCAGAAAGGAGAAGATGAGCTGGTGCACTGCTGTAATCAAAAAGAACATGGCGGATCGCAAATCTGTTGCGTGGGGCAAAACAATACTTGCAAACTCACGGACGGCTCAGGGGCAAGTTGCTACTGCGACGAGTATTGTGAAAGAGCTCTCGATTGTTGTTCAGACTTTAATAAAGAAGTAAAGCCTTGTGGCTCTGGAAAAGGTAAACAATACTACGCTTGAATTAGAGAACTTGTATATTTAATTTGTGTCTTGCTAACTCCCTTTTTCTCACTGTCGTTTTTTGTGGCCACTATTTCGTATTCTTGTGGTCTTCCTTTCTCGCATAACAGTTTTCTGACATTTAAGCGACTAGCTAGAAATGAACCACCAAGATGGACTTTGATCCTTGTTTTTTTTTTCATTTGTTTCGATAACTTTATTTACACCAGGAAAACTTACACAACTTACAACACTTACATTGCTTATATTGCTTATTTACTATTTACTTCTTACAATACACATGTTGCAACATTTTTTCTTTTTCACAGTGTATTGTTTAATAGGTAATTACTGAGGCGAGCGGCATTATTGAATATAATGCAGGCAGCTGAGGCCGCAGGCCCACTGTGGCATCTACAATGAGACAGAAAACAATCGGTTTGGATAACGATCAGTAATTATAATACATTACTTTGCAATACTGTTTTTTCATTCATTTACAATGCAATAGATACAAGACCCTTTTTTTTTAGTACTAACCTTATTGGAATATAATCACTACTTAGAACATGGTATTTACACTGTCTACAATGCAGTATTTACGCGGTTTACAATTCTAATTCTAATGTTGATTACAAGACGCGTGTAATACCATAGAATTACCGAGACAAGCAAGACATACAATGTAATTACGAGCTACGGGAACTGATTACTGACTAACTTAGGATATTTGATCCTTGTTATAGTAAAAGGGCTTACATTTCGATTACACCATACGTCGAATATTTCTCATGAATTCACGTTTCAAAAAGTTTCTCGTCATTATAGATGCCACAGTGGCCACCATTGCAGTGTTAGATACTTGTATTTCTGCAGCAATACACGTTTATTACTAGCCGAAAGCAACCATCAATAATCCAGATAAAACGGAATCACAAACTCTGCTTATATAGAAGAGCGAGATCCAGAGTGTTCCATAGAATTACAACAGATTCTAATTATAGACCATTCAACGATGACACATCATGTGATAGTATATTCCGGATCATTGTCGAACATTACGTTACAACCATATTGTCTGTACCTTGTAGAATACTCAATAAAAGAAGACTAAAAAGGACTAAATAGTGGTGTAAACGATCTTTACTAAAACGCTCACCGTGTGAACTCAACACAGACCATAATATTACACTCAATCTAATTCACATAATCATCATAATTTATGCAGGACAGAATCCCCCGCCCCCTAGACCTAGGATGAATCAATTCAAATCAATAAAGGAAACATGAAACAACAACGTGAACAATAACACATAAAAAATGGTCAAGATTTAATCAGAAATAATATCATCAAGTGTTCATTTTAGTAAGTAGTAGTCTTCCAGGTATTCAGGTGATCTCACTTGTCTACGTGGAAGTGAAGAAGCTTGTGGCTCTTGAACAGTTGGTGTAGTTGTTGTTGTCTTTTGCATTTTAACTCTATCAGCGCTAGTTGTTTCTTTACCATGAACGTTTGGCCGCAGTGGAGAGCTGGATAGTTTCTTTAAGAGAGAAGGATTTCTTGTGATGTTTCTCTTGCTTGAGGTCGCAGTGACCATAGACCCTTTCTTTTCTTTAACAATAAGAGGGTTGGGATTCTATAGCGTTGTTAGCTTATTCTTCTTCTTCTTGTTCTTGCTCTTGTTCTTCTTTTTCTTCTTCTTTTTCTTCCTCTTCTTCTTCTTCTTCTTCTTCTTTTCACTTTTCACTGGTATTTGATCACCTTCTTTCAGTCCTTTGGGTTGTGCCTTGTTTCCGCAATCTGCATATTTCTTTGGTTTGTCTTTTGCTCGTTGGTCGTTCCGTTTAGCTTGCTTTGTGGCAGCTGCCTTCTCCTTTCCTTGTTTTCAATCTCTGGTAGTTTTGTTTCTGGATCGCAGCCAAATAGTAAACGAAATGGAGTGACTTTTGTTGCAGAGTGTGGAGTGTTCCGGTATCAGTTGTACGAAAAATTTCTGCATTTCCTATTTCCAATTCTTGCCTTCGGTATGTGCTGCTCTGATTGATTTCATGATCGGTTTGTTGAACAATTCAGCTTGTGAATTGGCTTGAGGCCATAAAGGTGTCGTCTTTCGATGTATGAATCCCGTATGCTGTGCATATATCCTGAAGGCAAAAAAATTAAATGGTGGGCCATTGTCAGTTTTAATGACTTTAGGATATCCCAATTGTGAAATTACTTTGTCTAGAACAGGTATGATGTTGTTTGCTGCTAACGATCTGACGATCTCAACGATTGGATATCGTGACTGCTCATCTGTGGTATGGTAGTCTCCTGTTGGGAGAGGTCCGCAGAAGTCAGCACTTAAGTTCTCCCACGGACCATGAGGCATTTCAGATATTTGTAATGGCTCCTTTGATGAGCTGTTGTCATAAGTAGGTGATTGGCAGGCAAGGCAGCATTTCACTGCTGTTTCAACCTTTTCGTTGATTAGTGGAAACCATATTTTTGATCGAATGAGGGCTTTTGTGTGGTTGATCCCCTGATCATCTTCATGTCCAATGTCAATAACTTGACTATGTAGAGCAGATGATATGACAATCAGGTTGTTTCTAAGTAGTGTATTGTCTGAATACCAATTAAGTTCATCCTTACTGTTATAAACCATTTGTAGTTCTTGCTTATCAATATCAGGGTCATTCAAGTATTTCATTTCATACCAGCATGATGTTTTACAAATGATATTACCTTTTAAAGTGTTTTATCTTTGCTGGTGGCACATTTAAGTTCATCTAATGTACGGGGGGTGACAACTCTTACAAACGCTGTTTGAGCAATACTAGGTCTTAACTTAATAAGTCGTTTGGGAAATTTGGATCATCCTTCCGAAATTTGGGATACATGCCCGGAAATTTTTGCAATTCCCAGCATATGTTCTAAAATTTACCGTTTATTATTACTTGTGCAACTTTAAATATTACACGTTTCGCATGTTTAGCTTAGTTTTAACCCTGAATAGCGTCTTTTATAGTAAAACATTTCAATTTTAATTAACAAAGAAACAGAATATCTTTAAAATACCGGATTTTCGTTGCTTAACATTCATCGTTAATTTCCTATAATAAGGTATTAGTTGTGCTAACGTGTACAAGTAAAAGAAGCCTGAAGTGTTCCGTTGACTACGTTGAGCAACGAGTAGCCCTCTGCCGTCTTGTATATGCCGCTACAAGAGTGAGATCGACATTATTTCTTGGGATCCACATTCCGGCGCTGTCAGGCTCTTGTGTGCCCTTCACTAGGTACTACACGTCGTCTTTGGTTAATCGATGACCAAGCACCACCTCACTTTTCTCACTGGCTTCGGATGATTGCTCAGTAGACACACCTGGTTCTTTACCTGTCGCCCTTTCAACTCTTTTGCCTTCATTTTGTTTTGTCACAGAATCCACCCACTGCAAAAAAGGAGCACTTTCTTGACCGTGCATTGTGACCGTGGCTTGTCAGTACAAAGGAAGAGAGCCCGGCCTCTGCTTGTAGATTTGTCTCACTCCACTTACTTTAACACTTTTTTCGTACACACAGCAAAAGTCACGCATTTCCAATGCCTCTTTTTCTTACCCGCGAACTTCCCTTTATAAAAGAACGATCATCTTTCCGCTTTGGGTAGAGCAATGGCATTTGACAGTCGTCTCTGTGTTCGATGACGAGTCTCTCTCTTACTCTTAAATCCAAGCCCCATAGCGGATTTCATTACACATTCCAATGCACTGCGAGGAGAAAGATATTTTAATTCAAGTGCAGGTGGAACCACCTGATCTTGGTTGTATCTGCCGAACATGCCTTCTGTACGAAGCCTTGTAACAGAAGTGAACTGGAACTCATTTAGTCTACTCTCTTAGAAGACCTTCTATGCTTCTCTTCCTTTCTGAGAGTATCCTTGTATTCTCCATTGTTTTCGTTTTTCGTTGCAGGGGTACCATGCTTTCCCATTCTTGCGGTCTTCTTTCCCGGTAACCGACTTCATTTCGTCATTCTCTAAAATAGCTGCTTCTTTGCCCCAGAGCCTCAATCTTTGACGGGTAATCCATAGCTCTGACCTTACTTTCGTAAAAGTCTCTTTTCAGTTAAACTGTAAGCTTCGTGGCGGTTGCGGAGGGTCTCCAATTCTGAAACTCTTGCGTTTCTGTGTATGGACGAAGCCTGCCGATTTTCTTCTGCAGGTGTCGCGATTCCCGGAGATATCTCCAGATTCCCGGAACAGTTTCGGCTTTGTCCTGAAAAAGCGTTTGTAGAGTTGTCAACCCTCGTTAATGTCATGGATTGTTGGAGTTGATCCCTCTCCATTCATGATCAAAAAACCTTGTGCATTTTCTTGTGAAAAAAGAATGGTAAGTTCGAGGCGGCGGAAACCGGAAATGCCGATGAATTTATGCGTTTGACCGCTGTGAAACTCTTCTAACCAACAACATCAACTTTCAAGAAAGTATAAAAACTTACCTGGAATTGGTCAACGCCATAATTCAACACGAAGCTCAAGGCGATGTCAGCTGAGCGCGGGAAAATAGTCGATGACGTAAGTGTCAGTGGCCCCGCAGTCGGTTAGAGTTTTACACCGGTCAAACGTAAAAATCCATCGCCACTTCCAGTTTTCGCCGCCTCCAACTTGCCATTCTTTTTTACACGAAAATGTAGAACTGAGGCTTTCGTATGAAAACGCTCTAATCAAAAATCACTGGGAAACAAAACAGTCTGCGGTCTGCATTCTGCAAATGTCAGACAACGCTCGTTTTCGTATTCTAGACGATTTGCAGTGTTGAATTACTTGCGACAAAATTTCAGCGTTGGTGTTGGTGAAATTGCAATTCTTCGCTAATTGACGTAGTTCGGTGACAAAATCATTTAGTGACTGGTTTGCTTTCTGCTTACAAGTCCTGAAGTTAAACAACGATGACGGGAATTTTACGCTTGCCTTCACGTGAAGAGCATTTGATTTCTTCCATGTATCTCTCCAGCTTTTGAAAGGAGTTGGGTTTGTCTAGAGAATACACCAAAACAACCCCGTCGACCTTGTGCAAAGCTACCTTCCTCATGGCAGGAAATTCATAAGTCCCTGAAGTGTCAATGATGTGAAGTTCAAAGGATTTCTTTCCATGGGTTATCTCTGTGACATAAAATTCCTCCACCGTTGGTATATGTTCTTGGATGATGCTTTCTTTGACAAGGCCTCGGACGATGGAGCTTTTTCCGACTCCGGAATCTCCGAATATAACTACAGTATATTTTCTGCAGTTGTCAGTCTGTTCGCAAAAAGTCGAAAGGCTCGAAATATGACGTGAGGACGTGTTTAGTCGCTTCGTAAGAGTCGCCTCTCTCGGCTTCGTAAATATCATACACCGCATCTCCGACATAGCTCGTTTACGATTTTCATTCGTTAGCTTCATGCCGACTAACAGATTTTCAAGCTTTCGAAGCCATTTTTCCCATCGCGATCCAGCATTGGCCTTGTCGATGTCGTAGTCGAAAGGCGCGAACGGTGTCACATTATGCATTTTCTTGACGTTTACTCAAAATAATAACTATTTCGTAAATGTGGTCTAAACAAATTCTTGCTTGACTATTCTCGTCGCCAATGTAGAATACTCGATAAATGAAGACTAAAAAGGACTGAATGATGGTTTAAACGATCTTAACTAAAACGCTCGCCGTGTGTACTCAACACAGACCATAATATTACACTCAATCTAATTCACATAATCATCATAATTTATGCAGGACACAACACACCTCTCCACGTTTGAAAAATGTTAGGTTAGCTTTCTTTAAATTTCGATTGAGCGCGTAAGCCTGCATTGACCGTGACAGTGCCCCTTATCAGATATAGGGATTGTTTCATTCCCCTAGTCCTTTTACAGTAACTCACGAGACCAACTAATTGACCTCCTACCAATTGTGTGGCTTCATAGCTCAGTTAATTGAGCATTGCACATCCTTAAGGATACTTAATAGTAATCGCGTCGTTATTTATTTTTTTCAGAATCGTCGAACAGTGGAGTGCTAATAGTGAATTCCACAGGAAGTACGTAATGATTCGCACTCCTTTTAATGAGATGTAGCACTAACCCAACACAAATTTGATACATATCGCCAGTGACTCTGGCTTATATGGGGAGTGGCTTTTAGTTAAGTGTCACAGAAACCGAGATAAAGATGGTACTTTGACCGATTGGCCAATAGGAACACGTGAAGATAATCATGTGAACTAATCACATAACTCAAAGGGAATAGATGCAGGCGGCACAAAGCGCAGGGAAACGTGTTCAATCCTCATTGGTGAAACATGTGTCACATGATTTTTAACCCTTTCACTGCCAAGGGGTTCCCCATTGACGAGTAAAATCGTCTGGCGTTAGACAGAGTAAAATCTATAAGTGTCATGAGTGCGCCTACGGCAGTTTTAGCTTTAAAAAGCCTTAAGGACGTTCGCGCGAAATTTTTCTAACATTGATTTTTGTCTGAAAATTTTACCATTGAAAGATGATGAGTTAGTGATACCAGAAATGTTAAGAAAATGGGGGGTCACCGACTTCGTTTTGGAGAGAGCATGCCCGGAAGAACGTTTAAATCTGAGAAAATCGGACTTCGTCAGCGAACAAGGCCACAGTGGCTGCAAGTCCCAAAACATTGCAATTAGAGCTTTGAAGGGACATGTTCTCTCCCAAATATAGTTTAAATGGACCTATTAAGCGAATTTGGTCAACTGTTGAGGTTCCTCAAATAACAAGTTCGCATTTAGTAACCATAGTTTCACGCGCCTTGCAACCGCAAGATGGCAGGATTCCATGTCCTGTGGGCAGAAATCTTGAAATTTTTTTAACTTCCCACATTGATTTTTTGTTTATTTTTGAACAATGTGGAGATAATTGTAAATAAAATCTGTTTCTGAAAAGAAAAGTAGGGGTCACCGAACGTCCAAGATCGTAAAATCCAAGTAAAGCCATAGCAATTGCCACCTGCCCTATCATTGTTCTTTTTAGTACAGTACTTAGTGCGTGCTCTCGATGCATGACGTGGCATTCGAATTTGCGTGCGCAGTAGGGATGCGCAGTAACAATTAGCGCGTACGTCGTTAAGTCAACTGAAATTTATTATAGAATCGAATGCCAGTGCAGAGTTAGTTTCCATATCGATTTAGAATTCACTGAAATGTTACAGACAACGAGAACCTAAAAAGCAGACTCGCAAGAAAATGAAACTCTCATTTTATTTATATTAGAACTTGGAGTTGTGTGTCACAGTGAGTACATTGAGGTGACTGTCGAACGCAAGAAATTCTATGGCTTGGCTACCAATGTAAGTCATCTTGCAGACAAGACATGTGTACCCGTGTACAGAGATGAGGACAAAGTGGTGTTTAAGTTTGCATTGGACGAATGCAAAACCCAGCAAGTAGTGGACGATGATGCAATATCTTACAAGAACAGGATTGTTGCTATTGTGAAAGATGTAGATGAATATTTAGATATCACTCGAGTAAATACACATTTGGTTCCCTTTCAATGCACCTACAAAAAGACGGCGCGTATCTCCCCTGGGGCAATTAAGCCTCTTTCTGCTTTAGTGGTCATAACCAACACAGGTAATATCAGCGTTTTTGATCAAAGC
>BLFN01000031.1:327337-328752 GCA_014634225.1 Acropora yongei | reverse complement strand
CATTTCATGCAGATGGTTTTGCCTTTACTTCTTAATGAATACAAGGATCAGGGCTTGGTTAAAGAAACTCAGTGTAGATGATTTTTTTTTCATTTATCAGTTGAATTTTCAACATTTCTAGGACATTTTAGGAGTCATAAGTGATGTTAGAGATGGTAAATTGTACCAAGGGTCTACCAGTTACGGCCTGAAAAGGAGAACAATACCCTTATAGATTTCCGTGATTGTAACAATTTTGTATTTTTATCATTTTTTGTGGAAAAAAGGATTTTTGATGGTTGCTGCTGAAGAAACCGCAGTCTACAGAAACAGGATCAGAAGATCATATTGTACTCACATTGCAAACTATAAAAGCATTCTTAGGCCTTTTGCATCCTAAACTTAACATGGAATGTTAAGTTAAGGATGCAAATAGAAGGTCTAAAAATTATTAGTATCACCCAACTAGTGGACTAATGCAAATCCTGCATTTTGATTGGCTACGCTACTAGGGGTCTAATAATAATAGTCATCGAGTAGCGAAATTCGCCGGTTTTTCTTTGGTTTTTTTCCCTAAAAAATATTTCCTCAACTTGCATTTGCTAACGTTATTATTGCTTTTATCTGTCCGACTAGTTGGGTGATACTAAAATAATTAGACCCTTCGCCCTCAAGGGCCACGAATCAATAGCCCATAAGGCCTTCGGCCTCCTGGGCTATTGACTCATAGCCCTTTTGGGCTACGGGTCTAATTGTTAAATAGTCTTTAAAGTGCAAGAGATTCAACATGAGCTTAGCATTTTTTGGCCAGAAACAAATTTATAACAGCTGCCATTTGTATGTCCATTGAGTGTGACAGGTGCAAAGCAGCCTTCATCTGATATTAAAACCCAGAGTCAAGGACATTGTGCATAAGAATATAGAACAGAAGCTCCAGCCCTATGAATCAAGTTGAAGCAGTTGAATATATGGTTCTGGTGACCCAACTTTAAAAATATTTTTCCGTCCAATGGCCATCTAGTTTCTTCTCCATCAAATCTTGCTAATTTCTTTGCTTGATTTGATCATTGTACTTTCGTTTTGTTCAGCTTGTTGGCTTTTCTTTATCATAGATAGCAGAAAAGAAAACTGGTATCACTGGACAGTATAAAGGTGACATTTAGAGATGCAATTCACACATAATAAAAGGTAATAAAGTTCAGCAAGAGTGGAAAAATCAGGAAGTTTGTATCATGACAGCTTTTTCCCTTGCAAGATATGTTAAATTTCACAAAGTTATTTTTTCTTGCTTTTGAAACAAAATATTGCTTCGAAGTGAGCAATTATATTCATATAGGTAGTGGGTTATTCTAAAAGAAAAAACTCAGATTAAATTGCATTTACGTGCACCCTTAAAACTTCAATTTAGTATTATCAGTCCAATGAAAGCTAAATTC
>BLFN01000031.1:294323-298214 GCA_014634225.1 Acropora yongei | reverse complement strand
TGATTAGTGGTCATATGCAGGTGAACGTTCTAGAGAAGACACAGACACAAACACAACTTCGAGTACTATTTACATTTCATTGCTATATTTCCGTTGGTGAAACTAACCGGCTTCAAGTACAATACTAAGTTACAGACTCTTTGTCTCTTCTACACAAGAACGCTTACTTCATGCTAACAAACGGCTGAGATCATTGGCGTTGATCCAACTCGCACCACAGGAATAATTGCCAACAGTTGCTTGCTGAATTTTCCAGGCGCTTGGGTGGAAGGCCGTAAATAGGACCGACCGAGACAAAGTCAGGTGCCTCCATGAAAAGAGAACCAATTTTACTTTTGGTTCGATGTCTTACTCTCGTGGGCGCACCAAATCTGGTTTTGTCTTTTGTGGCTTGCATTGAAACTAGCAGAAGATGCGATTAACAATAGTTGCGGTCACTAACAAAGTGCTATTTTAAGTTTTCTTTCTTTTCGAAATATGAATATGCTCTTTGTTATTTGTTTTTCTTGCTTGCAGGTTAGACCTTCGACTCCAAGAAGCTGGAGGGCGTTTTCAGTAATTGCAGTGTTAATATCGATATAAAAAAAAAGAGTATCCGTTTGGTTTTTCTCTCTTTCAGGATCTTGTCAATACGACATTTGGATATGGTTGAGCATAACACTCAATTTCAAATATTTGACTGAAAAGCTGATTGTTCGTCTCCTCGCTTCGTGGTTCGCTTGTAAATATATCGCCACACCTAAGCCAATTAAAGATGGCTTATATTTCACTCCCATATCGCATCTAACTTCGTGCACAATACAATTTTTGTTCTGATGATCCCGTTTAGTTGCAAATAATTCATCATGTAAAATAGCGAACAAATTAGACAAAATCTGTCTTGGGTTGCATTTGTTAAATGGCTGAATGTAAAAATTTGACAATGTGCAATTTTGTCTTCATATGAAAAGACACCTGGAAATCTCGAAGGTAAACCTAATACTGTTGTAAGGATTAAAATATTGGAAGCTACTCGTTGAATCAGACAGAATAACTTGAGACTGCAAATAATTTGGCACAGCTTCTTGAGGGTTTTATTGATAGCTCTTCTAAAAAAAACCCGAACCATTAAAATGGCGCTTTTTGTTCCAGATATTTCTTGCTTGAATCATCTGCTTAGCAAAGGGCGGGTTATATTCTTTGTCCGCCACAAGGTCATAAATGCCGAAATTGTGATTATGTGGTTAACGTTGTTTTTCTTTTATCCGTGAAAATACTAGACAATTTGATCATGTTCGTATTAGCAAATGTTTATTATTTTGAGCGATAAACAGCGCAATTCCACGCTCGGAAGATCTAATGGTAGGCAAATGAACAAGAGCATTTCCAGAACTATCAGCTTAATCAGCTAAATCTGAATAATTAGGTCATTTACGTTTTGATGGATTATTCCAGCTCTTACTTTGAATAAATAAAATCAGATTAATTGTTCGATACAACAAACAGGGTCAATTGCAAAACAATTTTGAGCAAAAATACGTGACAATTTGTTGAGGTGCAGTCATTGGATTAATATTACTTAAAAAAGGTATTGGATGATTAAAAAAATTTATTTGCTTCACAAAGCGCTCGGTGGGCAAAGCACGAGAATTTTGCGAAACGCTAAATAAAGTAAATTGCATGCTACATAACTCCAATACCAGTTACTTGCACGAAATGCCCTAGGAAACGATAATTGAGCTTTTAATTTCACAACTCGATGAAGGCGTATGGAAGCAGTTGCACTGAAAAGTTGGCAAGAGAAAAATTAACAGAATAACTTCGACATTGTCGAGTTGTTTGTTGATCTTGTGCAAACAAAAAAGCGTCAGTAAAGTTGAGCACGAGGCAAAAAACAAAGGAATGAAACTTGAAACGGCTGGTTGATTTGATGAGAAATCAAGTCGAGCGATCATATAAGATTTGCAGCCATTTTAGGGACAATTGCATCTCAAACCACGGCCTTAAAAGATTTTCTTTTTTTCGTTTTTTTTTTTTTCGCTTACCTTAAGACCTTTAAGTTGTAAACACTTTAATTAGTCGTTTGGCATTACTCAAGGTCACTTAGCAATCACTAATTAAGACGCGACGATTTAGCCTTTTGGATGAAAAAACTTAATGGTATGTAGTTTTCGTTTTAAGAGTACGAGAGAAACATGCAAAAAATAGGAGGGCGTGTGGTTGGAAAAGAATGTTTTTAGTAGCGAATTGACTGTAAATAAAAAATCACTTACTTGCTTCCATATTCACGGTGATGTTGGGAACATTTGCAGACGCTGAAAGCCAAAATATGAGAAAATGTCAGCATATATGAAACAGAGGGATAGGAATTCAAAATAAATTCAAGCAAGAGTAATGAAATAAATTTGTTATGCTACTTCAGAGCAACAGATAATGACTACACAAAATTAATTAAATCAGGAATTCATCGGAAATTTAGGTAGCAAAAGCGAATCAGAGCAACTATCATATTGTTCAGTTCCAGAACTGAACAAAGCTGAACACAGTAGCGTTCCTTTCATAAAATTCGTGCTTGAATAGCTCCACAGTAGCTAAAATGTTCCCCAGAAAAGCGAATTGGACGATAAAGAACTTCGATTGCTAGGTGTGGTGAACTTTTACGGCAGCAGCAAAAGACTTAAAGCTATGAAGAAAACAACTGAGTCCGTTTTAGTGACAATAAATAATTTTGCATACCGAAAGCGATGTAAAGCGAGACGCTCAAAATAGCTAACGCCTTCATTTTGTTTCCTTTGCCGTTAGAATGACTGAGCCAGACTCACAACACTCGACGCCAACCAAGTCCCCTTAAGTGACTTTATGCACGCTGTTGCCTATTTGACTGGCGCACCGGATTTCATTGGCAAAGCCTGGTTAAAATATACAATAAATTATGGCAAGCTATTTATTGAAAACAGACGCGTCCATTGTTCTAGACCTCGGCGTGCACAATCGAGAATATTGGCTTCTCGTGATAAGCTGTCTGAGATTTGGGCTTGACATTAAATCGTTTATTAATAATATTGTAAAAGGTTAAGCCATAATAATTAGGAATTTTCTCTCCAAAAATAAAGAAAACAAACAAACGAAACTACTCATACAACACATGTTGCCGCGGACTGTTTAGTTCAGAACTTACTCGAATTCTCAGGTGTTTTCTTTTTTTAATAAAAATGACAACAAAACATGCTAATTACTAATTAGTTCCTAAACCAATCAAAGCAGGCGTAGACAAATCAAATGAGCTAATCATGCAGCCGGCAGAAAGGGCGGGAAAACGCGTGAAGCAAACCTGTTCTGGGTTCACTTCTGATTGGATGAAAACATAGCGCCATCATTCTCAGCCAATCACAGCCAAAACACCACCATTTCTTTCCTTCTTTCTTTTTTTTGTCCATTTTTAAGTGAATGTTCTTTGAAAGAAACGGAATGCCAATGTTTCTTTGTTGCAATTTTGCGCTCATGCTGCGGCAATTTTTTTTTTTGGGAGATCAGCATTCGCGGTATTTTCTGAAGTTCAGGCAATAAAATACTTTCAACGGTGAGGATGCTATGACAGCCGTACATCCTAACCTTAATGGGCTCAACGTTTTGTTCAATGTAATAAGGTGTAAAGTACGAAATGCGATGTTCTTTTTGCTATAAGGGCAGATGAAGAAATAAAGCAACAAGTCCATTTTTTGCCTTGTGACGAAAAGCTGCAACTAGTGTAATACAAGAAGAATTGCTTCTCTTTCGCAGTTGGTGATTATCTTATAAAATGATTTGTGCTACAGTAGACAATGAAAAAACACGACTTAAGGTGAATATTCCCTTGAGGTTAGATTTGCGCTTCTCTTGTTTGGTCCACCTACCAGCTCTAAGAGGTCTCGT
>BLFN01000031.1:179323-181823 GCA_014634225.1 Acropora yongei | reverse complement strand
TTTCTGCTTTTTATTGTGCTGAACTCTTTTTGTCTGTGGTTTTCAGATCAATAGTTTTTGTTCCTGGTAAAACCTCCAGTTTCTTCTCTGGCTTCGTCCATGATCTTTACCTTTAATTTGATCCATAGTATTAGTCATTCGAAGTTGTCTACCTTATTTCTTGCAAAACACCTTTACCTGAATAGCTTGTTCGTCCACTTCGCCCAACTTCTCCTATGCAGTCAGATTCAAGCATTGTCCAATCAATTCTTTAAACGGCCTACTGTCTTGGAGCGAGACTAGTACTCGATCCAGAACAGTTCTTCCATGTCGTAACTTCCAACTTCCCAGCGAAGCCTAAATTTTGCAACTAGATGCATCTTTCGCAGCAAAACTTATTATCCAGTTATTCTTTCTCTCTTATGTGAGCCTTTTCAGAATATCCAAAATCTTTCACCATTCTCCACGCTTTTCCGGACAAACTGTCAAGTAGAGGTAGCATTTTCCCTTTGACGGGTCATGAGAGCAGCTTCCCATGACTCGTCCTCGGCTTTTTCTTCACGGGAGAAGACTGGTAATGAATGATCTTCACGCTCGATGGATTGAAATGGGAGCATCCTCGGCATCGAAGTTTTCGGTTCTATAAGCTCCATCCAAAATTAACCTTGTGATTCGTCTCTCCTCGTTCGTGCATTGTTTAGTGAGCTCTGGTGCAGCCTTTTCGAATTGTTTCAATCTTAAACTCGCATCGTCAGGTTCCCGTTTATTGTTGTGTCGTTTAACGAAGATGTTCGTGTGGATCAGTGTGGATTCAGAAGCTGTGTGAGAAGGGCTTTTTCTTCGTAAACTACCGTGTGACTAAGAAACAACTGAGAAATCTTATGTTAAGAAGCATATGAGGCTGGAAGAAGACCCACATTTCACCTTGGTAAATTATATATTGATGGGAATTTGTGTCAATCTTGACTTAACTACTTTATTTCTTCTTTTCTTAACTGTAAATGAATCAAAATTAATTCTCATGGTTCTAATTTAAAACTACAGACATTCAATGACCATGGAATTTATACAATGCGAGAATTAGACGATTTATTTTCGGTTCTGATACTTTTGTGTTCTCTGCCATTCGTTTTTATGTCAGTAGCCTTGTTTGCATTTTCAAGAGGTGTGTGATTTTCTAGATTCATTTTCTTTCGCTTTTGATGATAATTGATTTGATGCACTGAAACGTAGTTCACCTCATAAACAGAGAGACAATTTTCAGAGTCCCAAACACTTGTTATTTTCTGACAGTCGTCCACTCTCGACAGGCGGAGTTGATCTTTATTTCTCAAAATTGATGCTATTGAAAATATTTGAATTAACACAGGATATGATCATCGATGTTATTTGTAAACCACCACATTTTCGAACATAGAATTATTGGCCAAACTTGAAAAGGCCTTAACATATCACTGTCAGAACGTACCTGGGTTATGTAAACTTCACAAAGTTGCATTGATCACATGTTAATAAATTTTTGGACATCAAGTAATTGTGGTAGCATAGCATTTAATATATTTGCAATAAACTTAGCAAAAATTTGAATATTATGACCAACATAAACAAACATGATTTTTTGGCCCAGTATTAGCTGTAAATATTTTTGGAATGATGTCCCCTAACTACTAAATGCTCAAATAGTTAATTTAAATGTGAACTCAAATGTCATTATCTAACCCAATATTAAAATTTTGTAATAAAGATTTATTGCAGTAAATCTTATAATACCTTTAAGGATTCAATAAGGACTTTTATGTAGTATTTTGTGTAACTTTTATAACCTTATTTTTTTTTTCATTCTTTATTTTCAGTTGTATTATTTTACAATTGATCAGTTCATTGTTTGGTTGATTACTTAAGTTCATTTAATGTTAATTTATTAATTCATTTATTGACCTTTGATTTAATGTTGATTAACTTATGATTGACAGTCAATTGAGTTACTCCAAGATGAATATAGCTGATCACTTATATTTAGTTTCCTTTATTGAAATTATTCAGTGTTGTTTGAAGTGTTTATTTTGACGAGTTGCACATTAAAAATTATTAAATTCATTGAACTCTGTCTAGTTTTCAAGTTGTTTAAGGTGCTGTGTCATGTGTTTTCAGGGGGACCCTACCTATCTTGGATGGCAGCATTTCCTAAACTCATCTTTTGGTGATGAATTAAACTTCAGTTATTAACACTTAATGGAAATGAAGGAAAAAGGGAAAAATATAAACGATAGTCATCATTAATTTCTAATTTTGAGCACTTTGGAGTTGTTATGCTGTCATGTGAGCATTCAAGATTAAGCTACATGTATTTCAGTGGTTGGGCATTAATTTTCAACTTTTCTTTACCTTCCTCATTCCCTATGGTTAAATCCACCAGATCCTTAATGAACTCCTTCTTTTTGCAAATTGCATAGCAGATTGTTGAAATACATAAAAGCAAAATGAGGGCCATCCCTTCAATAATGAAAATGTAAAGGTTTGC
>BLFN01000031.1:153093-155593 GCA_014634225.1 Acropora yongei | reverse complement strand
CCATCCAGATCAACTTCTTCGTTCCGTTTTCCATTCTTCATCTGAAAATGTCACTTTCTGCAATCATTTTTCAATTATTCAAAGTCATTATGTTAAAAAAATGTGTTCTAACTATCCTGGGCCCAGTTGTTCAAAGCCCGATTAAACTAATCCTGGATTAGTGGAAAGCTTAATTGTTACTTATTTACGTTTAAAGGAGGATTTTTCACAAGATTAAGGTTTAAGGAAAAGAAATTTGTAATTTATAACCTTATTAGGCCGCAATTTTTTGGCAAACCCTCCTTTAACGGTAAATAAATAGCAATTAAAATTTACGCTAATCTAGGATTAGCTTAATCGGGCTTTGAACAACTGGGCCCTGGGAACCAGCGCTAAGGACATAAGAAGACAAAATTGAACATTTGTCATCATATGCTCTCGTCGTCCACACAACGACAAAACAGGTCATTTCACGTCGTAGAAAGAACGAGAACGCCTTCAAAATGTCAAAAGATGAATAATGCACGTGCAAAAAATACTGTTTTTCGTTGCCAAATATGTAAATTTGTGGGGTTTTTGCTCCCGAATATTCATCTTGGTAAGGCGTTATTTGACAGTAAACCACCGCAATATTTTCATCGTCTAAATCCACAAAATCTACTTTCCCGGGGTCACTAGATGATTGGTAAATGATAGTCATTTTTCAATCTCTAGACATGTTTTCCGCAAAAGTTGATAAATGTTTATTATAGCGAGTATCAAGTATAAACTTTCGTAACCAACATTATGTCACAGTCTATCGGACACTATGGGAAAAATGGCCAAAATTTGAAAGCACATTAATTTAAAGTCGCCAATTTTCTCTGTAAGGATCTAAACCTTTGGAATTGTGCATTTCGGACCTGAAATTTTCCAAAGTCGCATGAAAAAAGTGCGCTTCATAGACACTTTAAAGGGCTTTGAATCCCGGACAGTAGGAAACCTATGTTTTTCCCTTCAGTATAGAAAAAAGTAAATCTTTGTTTAATCCTATAAGTTTCTTTTACGCGTAAGAAGCAAAAGCAAGACGATATTGCATTTTTTATTGGGCCCAAATATACTGGACGTTGTAATGTTGTTCATAGTCATGCATGCTTTATAAATCGCAAATTATCTGCAAATTGTGATGTTGTGTAGCAATGTTATAAACGTGTTATGCCATATTGTCATTCGATATTAAGCTTCGTTACGTACATGAACCTGTTTGAACTTGGAAATAAAATATATGTACGTTTTGGTATAGTATTCGGGACCTTTATGTCTCGCATATGCTCAATTGCTTAGAGATATTATTCAGTCTGAATTTCAAGCTGCTTCTGAGGAAGAACAAGCTATCCGTAGACCAGACAAACAATTTTCCAATAGGTATTTTGAGTTTTCCGTACATTACATATTCAGTTTGAAGTAATTATTCAATGACGAATGCAAGCAATTCACTGATTGTCCAACTCGAAAAAACAGATAACTTGATGAAAGCACGCGTACGAAGCCGAAGACCTAGTAATTTTATTGTGTTTGGAACCTTGATGAAACACAAGTACGAGCGTTTGAAAAAAATTGGGGTTTTTGTATCAGTTTTTGTAGGCGTCAGGAATTTGTTCCATTCTATTTCCTATTTGCGTTTTTCTGGCTGCATGTGTTCGTGTTTTTATTCTCAGGCTTAAAGGTGGGCAGACATGAGGGGTCGTGTTCAAGCGACAGAAAACTTACATAGTGCACACTGAGGTGAGGCGACTTGTAGCAGGACAAAATCACAACATGTGCGCACAAATGAAAATCAGTGTTGCGGGTACATTTCCCAGGGTTACATAGCTGCGACATATGTCCCTTCACGTGAACTGATACTTCTGCAATTGTGCAACACCAATTTGGGGGATATTTTGTTCTCGTGATATGTCGCACAGAGTTTAACTTGTTGAACTTCATAGGACATGAAAAAAATAAATAATTCAAATTTATTAAACAGAGAACTATTATACGTACTATGGATCAGAAGAAAAGCGTTCAGTCCACTCGGCGCGCCTCAAGTGACTCTTAATATAAGTTCACTTGAAGCAGCTACGTTTGGTATAGGTTACTTTACATAACACCCTCCTCCTTTATCCGGGCTTGGGACTGGCAGGACATCCGAGTGGCCACGCCCCGGCGGAGTTAAATGTATTTAAATGTATTTATGATATACATAAATGTTGGTTGGCAAAAAAGAAAGCAAAGGTGGTTATAAACACGAGCCTACACATCTATACGTCGGTGTGAAATTACCAAAAAAGCTAGGAATCAGTGGTGCAGCTTCAGGGAATTAACCAAGAAAGAAACAAATGACTTAATTTAGAAGCACGAATTACTGTTGCGCCATATGGCAGATGACTTTGAGAACCTACCAACAGCAAAGTGCCATTTTCACTTATGAGAAATTAAATGACACAGTCTTGTTACCACAAATGGAAAGGAAGCACATCGTTTTCGAGGGTGGATGGAGGAT
>BLFN01000031.1:95574-98074 GCA_014634225.1 Acropora yongei | reverse complement strand
TTTCCAGAATGTTTTTTCCTTTGATTACTCGCCCTACTAAAATAACTTCACACAAGGTGGCCTCGCTTTTTGACAACATTTTCACCAATGAACCGCTTAATCAATCTATTAACGGTCTTTTTCTGATCATCTTCTGATTTTTGCTGTTATATCTGGGTATGAACAGATTTTCCATAGAAATAAGTATTTTACTTTTCGCTCCAAAAATCAGCAAAATTTAATTAAGTTTAACTCAGAAATTGAAAATGTCAACTGGGCGGAGTTGCCAGGTTATAATGATCCTTCCCTGGCTTATGGAAAGTTTCTCAAAAAGTATACAGCTATTTATAATCGCTGCTTAAAAGCTTTCCGTTGAAAAAAGTTAAGGATAAGGGTTATACACTTTATAAACCCTGGCTTGCTAAAGCACTTTTAAAATCGATTTTAAAAAAATAATGTATTATATAAACGTTTTCTGAATAATCCTACCGCTCAAACTGAGTTTCTTTACAAGTGCTACAAAAATAAGCTTAATCATTCACTAAGAATTGCTAAACGTCTTTATTATGGGAATAAGATTGAAGAAGCTAAATCTAATGTTAAAATGACTTGGAGATTGCTCAATGAGATTTTGAATAAGAAATCTTCGAAACAGAATTTATCAGTTGTATTTAGATCTGGTAACCAGGAGCTTTCTGATCCAGCTCAAATTGTCGAACAGTTTTGTAGATATTTTACCAATACTGGTCCCAGTTTAGCCAACAATCTTCCCGTATCTCAAAAGTGTTATCGTTCCTTTTTCTCTGGAAATTTTGTGAATTCTTTATTTTTTTTTGCGGAGATCTCTGAACAAGAAGTTATCAAAATTTATCCAGTTCTTTGCGTTCTGGTTCAGCTACAGGTTTTGATAATGTTCCCATGAGTTTAATTAGTAGCCCTTAGACCCATATTTTTACCCTATCCATCACCTCTGGAATGGTCCCAATGGAGCTAAAGATCGCTCGTGTTTTGCCACTGTTCAAAGCTGGTGATAAATCAATATTTTCTAATTACAGACCTATTTCTGTTCTACCTTTCTTTTCTAAAATACTGGAAAAACTTGTTTATAATCGTCTTATTGATTACTTAAGTAAATATAAGATACTTTCCGATAATCAATTTGGTTTTCGTAAACATCATTCAACCGAATATGCTTTGGGGTTAGGGTATAGGGTTTAGGGTTAGGCCTTAGCTCTATTATATGACAAAATTTCCTCTGCTATCGATAGTAATCTGGTTACAGTAGGAATATTTATTGATCTATCTAAAGCTTTTGACACTGTTAATCATCAAATTCGTTTAGATAAGTTGCAACACTATGGTATTCGTGGCATTGCATTTCACTGGTTTTCCGATTATCTAAAAACCAGACAACAATTTATCCAATTTAATGGCTGTCATTCTTTACATCATTTTATCAAGTGTGGTGTTGCCCAAGGCTCTCTTCTTGGTCCTCTTGTTTTCTTAATTTACATTAATGATATGCGCGATGTGTCTATTCGCTGACGATACCAACATCTTTTTTTTACACAAAAATGTAAATACAATTGAAAAAACTTTGAATGAAGAATTACCTAACTTCACAGACTGGTGCTAAGCAAATAAGCTTTCTATAAATTAAAAAAACAACAACAACTTTATTGTATTTAAACCGAGGCAAAAAAGGCAAACACTTGACATCAATCTAGAGATTTGTCAATGTGCCATTGGACGAGTAAAAGAAACCGTGTTTTTAGGTGTTATTCTTGACGAAAATTTAACTTGGAAACCACACATTGCCAATGTGTCTAGAAAAATATCAAAATCGATTGGCATAATTTATAAAGCGAGCTTTTGCCCTCCCACTACCTCTTTGTGCACTTTCTATTTCTTCTTAGTTTATCCTTATCCTGTCTACTACATATCAGTATGGGGATCGACCTATCCTTCTTATCCAAATCGCATGTTTTTACTGCAGAAAGAGGTTATAAGAATCATATTAAAAAGCGCATTCGATGCTGATACAGAACCAATAAACAAGCAGCTCAAAATTCTGAAACTTGATATTCATCGATCTCAAATTGGCAAGTTTATATTTTCTTTTAAGAAAGGCCTTCTTCCTGATGCATTCAGTGAGATGCTTTTGCTGACTAATCAAATTCATCATTATAATACTGGAAACTCCAACTCCTTTTACATATTTTCGTGTAGAACAAATATCCGACAGTTCGCAATACGCTTCCAAGGGCCCAAATTGTTTAATTCTTTCAATACAGAAATTCAGAATGCTGACAGTTTTTTTCAATTTAAGTCTTTCCTCCCGAACTGACTTCCCCTAACTTTGCTTGTTTGCCTGTGTTCTTGCTTTTAATCTAAATGTGTTTATAAATTAAATCTAACTCGCCTAAAACTATCATTTTATATTTGCATTTTTCTTGAGGTGACTGTAGCCTGAATAAGCCCTATTGGTTTCTATATGGGCATCCTCGCCTTATGCTTTTCT
>BLFN01000031.1:88074-90574 GCA_014634225.1 Acropora yongei | reverse complement strand
TACATTGTGATACAAACTGTCATACAAATTGACAATACCATCACTGCATCCTACTGAGCTACTGAGCTGATGCATACCCAGTGCTGTCTCTAGGTGGTTTTCCAATCTTCAGGCACAAAACATGCTGCATTAACATCACGTTTTTCTACTGTTTCGTCAAGTTTTTGCTTCAGTTTATTGGCGGACCTTAAGTCGATGTCTTGAACTTCAGCAAATGGTATGTCTTTACAGGAAGTTGGCAGTATCCACTCACATTGTTTGTCAGTGCAAGCAAGCTTTCCTCGTATTCTGTTAAAAGTTTCAATGTAAAATAGGACGCTAGCAATGTGGGAGCAGGTTTCCCCTTGCCCAGCCATACATCCACGGCAATGTGCACGTAAAACCCTTCCGTCATCTTCGATGATGATCCACAGAGGAACAGTTGGGTCGTTCATCTTTTGAGAGTGGCGAACTTTTGGCAAAACTACATGCTTACCGGCAATGATAAGTCCGTGGACACTTTGTACAAATCCAGAGACCAACTGGTTATATGCTTGAAGACTTTTAATGGCTTTAAATTGTTGTTTTGTGTAGTAGCTGGTTTCAAGAACAAGATGCGAAACGAGGTCAATCGACTCGGTTGGAGGAAGACATTCGGCATCGTAATTTTGGCATGAAATTAGAAAAGGATCGAATCCAATGCACGCTATTTTCTTCATGTACCTTTTCTTTACTTGACGATCAAGCGTATTCGCATATTCAGACAATTGGGGAGCGTTATCTTTCTCCTTACACATCTTTTGTAATGTAAATGACCAGAGATCACAAGAGACTTGAGCCGCAAAGGGAACACCAACATGGCAGAAACTATCTTTCGCGGGAAAATTACGAAACCTGTGACGTCACGTGAAAACACTCTATAGAGAAATTTAATGACAGTTCCTAAGCATGCCTCCCCCTCCCCAAATTTCGTCCACGCTTCCTTGTTCAACCCCCCCACCTCCACCACTTACAAACTTGCTGCGCAGTCGTCTCGCCACCAGGAAGACTACCACCAGAGAACTCGCCGCCAATAAGTCATCAAGGTCACCACCACAAGTCATCTCGTCACCAACCAGTTGCTCAATAATTAACTGTACCCCTAGTTAGTTAGTCAGTTGGTAAGTTCGTTCGTTCGTTAGTTAGTTAGTTAGTAAGCTCGGGTTTAGAAGTGGCTTTAGGGACGCCCATATAAGGAGAGGACTTACCTTGAGTATGCATATGCGCGATCGGTTCAGTATAGTGACCTTAGCCACAATTCAGGCCTGAAACCATCGTTTTTTGTAAGTACTTTCACTGACGGTGCATGCTGAAGTAAGTTCGGCTAGGCTGATCAAGTTCAGCTCGGCTTATTAAGTTTGATGCCTGAATCAAGTTGGAAGTCCGGCTCGTAAAAAGTACGAGTGGTAAACTTCAAAACCTTAACTTCAGTGAACAGAAAACAGTTCGACACATTGTTTACTTATAACTTCTCTACAATATGTCAATTTCTTGATTGGTTGGTGGCTTTACATTTTCCTTGCGTTTCCAAGGATAGGACGCGCCTCACGCGCACAAATTAGCGGAATGTAAGCTCGAATTGAAGGTGTCAAATGTTTCTTCGATTATGTGTTCGAAATCTTCGGAAAAGTCACCACTGGCAACGAGGTGACTCTTGATGGCGAGTTTACGGGTAGCGAGTCTCCCTGGTGGCGAGGTGACCCTAAACCGAACGACCCAAGAGGGCACTGCCTTCCCGGCGGGGAGATAGGATAAGATTTATTAGTTTTTTAAAACCCATTTTAATGGAAAACTAAGATAAGATAAGATTTATTAGTTTTTTAAAACCCATTTTAATGGAAAACTAATAAATCTTATCTTACTCAAAACGATTTTGCAAGGTAATAGATGACACGATCTCCAATAGGCGGAAAAAGGAGCACAAAGAAACCTATTCGTCATCATTTTCAATAGCTAACTGGATTGAAAGAAAGGATATATCAAAGGAATTCAAAAGGGCACTTTCAGTGTTGAATTGCAAGTCTTGCTTCCTCTTTAACTTGAATTTGCAAGCCACCTCTCCACTCAGCAAAATGTGTATGCATGACAGTAAAGAGGGGTCCACCACATGAAACTGAAGGGGACACTAAAAGGCATACAGATCAGGCTGCAATACGGACACCTCCAAAAGGGATAAAGTTAACAAACAAACATCTCAATACGGTTGCACAAGTCATTTCTTCCGCATATGAACAAAAAGGCAAAAAAAATTTTGGAAAGCCTTTCAGTGAAATTCTTGTCCCTATTCCTGAAGAATGACTTGAAAAGAAATTGTCACCTGTTGAAAACAGAAATTAAAAAGATATCAACAAACTAAAGGCAAACCAAAGCTGAAATCAAAAACAAAACTAGTGAGAATGATGCACAAGAACACTTGAGTTCAAGGCAATCCTACAGGTCTAGACTGTATCATCGATTGTCTCAGTACTCATTTTGAAACAAT
>BLFN01000031.1:39647-42147 GCA_014634225.1 Acropora yongei | reverse complement strand
TTAGAAAGAATTAGAACTTCAAAGATTTATTCTATCCTTAGTGCTTGGTTTCGCAAGCAGACTGTAGTCAAATATCCCATCTATGTCAATACAAAATTATTGGAAATGGTTCAAATAAATCATGATCAACAACAGTCGGACAAAAATGATGGTTTCCGCAGCAGCTGCTTTTGATTCAAATTGGAGGGTAAATGACACGAAAATTTTGGTTTTTGCTGGCTTAGTATGTGAAATGAACGGATTGAAACCTAAAGATTTCTTTCGGAGGAGATTGTGCTTTCTTACACTCAAAACGTGCCAATTTCAGCTTAACACGAAAGGTTTTTGAAACTAAAAAGAAATGAAATAAACAATATCCTGTCAAGTGCACATAAGAGTAATTAAAATGGCGAGGTGTAATAATATGCGCACCTTGATTAAATAATCTACACATAAAGAATCACCATATTTCATCACCAAGAGCAGCACTTTGTAAAAGTGGAGATATGCCTAAAATACATTAATGCATCTGAGGCAACGTGTCCTTTACAGGCTCTTCATCTTTCAATTTTCAGCTCCAGAAAAATTATGAAATTTTTCTTTCTTACGCAAGGAAAACATCAGAGCCAGATATTTCGTGCTGTTATTTTTGAAACAATAAATTAAAATAGGGTTGATAATCTTAGGCTACAAATGAGATTTGATATTATTCACCCCCAAAAAAATCATGTATTTCACCCCTAATTTTGGGCTTTGCAAGAAGATAACCGCCAATTAATCCCCATCTATGCGAATACCAATTTGTTGAAAATGTTTCAAACAATTAAACAGTTACACAACACCGATAGTTTCCCTAGCAGCTGCTCGTAGTTGAAGTTAAGGTGCATGCGACAAGAAAGTTTTTACTTTGGTTTTCGCTGGCTTAGTATGTGTGAAAAACGGATTGAAAGCAGAAGATTTATTTTTTGAGAGGAAATGTATGTTCTCTAACTCTTAAAACGTCCCAATTTAAGGTTAGAGTCGGACTTTCTTGAGCGAAAGCGTAAGTATTTTCAAGGAAAAAAAAGGCATTTCTTAATATTTGCCACGATATTTAATTCTCGAACTGTTTATGACAAATGAAACCAACATAAAATGAAATAAAAATTTGCGTCAATTTCAGAGTATTTAAAATCGCTCCGCAAAATGACGTGTTCACCCTGATGAAATATTCTTCAGAAAAACAATTTTTTCTTATTTTTAATTTCTTAAGATTTCCGATAATACTTAATTCTTGAACTGTTTATGACACATATGAAACCGACAAAAAACTGCAAAAGAAATTTGCGTCTTAATTTAAGAGTGATTTAAATCGCTCCGTGAAATAATGTGTGCACCCTGATTAAATATTCTACAGGAAAACAATTATTGTATATTGATCACCAAGTTAGAGGAACTGCACTTTGTAAAAGTGAAGAGATGAATACAATAAATCCATGCCCCAACTTGCGTATTTAAAAGGCATGCCAGCTGATACCTTATATTTCTATTAGGAAGACATTATACAGCGGCCAGAGAAGGTGTCAGCCTTCCACATATTTGAGGTTCAGTGTTACTAAGAAGATGCAAACCCTACAAGCCGTTGCCAGGTTATACTGTTCGGAAGAACTTACACAGGGTTTAGACCAGCAGATCTTCAGCTTTTCAGTGATCAACACAGTTCTTGCCATCACTGCAGTTGTGGGAAATACTGTGATTCTCATCGCGCTTCACAAGGAAGCTTCGCTTCATCGGCCTTTAAAATCGTTGCTGGGGAATCTGGTTGTTAGTGATCTCTGTGTTGGCTTCGCAGAGCTTCCTTTAGTTAGTTATTAGATTTCCATTCTGCAAGAACAGTGGCGCCTTTGTCAGTTCTTCTTTCATGCTTTTAACATAATGGGGATCATTTGCATTTCAGTTTCATTATGCACGCTGGCCGCTATAAGCATAAACAGACTTTTAGCTCTGTTGTTAGGACTAAGGTATAGACAAGTTGTAACCGTCAGAATAGTTTATGTCGTTGTTATCGTACTTTGGATTTTAATAGGTGTTGGCCCAGCCATCCTTGCAATGTTGAATCTCGATGCAGCAGAGGTCGTTTTACTATGAGGGATAGTAGTGTGTTTGATGACATCCACCTTTTGTTACACCATAATTTTCTTCAAGTAAGCCATGATCATCGCAATTTTGAACGCAATTTTAAGCAATTGCGAACAGAAGCCTGAAAAAGTCAGGACTTCAACGGGGTTTGCTTAAAATTGCGTTCAAAACTGCGATGATCATGGCTTACTTGATTTCAAATCCGCAGTTCAATATATCAAATGTTTCATATATCACTTCTCATAATTTTCTTCACTTTGCGTAATCAACAGACTCAGGTTCATAACAGTCAACCAGAACAAGAGAGTCAAACCATTTCATAAAATAGATCACGATACAGAGGGACAGTGTCCACCTCACTATGGCAGCAGATGTCGGTAGTGTTTTGTTATTTGCCGTATTT
>BLFN01000031.1:14814-17314 GCA_014634225.1 Acropora yongei | reverse complement strand
TATATCTTTACTAGATACTCCGCCCCTTGGTCGGATGGTGGACAGCTAACAGCGTCTACATCGCGGTCTTTTTGGACGACGGTTGGTCCGCAGCTTACGATTACAATTCAGCAAAAATTATAGCTAGTAGGGTTTGTTTTGACTTACATAAAGCCGGTTTGTAACAAATGGTGATAAATCAATTTGGGAACCAACACAAAAAAAAAATATATATATATATATATACTACTTAGTTACGCTTAGTCTAGAATTGCACTCTAGGGACTATTAGTATAACCCTCCATGAGGGTCTAAGGTATTGTTGTCTACGTTACTGTTATCGGAACTCAAAAATTCACAATCTCAGCGAGGCAATTGTCATCATTTATTGGAAAAGCGATATCTACAAGTCCGGTTAGTATAAAGTTGCCCAGAATTACTACCAGGCATCCCAGATAACGGTTGGTATTGTCAAACATTGGGAGACACCTATAATCTTAGGCGGGCATTGTAAGGAAGAAATATATATATTTTTTTTTGTTGGGCAGAACAATATCCATTTAAGCAATTTTAGAAACTGTTTTGTTTTCCACAAACCGCTGAAAGCAATTTTTTCAGATGCTAGTGATACTGCCTGCGGAGCTGTTACCTACATTAAGAGAGGCGGGCATGTTGGCCAAAAGATGTGGACTTAGGACCTAAGGGGTACGAGGTCTATATGGCGGGGATTAAGTGCAATTGAATTCTTACTGCTGTTGCGTCTGCCTATTTTATGTATGGCACATGTTAGGTGGTATTCCGATCACCGGGTCTCAGCCAAAATAATTGAGGTTGGTAGCATGAGATTCGAGTGGCGTACACCTACCTTAAAGGTATTTATAATATATGCTATGAACACAGTATTCATTTGGATATCGAATGGATTCTCAGAGATTGTAATACCAGAGCGAATGTTATTAGCAAATTGATAGATTTTGATGACCGCCAGGTCACTAAGGATGTTTTCAAAGACTTGGGTAACCTCTGGGGTCCCCCTACAGTGGATTGTTTTGCACATATTATAACAGAAAAATCGTCAGATATTTTTCTAGTTTTTTGAACACGGATACATCGGGCATCGTTGCATTTATGCAGTCTTGGAATATAGAAAATAGCCAATTGGTTCTGCTAGTTTGTCTTATTCCCAAACTCTTGCGTTTATATATAATCAGGGAGCCAAGAGCACCCTTGTTGTTCCTCTATGGAAGTCGGCCGTGTTTTGGCCCGTGTTAACCAGTTTATTACACTTGCATTCAAGATTTAAGAGTTCTATCAATGAGTCAAGCTTTGATAAACAAACGGAATCGTAATTCTACTCTGGGTTCACCGGCTACACCAGGATATGCAGTGGTCTTAAGAATGAATGTTGGGTTTTTTGGGGGGGCTGAGAACCTAAATGTTTGACCACTTGGTCACAACCTAACGGGCGGAAGTTGAGCTGACTACGAATAGTGCCAACGAAATGTTGCGTTGTTTATTGCCCTACTGGGCATTATTTAATGAGGATCTGTTGGGCTGACAACGAATAGCAGTTTACTAGTATCGTGTTAGTTTTTTCCTTTTTGGAGCCTAAATGTTTGACCACTTGGTCACAATCTAACGGGCGGAAGTTGAGCTGACTACGAATAGCGCCAATGCAGTGTTGCGGGGTTTATTGCCCTGCTGAGCATTATTTAATGAGAAGCTGTTGCGCTGACAACGAATAGCACTTTACTAGTATCTTGTTAGTAATTTCCTTTTGGCCACGTATTAAAGGTTGATCAGTTTAAGTCGAGGCAACCTTCGACGATGAATAGATAACTACTTGATTGTTGAAAATTTATCAGTTGATGTAACGATGTTAAGGTTCAGTTTGTTTTGCCAATGGAACCTGTCTTTTGACGGCCTGCTTGACCCAACTGTTCAGGAGGAATGGTTCTCCCAACACTCATAGTATGGCTCATGCAGCACTGATTTTTGGCTGCATGCATTATATAGTTAATTTTACTTTTAGTTATGTTTTAGGCAACAAAGAACACAGCTCTGGGTTGCAACTCTAGGCTCTTTGGGTTACACAGTCTTAGGTCCGGTGGGGCAGCCGCGGCTGTAAACTCGCATGACGGCACTGTGTCAGACAGGTTACTAAAATTACATGGTAGATGGAAATCCGATTGCGCCAAGGACCTAAGTTCAAGCAGATATATCGGCAAGAATATATGTTTCATCTAGCCTAGGCATTTAACAGCTATCGTTAACCGAAGCCTTTGTGTTTGCAACCAAGTTTTTGCATATTTTCATTCAATTTACTGTATCGCAAGTATTATTTAAGCATACTAGCTTGATAAGGATATAGCTTGGTGTTGTATTTCCGTGCAATAGAAATAATGTAGCCGTTAGCGCTCGAATACAGCAATAAAGCTTATATTGGCTCCTCGTGAGTTACCAACCAAATTTGACTGTGGTTGTTGTGTTGGGCAAATTTCTGTAACGGTTTAGAAAATAT
>BLFN01000029.1:2052892-2055908 GCA_014634225.1 Acropora yongei | reverse complement strand
CACCGAAGGAAACAAGAGAATCTTCGTTTGCTTGTTTGTGACGTCATAAATTTCGATATGACTACGCGCGCATGCGTATCAGAGGTCCACTGGCGTCAGTGGCGTATTCGAAATTGGACGCCATTGATTGTTGACATTTCATTGTGTTTTATCGCGGGTGACTTTCGCGTAGATTTTTTAAAGCTCGCGCCATCGCGCTATTTGGAAAGCAGTTCGCGCGGTCAAAAAACTATAGGGAGCCACCTTAACATGAGAAATGCAGGGAGGTTTCTATCAAAAGAAGCTCAACTCATTCAAAGGCCAGGCAACTAAGGGCACAACTGTAAAATGGTCAATTTAAGGCAGCATCATTGATGCGTGTAGATAATCGTTAAACAAAATGGCAAGTGTCCATCGTACCATCGTAGCATCTTACATTTCTTTACCAGAACAATCTGCTCATCAGTATTTTGGCAGCCTTGGTACTTGACACTGGTTTTAGTAGTTCTCAGTATCATCAGTCATTCTTCATTGGGAATATTCACTATAGTTTTGCTATACAAAGCTTGAAGCCTTTTTAGCTCATACTGTTGTCACACGATTAGTCAGTAAAATAATTAACATCATCATTCCAGTCTGATATTTTATGAGATATGCTATAATTGTTTGTCACCCATCGCACTGAACATAGAGTGGTGACAATTATTTTGAAAGAAAGAACTTTCATATCTCAGAAAAGGAGGGAAACGATTTTGAGAAAACGGTTCATGGCTGTAAGGCCTTTCTAACAAGTTAAATTTCTCTTTGCGCCGAATTATGACCAAACAATAAACAAATGAACAAACTTCGTGAATGTTGTCATTCATTCTTGTGTCGTGTGTGTTCTCTGAGACCATCCTAACCTGTGGTTGGTTCACTCACCAGATTATTTGAAGCGTGATGCCAAGCGTGTTCCTCTGGAAGAACTGAAATCCATTCCTGCAGATTCCGTGGCGAGTGTAGAGTGCACATATGATATCTGGCAGAGAAGAGTCCCGCAAAATAGAAGCTTTAGAAAAGGCGGAAAGAAGAACACTAAAACAGATGAAAATGCGTTGAACTATGAAAGCACAATCTAAGCTGGATTTTCAGACTAAGAATTCGTCATATTAAAACCCCACTGCGGCGGTTGCCATGATAAATTCTTGGTGAAGTTATTACACTTAAGCATGAGGCGAGAAGGTAGCTTTCATGAAAGCGTTTGCTTCTTCAAGAGGCTGCTTGTGAAGATTTTGAAACTTTACTGCGGTAAACTGTTTGTAAATATGAAATATCCGCCTTTAGTATTTATAACACTCGACGAGCTAAATGAGCTCTACAGAAATGTGATTGAGATTTTTCTGGTACATTGATATGTAAATGAAACATGAAAAAAAAGGAATGTATGAATCTTGCCGGGATAACAGCCTTGAATTAGTTCAATCCTAAAGCCAAATTTATCATACTTAATGATCTTACCGATTAAGAATTTGTACAGATAAGGAAAAAGAAAACAGCATCGTTGCGTCAATAATAAATACAGGTTGAAATTAATAAAAGAACTTTATTTATTAAGGTGGTGGTATTCAAGTCTTCATATTTATGAGGCCGCGAGCAATTTTTGTGACAATTTTTACCAAGTATATTTGATCACATGGGTAGCACAAGTATTTTTCAACCGGATAGCAGAGATACGCAGAAATAAGTGCGCGGTGTTCAATGGGGGATTGGGGATCGCTTATAACGTCCCAAGCGTTTGCCATATTTTAGTATGCCCAGAAATGCATATAGTTAGATGCCCGCTTAACTTTGGGAAACGTCACGAAGTCGAAGCGTAAACCATCTGTTTATAACTTTAGGGTTAGCGTTTGTATTCAGGTTATGTTTATGTTAAAATTAGGGTTACTCTTTTATGACTCTTCAAGGGTTATAGTTAAGAGAACACTTAATGACCTTTACGTTTCTCGCCAGAAGTGATGGTGACGTTTACGAGAAGGCGACGGGACACCTCGTGGGGCTTATTGAAGGTAGCATGCATCCAATTACGTGCGTTTCCGGACATATTAGAGAACTTTAGCGGTCGACGCTTTTGAGGCACAGACGGAAAGCTGAAGGGAGCATTTCGAATGTCAGGGCAGTGGTCACCCAGATTTTTAAACCAAGAGTCTCTGCTAGTGAAAAGAAACTTAATGAAAATGTGGTTGTGTGAAGGTAAGTTAAACAGGAAAACAGCTCACTTTCGATTGCCGTCCGTGCCTCAGAAACACCGCCTGCGAAAGCTCCCTAATATTTTAGGTGGCGAGTAGACTACACGGCCAATTGTTTGTCTGCGACAATTTTCATTTGTCACATACAAAAGCTAACACGTCAGCGTTTCAGTGAAGCATTTGTCACGAAAAAGATGGTCAACCCCATAACATAAGCAAATAAAATCTGTCCTATGAATTCCTCGTGAACGCAATGCCTTAGAACGAATTGTAAAGAAACAATGAATTTGGTATTTGAACCTAGGACACGTAAATTGTTACTTGATAAACGTTCTTTGGTGGAATTTTCATTTTGGATCGCTTCCCTTCCGTTCGGTCGGTTTTCATCGTTTATACTTGTTCTGTTTGTTAACCTTCACCTGACCCCTCGCCATCCATCGATTTTCTTTTCCCGCAATTAAAGGCCTGAAATTTCACTTACGGTGGGGTACAAAACCGCCCGAGTAAGAAAGCTGAGACAGGCCTGTAACGTCAACACGATTATCTCAGCTTCTCAGTTGCCAATCTATTGGTGATTGAAAGAAGTTGAATTTGGCTGAAATATCGCAAAAGAAAAACAGAAAGGACAGTATTCCTTTTACGAAGACCCTTACCACGACGATTTATAGCTGAAAACCATGGAAAGAACTAGAAATGCCTTCACTGTCTGGAGAGCATTTGAAGCTAGTTATCAATCTCCCAATTAATGAATGAATGTGATCATCCCATTTCTTACCGCTGCTTAAAGCAGCAGCGAGAACGGCCTGAAAAAT
>BLFN01000029.1:2032892-2035392 GCA_014634225.1 Acropora yongei | reverse complement strand
GCAGCTGTTTGGAAAATAGTTTTCTATTTTATTTTTACGCATGTACTTGAAGTTTGCATGCGTCAAGTGCTGAGCACTCAGAATAATGGCATTGCACCATTGCCACATGACAGTGGCCTCAGTTTTAATTCAGCGATTATGCATCTTATTGTCGTCATCTTAAGAGGACTTAATTAGGAACAGTTGTTGAAAACTTCTTTTATATGATAAGTCAGGATATGTACAATCTAATTCATTCTTTTACTATGATATTTGTCATTCTGTGGAATATCTTCAATGGCCAAACTATGTTTTGATCACATCAATTAAACTTCTGGGTGCAAGCCAGACATTGTTAAGTTTGAAGTTGGAAGTTTGATTTATGGGAAGCAGAATTCAGTTTGGCCTTTGGAGGTTGATAACGATATTTACTTTGGTCAAACATAACTCATTTCTACGTTTGCATGTTGCATTTCAGGCTTCATGAAGAGATTCAGCACCAGAAGTCACAAGGTGGCAGTTTAGATAGTCTCCTTCTTGATATTGACCACAGATATGTAAGTTGTTGGGTAAAACTGTTTTTGTTATCCCTGATTGTCGTTAGATCTGTAGAATGGACAAAGTAACTCAGGGCTTGAAATTGTGACCATTACAGGAACTGTTAGATTACAGTTCATGCAGTAGCCAGGTGGACAATCAGACTATTTTGATGCTACTCTGGCTATTTACACCTCATTAGTAAGAACAAATACTCATTACTGGGTGTATACAAAAGGAGTCACATAACAACTTTTGATCACCCCTAGTGAAGACACTAGACAGGAGTATTGAAACATTGGGTCTTAAATCATAACTTTCTAAGTTGCATTCACTTTAAGCCAGAGTAGCATCAATCTATGTCTGAGTGACCAATACAGTTGCAAAAGTGACCAACGTTTTTGGTTGTGTCTAAGAACTTCACATTAGTCATAAAGTTGCAACAAGCTCACTATGTAAATGGAAGAGCAAGTCAATGAATTTGATATGGTTGAGTCAATTTCAGAATTACCTCGCTCTTAGCAAATGCATGCACATAATTTTCATTGATTGATAAGCATGAAATTCTAACAAACACCACTTTTTTCCAAACACGATAGTTTGAATTTGCTTTGGGGTTAAATTTTGTTCCCAGTCACTAACGCACGCGCTGATCTGCAATAGAGAATAATTTATTGTACAACTTTGCACTGAACAACGGTATTTGTTTCGTGTGTTATTAACTGGTCAATGCCGTAATTTTACTTTGGTGATGTTATGATAACACATGAATTAATTATTTGGTTGAAATGAATCTTTTACATAAAATTTCATCTTACCTTGTATTCCAAGTATGAAGAAAAGCATCTTAGCCCTTTTTTTCATGCTGTATTAATAATTAACTATTATTCCATGAGCGCGGGTTGGATATGAGATGACAGATAGCCAACGAGGCGCGTATGGCTGAGTTGGCTATAATCATCTCATATCCAACAAGCGCGAGTGGAGTAATTATTGTTTTATAAAAAACGCCCTCAAGATATTAGACAGGTCTTGTCGACTTTATGTTGTGAGAGGAAACCAAACTTTGCAATGTACAGATAATTTTTAAATGTGTAAATTGTCTCAACTTGCATTGTTTTGCTTTGACTAACTCGGATGCTTAAATTGTCAAGAATAAAGTTTTGAAGTTTTTACCTTAAAATATTTTCATGCCATAATTTGTGGCGTTCTTTATGCTCCCTGGTGCTGCGTTTTCTAATCATTCAATGCCTTCATTTTCATTCAACTCCGGTGCAAATTTAGTGATTTTCGCTAGCCGCCATTGTTTCTTGAGGGAAAATTTAAATTTAAGCTGACCTTATTTGGAGATTATGGTATAATGGCTGATATACCATAACGGCTAAGCCAATAAAAAGCCTAGAATTGCATTATCCAATGATCCAGTTTTTTATAATTATTGTTAGTACCTCAAATACCTGGTGAGAGTGATTTTCATATTTATTATTCAAGGTTTTTGGAAATGAAGGCAAAGTTAAGGAAACCTTTTACCTCAATCATGACTAAATCCTTTGCCAAAAAGTTTGCCAAAATGCCCATTCATTGAATTTTAATGATAATCAAATGGTTAATACAAAGTTAGTAATAATAGTTATCTTTGTCTTTGCATAGGGTCAGTTTTTTTCATCCTCCGCTTTCTGTTGGTATAATATGTTCAATCATTTCTTTTTTGGAGTTGATGCAAACGAGAAAACATTTGAGTCGTTTGTTGCAAGGGAAAAGTTAGTCATAGTGATGGACCCACCATTTGGTGGTTTAGCTGAAGTGCTTGCTGGTACTGTCAAGACCATCTGGAAAATCTGGAGGAAAGTAAATTCCTTTGGTGAGTAAAAAGCAACTGTAATGTGTTTGACAATAATCATGGGGCAGATTGTGCTGTTTATTAATATGCATTTTACATGTACTTGAATTTTCATTTAATGATTGTTTATGCACAAATATTAAA
>BLFN01000029.1:2012798-2015298 GCA_014634225.1 Acropora yongei | reverse complement strand
TAATGTTAGTGCTTTCTTGTAAACGTTTAATCGTTCAGCTTAGGCGTGTTTCTCATTGTGTGAAGCGTCGAGTTTCCGCGCAACTCTGAAATTCGCAAACAAAACGGTATGCAGTTCTCTTCGAAATGAATCAACGCCGGTGAAATTAGTATATGTAACCAGAAGGGATCAATATCATGCGCGTGTTTGAAACCAAGAATTTGGTATATTTGAATACTCGTAGAAAGGTAATATTTTTGCTTTTGACCAAGTTGACTCGTTTTTCTATCGACGTGGTCCCTTACTGAAGTGTGAGACAATTATTTGTTTAGAATCAATCCACTGAAGAACAAAATCTCCCAAAATCGGATGAATTGCCGTCAGTCGTGTTGCCAGCCCAGGCTCTTCTTGGTACGGAGAACTTGAAACACCTAACATTTACTACGCTTTAGGTATCTACCCCAAACAAAGTCAATCTTAGCTACGTCATTAGCTGTGATACAAAAACGTAAACCTTGTTTATTCGTCTTGTTTTAATAACTACGTTAATAGTGCGATAAATTAAACCAGGAACTGTTCCCATAAGTTTCACTTTCGCGTGTGTGTGTGTGACTGTGTTTTCTTGCTGGGAAATTTGTTTAACATAGGAAGTGAATTTGCTATAGGCAAGCAATAGTCAAATCATCATAGCTTGAACGAGAATATTCCCTTCATATACACATATGTTCTTGAATGAATATGGAGCCGACATACGGTCACCGCTGTATTTGAAAAATAATGGCATAAAAACTTCCGGTGAAAGTCGTTTCGAAACATCTGCTTGGGGTCAGTCTTGCTCCTTGAGTCGAGAGTCATTTTCAGCGAAAACTGAAGATTCTGCCGTCAAAAATTCGTTCTTCAACAACGCAATCGCGTATGTACAAAAATTGTAATGCTGATAATGAATTAATGAAAGACAAGAGTGACCAATAAAGAGTTTTGCCGCTGTAAAACAAGCGTTGCGTTGCGTTGCGGAACATTACATGGGTACTTATATTATACTTTCCGACGGCTCATGTCTTTGTTATCCAGTTGTGGATGCAAATGAATGTATATTTTCGGTGAGCTAGAGTGACAATGTTTTCTTTTACCTCACTCTTCCAATTGCGCTCTTGTTATCCAAAAAAGTGAAAAATGCGAAAAATAAAAAAAAAAAACAGAAAGAATTTCTAGGTTTTCCCGTAGCATTCTAGTACCTCAGCTGCATGGAATAATTAAATGAAAGCGTTCGTTGTCTGGTTCAAGGGTTAAGCTAGTGGTCGAGGCATCGTAATTTCATCTCACATAGTGAAGACTATTTTACATGTTGATCAGGCTCTGTTATTGCTTAAGCGCAGGTTTTTCCGAATTGGATAAGCCGTGAAAATTTGGAAATTGAAAAAATGTGTCCGGATGAGAGACCTGAGCGGCTAAAAGATCCACATTGTCGGGCAAAATAATCGAAAATGTAGAATTTAGATGGAAGATCTAACCGTCAGCATGTTCATGACTCTTTCCGATGTATTGATACACGCCTTCGCGAAGTTGCAAGGTATTGAGGGAAAACTTTAAGCTCAAGAGACCGAATTACCCGGATTTTCAGCAAAAATTCTGCAATGTAATTCAAGTCGAGGAAAATTGCATTCACGGTTCGTTTAACTGGCGTCAGACAATTTTCCTATTCCCTCGGTGTGTCATGTAATACACTGAACACAGATCGATTTGGGGTACGGAAGGACAACTGATTAGATTGAATTACGACTTTACAATGATGAGTCAAACTGCGGTGAATCCACCTTTCGTAATCCACATCCATATCTGACTTACATCTCAAGCATTTGGCCGAATTTAGTTTGTCTATCATTGTGACAGTAATATCAGCCATACTGGATGATGCCCTTCATTGGCGTTTCTTAATAAGAACACAAAACATAACGCAATTGTCAAATGAATGGAAAGGAATTGAATTTCTTGCGTGCTCGCTGGAATCTTGACCTTTCAGTGGAATGGCAGAGTTCCTACGGAAACAACCAGCAAATCTTTCCCAATCTTTATTTTGTTGCCAAATTAAAACTTTCAGTGGCCTCAGTTACTGAACTAAATTGTTTGCTCTAAATTAGTGAGCAAGAACTTACCTGTCTGTTACAAGCTACGCACTGTTTTATGGCCGCCATGACAAGCAGTCTTTCTTTAGACCCTCTGTTAAAACTAGTGATCACGTCATGTCACATGTGACCCTTGTTACGCAAAATCATAATAGATCTTGTTCGTCCTCGTGGCCTGCGTTTTACTTTTTCAAGGCGGTCAATAAGGAAGGATCGTCATCGACAAAAGTTTACCCACCTAATGTTTTGAATGCAGTTATATTACTAATCGTTCAAAAATGTAGGAGGTTTGTTTTGTTTGTACAACTTTTCGCAAGAAGTAGTGGCAGGTGGAAAGCACCAGAGGAATAAATTAACCACAAGAGCTTCCTGCTTTGTGACGGCATGGATGATTTGCG
>BLFN01000029.1:1933401-1935901 GCA_014634225.1 Acropora yongei | reverse complement strand
AATTTCTCCATTCTGATTGGTTAAGAGCAGTGCAGTTTTTTTTTAAACAGTGCAGAAAAGAGTTAATTCAGTCAAAAAGAGGAAACAAACCAAGCATTCTGATTGGTCAATGATCAAAGAAACTCACAGATGGCCAATCAAATCTTTGCTTTCAAATCAAGCGCACGCCCTGGATGACGCAATTGATGGCGCAATTTTTCCCTGATTGTATGATACGCGTGCGTTCCTTCTGCTTAACCATCTCGAAATTTTTTCATGTATATTATTAATAAGTAATCACATGATTTTCCTTGTGCAATTTGGAATAAATGAGCACTTGTAAATTTTTCAAAGACCCCAAGTTGCACTCGCCCTACGTCCTCGTGTAATTTTGTTAGTCTTAAAATTTACTCGTGCTTATTTATTCCAAATTGCACTCGAAATCATGTGATTACCTATACAAATCAACTCAAAGTAAATCGAAGAGAGGGCTCTTTTGTGGATGGCGAGTTCTCTTGCCAGGCTGCTCACGTTTTGAGTATTTGAAGAAAATGTTGGGTTTTTTTTAATGTAGTTTTGCTGATGTTACTTCATTTTTAGTCGCAAGCACTGCCGCCTCAGAACTGGGAATTACCTAGCTAACTTATTTCCTTTGTTGTCATAATATAGGTTCGACTCCACCTCCCGCAACGACCTCGCCATCGCCTCCAAAAGGTATTTAAGCAAAACTTGAAAATCAACCAGGTGGTCGAAAATACCTGTCATAATTTTGCATTCTGTGGTTTCGTCCATGTGGTTTTGAATTGCGCTCATTTCTCTATCATTCTGTCATTGAGGAAATGCACTGTCCATTCAAGAAAGTCAGGAACCCATTTAGAAGATAGAGACAGAATTGTTGTAGGTTGTTTACTGGATTCCGGGTCAATGACTTTTATGGTGAATGAGCGAAAAAAAAAATGACCTGTGTTCTGAGTGTTAGATGCTATGATGTTGATCTACTGATTGATCAAACTCAACTTCTTCAGTGGTGATTGCCTATCCTCTATCTCCACACTCATGAGGAAGTAATGATTGGTTATTTGCGTTAGTTGATCAGAGACCATGTGAGTAATATTTCTTTTTCAGTAATACCGTTTGGTTTTTCTTGTATGTAGTCTGTAACTTCGATTCTCCATCCATCTGTGGCTTTACGCAGAGCACTAATGACACGTTTAACTGGACTCGACAATCGGGAAGTACATCATCTTCAGGGACAGGGCCATCTTCAGATCACACCTTTGGATCTGGTGGGTAAAATGTTAATATTCGAAAGGCCACAGGGCAACTATCTTGTGACAGTTTTTGTGGTAGTGCTCTTTATAAGTGCACTACACACAACGTCACCGGGTTGTAAGAGTTAGTGAAAGAGTGAGTCTAAGTCCGTGGTGGCAAATAGTTCTGTAGAGCGTGTTTTAATCACGAAAATAGAACCTCCTTGGATGTATTCTTTATTTTTAACAAACGAGCCGCAAAATCCACAAGGATTTCTTTGAAGAATATTTTGTGAGATGTGACGCTGATTAATAATAAAGCAGCTTTTCATTTCCAAAATGATCGAATTATCTGGTGGTACATGATCTTACCAAGAAGAATGAATTTTTGACTTTGCAAAGACAGAGGTCAACCTCAACCAACCTCAAGGATTGGACGAATGTGATCTTTGCGTTGAATTTGAAAATTTCTTGTCGAACTTTACGAAACTTGTAGGAACTCTTTTCTTGGGTGATGGCAAAATATTATATTCGCGGTACAAAATTCTGGTTGTTCTTTTTCCACAAATTTTGTTGCTGCTGGCAATCGTTTTCTCATCCATCTTTAAATTTCTTTCTCCAGCTCAGAACTCGACGCAAATACAGGCTATGTATCATTAACAATTTCTATTATAAATTTGTTCCCGTTTTTTCGAGTGCAAAACATGCTACTCTGACTAGGCAACCTACCGCATTGGTCTGAAGAATGTAATGTTTTGATTTTGAATCAAATCTTTGTGCTCGCAAGAAAATCTTTGCATGAATATTTATTTACTTATTCTGCTATACAATGTTTTTGAAGAAATGACTAATTTGATAACCTTTTCCTCTAAAACGTTGCGAATCACAAATGATGTTCTTTTCTAAACATTGAGCTCACCCACCCCACGCACTACACATAAAAAAATATATATATGCAACTATTGCTAAACAAGAACAGCCTTTACCGCAGCAACGACTGCACTACCACGAGAACGCGGCAACGCGTCGCTTATTTTCTCTTTCCTTTCCCTATCGCTCCTTGAATGCTATGGTACAAATTTACCTCAAACCGGCGACCGGGTCAGCCAGTTCGCAAATATAAGGCGTCGGTTGTGCACAACTAAAAGAGCTTATAATCACGAAAGTGGTTATCTTTGCAGAACAAGGTTCAGTTTTTTTGTGTTTGACAGACCGGCATGACGCGTTCCGTTTGCGGACTGACTCTTAATGCCGGCTAGTTTTGACCGGCT
>BLFN01000029.1:1873401-1875901 GCA_014634225.1 Acropora yongei | reverse complement strand
ATGGCGCGCCACGTTTGAACCTGATGAAACATAATGAAACAGTCTTTTTCTATGCATTACTTGACATTTTTTTTTTTTTTTATGCAATGAGACTATGAGTAAATTTATACTAAAACAATTAGACTACTCGCCCTCGTTTTCTACAAGCGATAGTCGACTTGGTCACACCTTGTTGACTATCTGCTTGTAGAATACTCGGGCTCGTAGTCTAATTATTGTTAATTAGTGTACAGCTCTCTCTAGCAATTGCAGCCATGTTCACAAAACAAAATCTGTAAGCAGAAATATAATACTGCCTTTCAGGGAGAGGTAAGGGTTTTTAAATCGTTAGGGCATGTTGACAAGCATAAAAATGTACCTAGTTTAATCTGTTGGTTTTTCTTGGTTCATTTCATGTGTTTTCTATTCTTCTGAAAGGAATAATAATTATTGCACTTATCTTTCTTTGATAACTTTGTTCATGGCTTGAATTAATCTTGTATCCTCTGCAGACCCTCTGTGCTGGCCTTCCACAGCAACATATCAGAAAAGATGGAGAAAGCAGTCCTTCCAAAATTGTCTTTAGAGATAGAAAGAAGGCTGACAAGGTATATCTAAAATAGACTGCTTAATTTGTATACTCTACAGCTGTAATGATGATCTCGTAAAATTGAAATGAGTACACTAAATTAAAAGTCAAAAGTAATATTCTTAGTGCATTATTTTTTCCATACAAAGCTGTTGAAATGGGTGACTCAGAATTTTAACTTCAACGACTGTGTTATTGCATTCAGTCTAAATTATAAAATTAATTTATTCAGTAAAATTTGCATTTAATAATCACTGCTGAGCACTTTGAATATATATAATTATTATGGTCAAACCCTTCTGTTTTATTGGATAAGTAAAACATTATGCAATGCAGCCACTCATTATTAATATCAGTCAAAAAAAGTTCCCTAAGACTTTATCATTCTTCCATAAATTAGTGTGAACCGGTGGACAAATTGCAGTGGAAAGTGGTTTCAAAATGTTGTTTACACCTTAGTATTTTCACTCCCGTTATTTAATTACTTGATTGATTTATTCACCAGTATTATTATTGATTAATTTTTGCAGGTTTTTCTTACTCTAGAACCTCGGATATTTAAGTTTCATGATGAAAGCATTTTTAGGTACCATAATGGGAAAAAGTTTTCCAAGTACAACAGAGAGTTTGATGCTTTCAGAGACAGGCTGTTTGAGTTTGATATTTCATTTATTCCCAGGTACAAACTTTTGTATGTGTTGAGAAGAAATTAGCTTGCAGTAATAATTTAATAATTATTGTTATTACCTAAGTTGGATCATGTGCACTATAGGTGGCCTCGTGCCGATATAATAATTTTATTGGTCGACTGTCAACCGGCTATCGGCCAACTATAGCTCGACTATCGGCCAATATAGGCCAACAGTCGACCGATACATCAGTTGCCCATCGATCGACCAGTAGTTGACCTATAGTCAACTGATAGTCGTGTCGACCAATGCAGTCTTGGACCATCGATACTGGACCGATGCATGCCGGGTACATGACCAGCACTTGAACGATACATGACCGATACCTCACCAATACTTGACCGACCCTTGACCAATACTTCACTAATACTTTGCCGATACTTCACCGGTAGTTGATCACTACATATCGGCCAATGCATTGGCCAACAGTCGATGAATATATGGGTCTACTATCGGTCGTCCATCGATAGTTGATCGATAGGTGACTGATGTATTGGTCGACTGTCGGCCGATAGATCAGCCAAGGCCACCTATAGTACACATGATCCATTAAATTTATCAGCTGGGAAGTCAAGAAAAGAAGTGAAGCTAGGGCACAGTTTTTTTCCCTAATTTTGGGGAATAGCATTTTCTTAGGTTACATTTTTGGAATACATGCAGGATTAGGTTTGAGAAGGCATGTCAACAACAACAAGAATGTCAGCAGCATGGCATGCTCATTGTAGATTAGCTAATTGTTAACAACAGCCATCTTTTCCTAAGCAAGCATTACAAATTTAAAGTGAGTGATATTGGGGAACCTTAATTTATCTGATCTCATGCATTGTTCACTTCATTTGTGTAATGCTTATTTCTTCATTTTAAAATTATTTTTTGGAATGATTTCAAAATAAACAAGAATCTTGGTGAGAAAATTCACATTTCTGTCGGTGGAAATTCAATCAAAATAATGATTATTATTGTTCCTTCAGTTGTTGCTTTTGAGAGTTCTTCTTTGCCAATCATTTACCTTAACTTCCAAGGGCCAGGTACACAAACTAATGGAAGACTTCTAACAGGCATTTACGTAACACTTTTTGCAGCTATCCTTTCAGCGAAAATGTCAGAGAAATGACAACATATGGGGATTCAAGGTACTACTTCATTATGTTTATAATAAAATAAAAATATTATTATTTAATAATTACCATTGAAATTCTCTAGTTTTGGTTTTTAGAATTATAAGAACCTAGACATCTGAATA
>BLFN01000029.1:1817011-1819511 GCA_014634225.1 Acropora yongei | reverse complement strand
TAGAAGTCTGATAACAAATATGTTGCTATGGAGACATCATAACCACTATCATAGTTCTTGGTGCATTTCAACTCTGCAAAATTTCAACCCTAGAGTATTTGCACAGATATTCCATATTTTGTTATTTTACATCATTAATTTTTTGTGTCAACATTGTAACGTCACAAGTCCTCTAATTTGCATAAACCAATATCTTGAATAATGCAGCAACCAAGACTGCTATTACAATAAATAAATGCTATTCTTCATCGCCTTGAAAGTTCTTCCTAATGAGTTAACAAAAAACTCTAATCTGCAATAATGTTAAATAAATCTTACTCTTTTTATGGCCAAGTGTGGCTTGTCAAGATTCACAACTCTAAAAAATCATGAAACAAAAAGAAGCCATATCAATCCTGGGCTTCTTTTCTCAGAGGCCAACTATGTTTACTGTAATAATTTGAAGTGATAAAAGAAAGTTTCTTCCACACCCCTTTGTCTAGGGAACTCAGGTAAGCTGCCTTCCACAAATTGATATTCAAATCGCAGCAATCTATGACATACAGTACTATTGACTTGGTTAAGGACAGGTTACTACTGACTACTAACTTCTTTTAGCTGTAAAATGCAATAACCTACTACTATTAACTAGTGACACTTTTAATGTTAATGGTCTTTGCAGTTTTGCTATGCTACTTAAGCAGTACTGAAAGAAAGGCCAGAAGAATTCAGGCCTGAACGGGTCTCGAACCCTGACCTTTTCATGCAATGCTGGCACAGTGCTCTACCAGTTCAGCTATCAGGCCAACAGGGAGCTGGTCATAATGTGGGTCAATGATAAGCTCGTACTGTAGATAGTGGATATATGAAATCAAATTGTTTCCATCCACAGTCCAAATGAAATTTTATCGATTAGTGACACGTACAATAACAATAAAAATAACAAGGGGTAAACCAAAGACTCTATATTACCCTGTTACTACCCTGCAGTACAACTGGTATAATTACATGCTTTGATAATTAAAGTGAAGTTCAGATGGAAAAGATCTTATCCAAGTTGGATTTATGCTTTCATCGCCTTCTTATATACTAATGCCAACATTATGATGAAAAATTTGTGTGAGCTCATAGGCAAAGAAAACTTTTGGGAATTAAACTTGAGGTTGACTTCATTTTGACCCAAACTTCCGTTTGACCAAAATGTATTTAAATTATTTATTGTATGATAGTAAGTCCAAAAATAAGTGCAAATACCTTCCCAGAGAGTCACAAGCATCAACAGAAAACTCCACATTGTGGGATAAAAAGGAACTTTTCATCAACTCAATCTTTCTTTTCTCCAAACCAGATTTAAGCTCTGACAGTACAGCTGAAAAACTCTACAAATAGTAATGTTGTTCACTTGCAAAAGCACTCAAAACATTATTCAACAAGTCAATTAAAAGGAAGTCCCTTTAAGTTTTGACTTTAGTCAAGGCCTTAATTCACACAATTAACTATTAACTTTTACCTTTTGCCAGTCTGATGTTTTAGAAAAGGTCTCTACTCCCTTCATGACAGCATCAATCGCAAGTAGATAAAGATTTATTAGCAATCTGCCAAAAAACAAATGCATAACGTACAGTTTTCAGTCAACAAAAATTCATAATAATTATGCACATTTCTTCAGTTTCCCTGAAAAGGACTTGAAACATAAAAACATTGATGCAAATCAAATTAACCCTTAAGAATAATTTTTATCCTAAAGCCTTCTAGTAATTTTTAAGTGACTTGAATAATGGAAAAAAAATGACGAAAAAATTAATAAGCATCCTGTGCATGTGGCATGCACTTATGAAGTCTGTGCCATCCTGTGCAAAACAACAATGTGAAATTACCACATTTACCATTTTGATGACACTGTGAGAATACAATCTTTTCCCGCGTTGTAGTTTTTAGAGGAAGTTATTTTATAAAAGCTATCGTAAACTTTTTTCTTGTGTTTGCATAGCCTGATATAAACACTCGAGGGTTTGGGAGAATTCTTGACAGTTATGCAAACCCTCAACTTCGTCTTGGGTTTGCATAAACGTTTCAAACTCTCCCAGCCCCTCTCATGTTTATATCAGGCTATGCAAACACAGAAAATGCTTTCTATTGCTTAATCAGTTTTTTTCATTTGGCTTCATTTGTTTGAAATCACTATAGCTTTACAAAAGATTAAGGTACTTCTTCACGTTTTGACATGACTTTAGAGTCAGTTGACATTGGGAGAGGAGAGGGTAGGTAGTAGAGTGTCAGTTGACGAAAATGTCAGTGGGTGGCCAAAAAAGTGCGAGCTCATTAAAATAATAAGAAGTTCACTTTTTTACCTCAAGTCCTTAGAATGCCTCAGGGATAATGTTTCCCCTATATCAGTGACTGATATGGGTACAAATCCATTTTGAAGAAAACAGGTTCTGGCACACTTCAAAATACCTTTGGGATCCACAGCAAAACAGACCTGCCAACAATACAGTGTGATTTTACATAGGCTGAGCAA
>BLFN01000029.1:1699892-1703346 GCA_014634225.1 Acropora yongei | reverse complement strand
CACTTGAAAATCCTCTCCGCAGGCCCTGTTAATCAACATCTGCACAATGACAACGTTGGAGCTATGCGCAAAATCTAAGATTTACGTTTGTTGGATTTTTTTAGCTTAGGTTTAAGTCGAGAGATGACTTTGTCACACAACATATGACATAGTTATGAACACAGGTTTAGCTGCCTACATAAAGAATATTGCTGTGTTTGAACCTGAGGATTCGCCTTGCCAATTTTACTGCCGACAACAGCTACAATTCAATCCCTGAACAAGTTTATCAGCTGTCGTCATTTTTTATGAACAATGTCATCTTTCAAAAGCTGATCATTCTTCTTATTATGGGGCTATAATCATATCCATCAAGAGAGAAAGCTCATTGCTATATTCCCAATGACACAACGCCTGAAAATTAAATTCTCGAGCCATCCATTCTGTCGATAGTAACAATGATTGCGACTCTTTACATTTACCTAAACAGCCAAGAACATTCATTCATTCTTTTATTCTTTCACCCATTCTTTCACTCCCCTTTTTAAAACAATCTACATCACAAATTTTCCAAGAATTAAATTAGCCAGTAACCCAAGCCCCCCAAGCTCTGTGAGTGAGTCTAATTTTGGAGTTTATAGTGGGTGGTCACTGATACGACGAACTGTAAGGAGAAAATATTCAATGTTTAAAGATGTGGAATACGGAACTCTTTTCAACGCATCCTCTCAATCTACAGCATCACTTTTAAACCAAACAATTGTTCAGAATACTTCAGAGCCACGATTATAATCTGGATAATGTTCACGGCCTGTCTTCAATCCTGGCTCAACATAGTGAAATAAGGACAAATTTGACTAAAAGAATAAGTGGGTATATTAGAGGTTATATACCCTACTCCCATGAAACAAACACTGTCCTTTCTTTGAAAGTTCACTTTTGTCTCTGTTTGTCCAGCTCGTCAAGCACTATCGCCATAATAATTCGGTACAAACCAAATATCCCTCGACTATATATAACGTACTTTTGAATTTTCTTACTTACAAATGTAAGACTATTGGGGAAAACATAGCACGCGATGTTGCCAAAGGCATTAGCCACGAGCACAGAACTCACGGTACAATTCGAACTTGAAATGTACATAACGGCAAAAAACGCGATTCTTCGACGGAAAATGTCAGCACTTTACACTGATAAAGTGAAGAGCATTTTTCCCGTTAAAAAAATTACTCATATATCAACACGTTAGCGAAAAGGGCTAACGCTCGAAACGTCAGCTTTTCAATCTCTGTACGGTGGTCAATTTACATTATCAACTCCGTTTATAAACCAAAGTTTCGTGTATCACTCCCCCACCGACGCAGCACCACAGTTTCTTTAGAAACTAATCCCCTTTACCTAGCAGGTAAGCGAACAAGAGGTAGGCGAGACGACCGTAGAGCGACAGAAACTTGTAGCTTGTACATATTTAGCCACTCATGCTTTATAGATAGACAGTTGTACCAATATGTAGGCATCAACGGAACACGTGACTGACAGACCGAACCTCTGAACATAAACCCCCGCCGTGAGAAGTCGAAGCCGTAAATTTCTGGTATTCTTCAAGGGGCTGGTGCAAGAAAACTGATAATTTGAATCTTCGTATTTACCTGACTATTGCTCCATGAAATCCCCACTATGGGTAGGAAGTATGTAAGTAGGCCATATCCTTGTTGAGATCTTGTATTTTGGTGTTATAAAAAGATGTCTTGTATACAAAACTGTTTTCTATTGGTGGGTGTGTCCTATTCCAGTTGCTAAATCTACCTCAGAAATCACCGACACTTGTAGTATCGGGGAGATGCGGGTGGGGATGTTCACTTGAGATATATAGTATCTCATGGGGAGGTCACGTTTTTGGTACAACGACCGTGTCCTCAAACTGCTCAAATAATTCGGTTGCACCATATTTGATATCGGGGAAACCCTCTAGGATTGTCGCAGCTATAACACGCCAGAATTATGCACACTTGAGATATTTGTGATCTGTTGGATCGAGTCTTTCGACCCCGTTGATGATTTGTGTCTGACAAACCAAATTTATTCATTACTGCTTTGAATGCTTTTGAATTCAACGAAATCACTGAAGTGCACAATGCTCACCTTAAAATGCTTCTAGAAGATGACAAAACGCGACCTCGTGGTTGCAGAATGACAGCTACCCGACAGCACCTTGCGCCCTTGCATTAGCAGCAGTTGTCAATAACCACGCTGAACTAATGGAACTATGAGACTGGTCGCTAACTGTGTCAAAAGACGCGGAAATGAAAGTAAGAATCCGAGGTGTTAAAAATATGATGACAACGTTTGAAATTTATTTTGGTTATACTCTGGGAGAGCAGCTGCTGCGGCAGACCAACAACCTAGGTTGCGCCTTGAGAGATTCTTCCACCTCGGCTGCTCAAGGTAAAAGACTTACCCAGGATGTGGTTAAAACTTTACTGACTCATTCCTCATCTAGTCTTTTTTGGGCTCGGATCTTACAGGGCAAAACTACAGAGATTCAGACCATTGAGGATCCTAGGTCACCCAGGAAGGGAAAAGCACCAGTCAGGCACGAATTTGGAGAACAGGACACCCACCAGTTTCCTGAAACTCCCAAAGACCATTACAAAGGAATCTACTTTAGTGCGATAGATACTGTAATTTTACTGTTTATTGACGCTAATCTTCAAGGAAGGGAGGTTCATTTTAAGTAGTAGTTGCGCAGCTCTGAATGAGATCTGGTATCAAAATGGTAGCAGGCCCTTCTTCTGTCAATGCTCCATTTTACGGGAATTGGAAACTTTACATAGCTGCATGATTCACAGTAACATTGAAAGTAGACCACTTAGAATCGAACTGATGCGCTGTGATTTCAAACTAGTCGCTTCTCCTGCCGTGCATGCGTCTTCAGTTACAGCTAAGACTCCTCCTGCAACAACACGTTACCTTCCAAAATTTACGTGATGGTTAGAGAAACTATATACGACTAAAGATCTGAAACTAAGAATAAGGTTATAGGGTCAGTGGTAGGGGACGAGTCCCGAACTACTAATAAAAAGGGATAGAAAAATTAAATAGAGTTTGTGTATACTTACATGTTGTGACTGTGTGGCTCTGCAATGAGCTAACAAACGTCTGTCCTCATTCTCTGCTTGCCTTCTTTCTCTTGGCCAACATTTCCTAAACCGATGGCATGATGTTCTGATTTCTCTTGTTCAAAGTCTGGACAGTGGTATCCTTTGAATAAATAAATCACTGTTCACTGGACAAATCATTGGGTTTTCCTTGTAGGCTATTGGATGAAAATTTATCCACTGACCAGCACCAGCACTAACCCTTAGGCCTATTGCGGATAAATATTACGTAGGCGTTAGAACTTTCCAACAAGTATACAATTTCTTTCTTCAGTTGTATTAATTTCCAAGCAAAAGCTTGCTCGTAACCAGTGCAT
>BLFN01000029.1:1687392-1689892 GCA_014634225.1 Acropora yongei | reverse complement strand
TTTATCAGGACCCCCACCCCTCACCCCTCCTTTCACACTAAGGCTACCTGTATAGACCACTTTCAAAAATACTATAATACTGTGTGTCTGTCCCTCGAAAATTTTCCATAAACATCGTTTCCATTTTCTCTTGGGACTTTATGGCCTAAGAGAAAATAAAAGCAATACTGCAAAATTTTGGAAGACGAACAAAGATTTATGGTATTTTTGAAAGTGGCATATTGCAGCATGGCCCAAATTGTATAACACTGGAAATGTGAAAGAAGGACAAGATTGTGCCAAACGTTTTGATAAGCAAATGATAACTCAGTTGATAGAACAAGGGTGCAGAACATGTTAGAGTTTTTGAAAACGAAAGAGGACATGTGTGCAGATATGTTTGAAGGAAATTTGCTTAAAAACAAATCTGTCAAAAGATCCCAGAGACAAAACAGAAGAAAAAACAAGAAAAGAAAGGAGCAAAGGATAGAGCAGAAATTTAAAGAGATTACTGAGGTAATATCTGCTGATACCTTACAGCCAATCATCACTGATGTAAATGTTGAAGGCGTGATCAAGTAAGATACCCCAAAGAAATGGGAAAAAAAATAGGAAATTTTCTGAGAAAGCACCTATCATAGAAGAGTAGATCCAGGCCTTTTGGAAGAAGATGGGCAAGTGTTGTGTCACAAAAGACCATGAAAGTGAAAGTACTGGAAGTGAAAGTGAATCAGATCTAAGGCAATGATCATTATCAAGCTGTTAAGTAATTAGTTTACATCATTATTAATCGTTAAAAAGATATATTTTACATTCTATTTTGACAGTAGGGAGTTTAAGATTTGACGACGGCAACGTCAACGACAACGCCACAAATCAGGGATTTGATTGGTTGAATGAAGAAAAATAATCGTGCTGCAGGTGCAATGTTTTGACGTAGTCTGGCGAACGACGACGTGAAATTGTTATATTTGAGGTTCTGACGACAACACGAGTTCGCAGCTGTAAATCTTTCAGTCTTTGCCTTTACATAAAAACCATTCGTGGCAAGCAAGCGAAAGTGCACTCCGCCTATAATTTGTACAACGTGACCGACATGGAATAATCGCAAAAGACTTACCTTAACGCAAAGTTCGATTTTAATGTGACGTTTTCGTTTCAGTTTTCGTCGTGGCTTCTTAAACTCCCTAATATACTGCTTGTTCAAGTCAGGAGAGGATCTTGACATATGACCAAGAAGTGTCATTAAAAACTCATGTTTATATTCAACATTCATCAAATAAGGGATGTGTAAATGACTGTGGCTACAGAGAAATGCTAGATTGACTCCTTGACCCCAGCAACTTTGCTTAAAAAATAATGGCCCCCTTAATGACATGCACCAAATTGTTTGACCCTCCCTTTTGTGCTTGAAAAACAATGACCCTCCCCATGTTTGCACCAGCCTCCGGACCCCTAGTTGGCTCACGCTAACNNNNACTTGAAAATCCGCTCCGCAGGCCCTGTTAATCAACATCCGCATAATTACAACGTTGGAGCTATGCGCAAAATCTAAGATCTTCGTTTGTTGGATTTTTTGAGCTTAGGTTTAAGTCGAGATATGACTTTGACACACAACATATGACATAATTATGAACACAGGTTTAGCTGCCCACATGAAGAATATTTTTCTGCTGTGTTTTAACCTAAGGATTTGCCTTGTCAATTTTACTGCCGACAACAGCTACAAATACCTCAACAAGTTTATCAGCTGTCGTCATTCTTAATGAACAATGTCATCTTTCAAAAGCCCTTTCACTCACTTTTTTAAAACAATCTACATCACAAATTTTCCAAGAATTAAATTAGCCAATAACCCAAGCCCCCCAAGCTCTGTGAGTGAGTCTAATTTTGGAGTTTATAGTGGGTGGTCACTGATACGACGAACTGTAAGGAGAAAATATTCAATGTTTAAAGATGTGGAATACGGAACTCTTTTCAACCCATCCTCTCAATCTACAGCATCACTTTTAAACTAAATAATTGTTCAGAATACTTCAGAGCCACGATTATAATCTGGATAATGTTCACGGCCTGTCTTCAACCCTGGCTCAACATAGTGAAATAAGGACAAATTTGACTAAAAGAATAAGTGGGTATATTAGAGGTTATATACCCTACTCCCATGAAACAAACACTGTCCTTTCTTTGAAAGTTCACTTTTGTCTCTGTTTGTCCAGCTCGTCAAGCACTATCGCCATAATAATTCGGTACAAACCAAATATCCCTCGACTATATATAACGTACTTTTGAATTTTCTTACTTACAAATGTAAGACTATTGGGGAAAACATAGCACGCGATGTTGCCAAAGGCATTAGCCACGAGCACAGAACTCACGGTACAATTCGAACTTGAAATGTACATAACGGCAAAAAACGCGATTCTTCGACGGAAAATGTCAGCACTTTACACTGATAAAGTGAAGAGCGCACATTTTTCTCCGGTAAAAAAATTACACATATATCAATTACTCATATATC
>BLFN01000029.1:1596896-1599396 GCA_014634225.1 Acropora yongei | reverse complement strand
AAGAAAGCGGCTCCTTTGTACGGTCATGATATTTTTTTAAACATTTTATTCGCTATTTCATCTACGATTTCGTGACGATTTAAACCAAAACGTACTGTGAATTATCAAACTAGCGAGTAGATTTGCCTGTAATTTCCAGGAGATTTAGTACGATCCATTCGTCAACCACTCTACACCAAGAAATAGCCAGCAAGTCGCACTGAAATAGTCGCTAGTTTTAAACTAAAACCTCTTCGGTGGTTTCATGGTCAGCTTTGGTGGAGAGTTGCATTTAACGGCCTTACGAACTCTCTGCGAGTTATGTTTTCGTATTTTACGAGCGCACGGATTGCTTACAAGTTCTGAAAATTGGCTGTTGTTTTCGATAACTTCTATTCCAACCGCTCTGAAAATATTAGCTAGAATTTGTCCGTAAGTTTCTTTTCGATGGTTTAAACAAATTGTCGGAAGAAACTAGCCACTCGTACCCGGCTGAGAAGCTGCCGTTACAAATTTAGTATAGGTAATAGCATGACTCGTAGTGGTATTTGGCAATAATACCGCGAGTGATATTTCAAAATTATCCAAAATACCACGAGCCGCGAGGCGTTCGTAACAATCTTTTTAGGTCAATGGAAGAAATGATTGACAGTTTTTTGTGAAACCAGTACAAACCATCCAAGGCAAACAACATGAAATAGTTCAATGAAAGTAATTTATAAATCATTGCTTCTGCGGTCACTGCAGCGGTGGTATAACAAGCTTAAGGCAACCTTGTTATACCATCGATTTTTGCTGTTATACCACTATTACGTGGAAATATATAGTGATGCTCTAAACCAATCAAATCTCCGAAATTTCTCGGCTTATATTATAAACTTTAAAATCACACTGGCAAATTCTGCATTAATCGCTCGGTGATTCCTCTGTACCTCGGTTTGTTTTGACGGAAGTCAAACAGGTGTTAACATGGTTATCTGTTATTGAGTAATTTGTTAATGAGACGTCGATCAGCGTGTGTCAAGTCAACCATTTTTTCAAAAATAAGGGGTCTTCTTGCAAGCGTTCCTTCAGTCTTTTGCCCCAACTCTGCTGTCGAACAGGAACGCTTGCTACGCAGGATAGGGAAAGGGGAATGCTGTTTACATATTTTGCATCATTGCCATAAGCCGCTCATCGTATCCTCTTCGATCTTCTAAAAATCAGTACTGAACGCTGAAAGACCATGATTGCATAGTCAACAAAATGTAAAAATTTAAGTCGGCGATAAACCAGATCATAATCTTCCTTCATTTTTAGTTTAGGAACCCAAGACTTAAAATTTACTAACTGAGGAATGTAGGGCCCAGTAACCGTTAGGTTACTACCTAATATTTTGCGTTTTTTTTTAATGTAAAAGCTCCCAATGAGCCGACGTCTTATCTTAACTGAGAATTTATATAACAATAACCATACTATGTTCTGCCTGATATAACCAGGAATGTTATTGGTGTCTTTTTTTTTGAGGCAGCCAGCCGGCCTACTTTCGCAAAGGCATGAGAAAGTTGTTTCTTTGTAATTAATTAATTTTGGCATTGAGTAATTGTCGAATGTTTCCTTGTAAAGTATCAACCATATTTTTCCAAAGATTTCAAGGGCATAGCCAGTATTTTTCAAAGCGGACGGGGGGGTGGGGGGTCACACTGTGTCAAACAGAGAGTACTCACCAGATTGTGGCGTTTTCGCCAACTGGCCCCGGTTGTTCAAAAGGTGGCTAGCGCTATCCAATTGTTCATCCAATTGACGTTCCATTCTTGAGCTTCACGAGGGTATATTTTGTTTAAAGATCCACTAAAACGCCATTTGAACTTTTGACTTTCGACGCCATTGACGGTTAACAAGAATTAGCGAAATTTCCAATTGTTACCGGGAGACTGAAGAGTTGAGTACAAATACAAACTTGATAGCCAGACAACACACATCACAGATCCACTTAAGGTGTTCGATTCCTTCTCTGTCTTCGTTGCATCCATAAGTTACCAGAGAATTTTCCATTTGGTTTCCGTGTTCTTAAACAGCACACTTGGTAAAATATTAGAAATAAAGCTCACTTTGATGTCGGCTCGACGGGCGATAGTTGTTGTCGAAGTCCATTACTCTTCGCTTTGAAGATTCCAGATATATTTGTCGACGTTCCATTCTTGAGTTGCATAAGGGTGTATTTTGTTTAAAGATGCACTGAAACGCCACACGCGTTACAATGACTTTCGACGCCATTGCAGGTTTAATAATTAAAGGTTCTCCTGTGTGCACCAGGGAAATGTACGCATTACCCCAGCCCCCTCAAACCTAAAAAAATACGCACAGAAGACTCTATGCACTTAGCAGGGGAGTGAAACCGAAATGAAACCCAGATTCCCACTTGGCAAAGCAGTAATAAAAAAAAAACAACAAATATTACCCATTTTACGACTGGAATTGCCATACTGGCAACCCAGTAATAAAAATAAAAATTAAAATACGGAGAAATGAAACGCAGATT
>BLFN01000029.1:1461839-1464339 GCA_014634225.1 Acropora yongei | reverse complement strand
ATTACCGATTCCCCAAAGAATACGTTGAGGGTCTTTACGAGTTTTTTCAGGTTCCGTAAAGAACATGTTGAGGGTCATTACGAGTTTTTACGTCGTCCGTAAGATAGCCTTTGTAGTCTTTACGAGCATTTAGCGATTCCGTAAAGAATACTTTGAGGGTCTTTACGAATTTTTACAACAAGCGTAAAGATTGCCCTTAAAGGCTCTCTAAAGGCTCTTTACGCACTACCGTTTATATCACGTAAAGTGCTTGTTTACGCAAACGTAAAGAAGTTCGTAAAGATGTGTAAATAGGATTTCTTCGCGTTCTTTACGGGATCATTATACGGATGCGTAAAATTGGGATTTCATGCAGTGAGAGGGCACGTACGGAACTTCGAGATTCAACAAATTAGAAGTGACATTGGCTTTGGCAATCGTTTGTTGGGAACAATGTCGAGTGAACTCTTACTACTGCCATTAATTAGGCAACAACCAATTGGCGCCAAGAAGGGTCAATGCGACGACTTGACTACTAAGACAGTGATTTAGAAAAGAGCGCGATACTGGAACAAAAATTCCGTATATTTGAACTGGTTCCATTTTTTCCATAGAAATTGTCAAACTCATTGATCTCACTATCAAAAAACTTTCTCAAAATTCAATGAAACCTAACAACAACAGTGGCAAAAAGGTTTTAGTTAATAAATTGTGTTCCCAAAGATCACTATGGAAATTATAGTAAAGTTTAACTTGCTAATAAGCTAGACATCATCTAAGGGATGACAAATGAAGCATTGAAATCAGCTGTTTCGTTGTTTACATTATTGAAGATAAACCATCCTTAAATGTTTCAGTTAAAAGAAAAGAAAACATTGCTTTTCAAAGTTACGGCAAATTTGCTTGAATGTCTTAATGATGGTCGAAGAAAATCACGATAAGTTATCAGTACTCTATATTGGCACAGTCTTTGAATGAGCATTGTGGCATTTTAAGGGTGATGAATCTCAATTTGCCTTTGTTGTGATTTTTTCTCTTTTTCATTCTTTAACTTCTGACCCAAATAAAGTAAACAGCCGTAATAAAATTGATAAATCTTTGGAAGTGTGATGATTATTCTGCATTTTTATTTTTCCCTTAGGGAATACTACATAATTTGAAATTCACGCTTTTGGCTATGAAGACAAGTGTCGTGTGTTTTATTTGTATAGGAAATCGCATGATTTCGAGTGCAATTTGGAATAAATAAGCACGAGTAAATTTTTCAAAGACCAAAAAAAGTGCACGAGCCCGTATGGCGAGTGTAATTTGTGGTCTTTGAAAAATTTACAAGTGCTTATTTATTCCAAATTGCACGAGAAAAATCATGTGATTACTTATTAAGAATATGCATGAAAAAATGCGAGATGGACGCACACGTATCACGCAATCAGGGAAAAAGTGCGCCATAAATTGCACCATCCAGGGCGTCCTCACCAAACCCTATTGTGCATTAGCCAATCATAATCCAGAGTTTCGGTGTAATTTGCTCTGTATTACACGTTTTGCACTGGTATTACACGTTTTGCTCTCGTGTTACACATTTTGCACTCCTTTCTCAGCTAATCAGAATTGAGTAATTTTTTCGTTATATTATTAAAAGCAAAGAGATTATTTGCTATTCGAATAGAATTTTCATGTCTTTCTTTCCGAGAAATTCAGTTTCTACTGTACAACGTTGAATGCAGTTTCTACTGTACAACGTTGAATGCACGTGCTTAAACTTGTTATGCAACTGTTTTTGTTATGTAATAGCTCAGGACACGAGGGGCTAGGACGAGGGGTTTGGGTGCTTCAATGTATTGAGCCCCCCACTCGTGATGACCTTGGGCCAGAGCTCAGAGCAGTCACACATTCATTCATTCTTGCTTTTCCTCGCTGGATTTCAATTCGTTATTACATCCCTTCTGCTCCCCTTGTCCTGTCCGCTTTGTTTCCTTGGAGTATTTTGTTTCAGTTTATGTGGCGTCTTTACTGGGCTCAAAAAATTTGTGGAGCAATTATTTGTTGTTAGAAATTCAAGAACGTTTGAATGATTAAATCGGCTTTGGGCCTTCGGGTATGCAGCCCACTAGTTTGCAAGTCCCTAGCCTGGGGGAGGGGAGAAAGGCATAAAATCAGTTAAGAGTTCAGCTTACCCGAGGATCTTCCCTGTTGATAGCATTGTGCTGAAAATGTTGTTTATTCCAAGAAGGCTGATCTCATGCCCATCTCATTGGGTTCGTTGCTGGCTGTGTTCGGAAAGGAAGCGAACATGAAGCAGGAGTTGCGGAAGCAGGAGTTGCGGTAGTAGGAGTAGGAGTTGCGGAAGCAGGAGTTGCGGTAGTAGGAGTTGCGGTAGTAGTAGTAGTAGTAGTAGTAGTAGTAGTAGTAGTAGTAGTAGTAGTAGTAGTAGTAGTAGTAGTAGTAGTAGTAGTAGTAGTAGTAGTAGTAGTAGTAGTAGTAGTAGTGACAATAGCCGTGGGGTAAGTGTTGAGATTTT
>BLFN01000029.1:1446824-1448771 GCA_014634225.1 Acropora yongei | reverse complement strand
CTTTGATTTTCCGGCTTATGCAAACTGGCTGGATAACGGCATCAATCTTTTGGCTGAACGAAGATCACCGAGTTGGAGTCTCAACGCATTTGCTGATTTATGACAGTTCTGATAGCAGTATCATGTTCATCGGATACTTGTTGGTACACACATCCCCGGTGACTTTCATTTCAGCAAAATGATGAAAGGTATTCTCTACAATCTGCAGGATATGTTATTGATATAGCTTTTCATGGTCTGTAATGTGCATATGAAAATATTTGTATTGTATATGCCCAATGTAAGTTTTATATTTATAATTTATTTATATTATTATTACAAGAGTTTCAAAAAAATACAGGCGAGCAAAAATATTTTTTAGACGTTAACATTCTTGATGTTCGAGGTAAGTTTAAGCGCACGGTTCAACATAGTCTTCAGCAAGGAATGTTTCTACTTTACGTCAACATGGCTTTAGTAGTGCAGTCAAAGTCCAGTGTCGGTTGGTTTCGCGTAGACCTTCTTTTTTAGTCGGGAACTATTTCTTATAATCAACAGTCCAAGAAAAGGAAGAATGGTGGAGGGGGTGGATTTCATCCAGTGCTAACAAGAATTCAGAAGCTGATGAAACATCAGGCATTTATAGACATAACGCTTATAGAAAGCAGTCATCTTGTTACGATTTTCCAGTTTTTCTTCAATATGGCACATAAACGCATTTGCTATCATTTGTCCGAGGAGAGAGCTCATGGCAACCCCGTCCACTTGTTCGTACAAATGTCCTTCAAATTAGAAAAGTTGGTTTTTCGCAGCAACCTCTAACAGCTCTATAAAAGGTCAGTTTTTTATTCCTTATTGTCTTCCTCCTTTCGATTGTTTCATCGATCTACTGGTACGTTTGTGAATGGGGACTAAACATCGTATAAGGCGCAAATGTCCTGATCGTCGACGATCTTCATCTCGTGGAGTTCATTGACAAACAAGATGTCGCTCACAAGCAAGTTTGCACTTTTAGATTCCTGTTGTTGACAGGATCGAGCGGACCGTTTAAGTGACAGGATCGAGCGGACCGTTTAAGTTGGTCCCTTTTCATTTAGTTCCAGAGGGGTGTATGTTGCAAAGCAAAGATTATCGTTTATTGACCGTCATTTGTTAGGTCATATTGCATATGCATTCAAGTACCAGTAGAGCAGTCCAAACATTTCCTGAGAAAACAGGTTTACCTCAAAGGAAATGATCCTAGCCTCAACAGGTTGGAAGCTATTTGTGAGAATATGAAGTCGTATTTTTTCGGTCAACTTTTTTGCAGAAGGCGGGATGCTATTGCTTTCTATCCATGCTATCAATTATGTTTTTACTGAAAGGGTATAAAGGGCTATCAATGGGATCCATAAGTCATTTCGCGAGGGATGTACTCAGTCACCTTATTAGTATCGCATTTTGTTCCATCTCTGACCATTCCCAGTCCAGCGCTGTCAATAGATTTTAAGGTGGCAGCACTGCAAAGAAAAGAATGACAGTGAGCAAGATAATAATTATTATGCCCTCGATATCATTAAATCATACATATCATTAATAGATACATATCATTGACTATGAAAATCAGAGATTATAATGTTGAAACCAATAAGTGGAATTTTTTTTTATTCATTGTATACAAATGATGGAGGATGCACGTAGAGTAGAACTGACTCATTCTGAGGATGCTACAGACGTTATTCATAAATGGTTTCCATTTCACTATTCTTTTTTCTTTGTGCAAATTCGCCTACCAAGCCTCATTGTCATGTGCTAAATTGTATAGAAATCTTACTCTTATGTGAGGCTTGGTAGGTCAATTTGCACAAAAAACAGAACAAAAATAGAACGGACACCATTTATGAATAACGTCTATTGAGATATACCATTTGCCAGACGGCGCGATAAGTAAGATCATAACATTTGAAAAATTTAACCTTCCTGCTGTAT
>BLFN01000029.1:1390431-1402931 GCA_014634225.1 Acropora yongei | reverse complement strand
ATAGCAAAAAGGAAATGCAATGCCCTGAACAATGACCAATTTGTTGCCTCCATTGTATCAAAAATTGAAAAGTCAAACAGGCATCCTGCAGTTAAAGACAAACACTGATGTACGAACTTACAGGCTCATTGAATAAAGAAAAAAAGTGCAAGACAGTGAATAGGCTTCTGGAGGTCAATTAAATAAAAATGCAAAATTAGTTAAACATTCATAAGTTTGTCCAATCTTGTAATATATAAACATTCTGAGTCAATTTCTTAATTAAACAAAAAAAATAATAAGTTCTTCTTGTATCTTAACTATCAACAGATTACAACAATCGTGTATGAGTACATTAATATTATATCAAGCAATAATAATTACAGTAACAATTACTTGGCGTGAAATCGCAGATTTATCCCTCTCCCTTTGTTAGAGATGGTTGTTCTAATTACCCCCGCAATGCAAAATGACATTACAGTTACAAACCTTTGCAGATTTTTTCCCTGGAAACCCGACTACCGTGTTCGGATCAAAGGCCAGACCCATTTCTTTGAAATTCTGCCTCACGCTTTTCCTATAGTTCCAGTGTTTTTGCAAAGTTTGACTTTGGAAGGAAGGGTTCAACAAGAAATGTTAGAATAGCATGGATACGGTGGGGGAGTGATTCACTACAGCTAATTATAAAATGAAAAGGGCTGAAAAGTTTTCATGCACTACCGTTTGATTTGCCGACAAAAACAGCTTACTTACTTTAGCACCTTTAATTCTTTATTTTTCCTTTTCCTTTTTGCTCCTGGTTTCGTCGTGTTAACGCGCTTTTTACGCTGTGCCTTCTTCCTTCTCACACCAGTCATAATTCACTGCCAACACGTGTAAAACCCTTGTAGAAGTAGAAACTAGAAAAGAGCCAGACGATATAAGTGTTTAACAAAGTACTGGTACTACAAGTTCCAGGCTTCTCTCTGTCATGGTTTATTAAAAAATGGCGGCAAGGTCAGGCTTCGGAGTGTCTGGTTAAAGCTGCCAGCAGGCTGTTCTCATCGCTTAATTTCTCTTAACGACCCAAAAACCTAAATTATTTCAAGGTGAGGAATTCATTTTTTTTTGTTTTTGATCAGCATCTCTGTAATAAATGCTTGCTTCTTTTCTTGTAACTTTAGTCTGATTAGTTTAATACTGACAGTATCAATAATAATTACTACTTGCCATATTACTTCTCATTAAGAAAAAATAGTGATACTTGTTGAAAAACGTGAGAGTGTTTATAGCTCCAGCCATTTGGAATGAAATTTCTTTGATAGAAGTAAGAACTTCTCCATTACTTTCTGTTAAATGTTGATACTTCATTTCCAGTTCCAATTGACCCCTTTCAAAGGTACGTAGTCAGTACTTCCGGTTTCGTGATATCACCAGCATTGAGCATGTTGCTCGTTTACATCATCGTTTCAATTTGATTGCCCACGTTCCTCTTTAACTGAATAAACGTTCCTCTTTCTTAGCAACCTTGTTGGCTAGGTGCCAGATTACTACTCCATTGCCTCTGGTGTTGGACTCACATCATCCTTAACATCTTGCAATTCTCTTCCTCCCTTACAGTAACTTTCTGCTCCAAATGGCCTTCATCCTATCTCTGATACAGCCATAGATTGTTAAAATGGAAAATGGACTTCCATTCGACAAACTGCTCTTTGTCTGTACTTTAACCCATTGAGTTTTATAAAAGATAAAAGTTACAACAATGATGTTTTCCATGATAATGATTTTACTTACCAAATTTTTCAAAAAGATTTATTACACTACACATAAAATTTCAGCTTTATCAGGAGGTAATAAAGCAAACTGTGGATGCACAAATGGAGGCAACAGACAAAACTGGAAGGTGAGTCTGATGTAACGATACTGTACCTTTTGTATCACATTGTTTGCAAGGAATATTATTGTTGAAATAAGTAATGATCACACATGGAGTTAAAGAATTTTTAGTTATTAGATTTTAAGTTTAATAATGATTACAATAGACATAATTTTTAACAAATCATGCAGACACTTTATTAATTTTATGTTCGTCATTCATGATCATTTATATTATCTATCCCTTTAACAGCTCAGAAATGATAGAAATGTTTGGTCCAATACCAGTGGAAGACACAAAAGTCAGAGATGTAAGCATTATGTACAGTAATTAATTAAGGTGTAACTGAAGTTAAATTAATACTCTATTAGAGCACTGTTCACCTTAAATTTCTTTCTCAAAAGTCAGTTCTACATTTTAAGTATATAATTATATAATTATGCAGTAATTCAACTTGGACTCAAGGCGGATGAGATGAGAATAGCTGATTCATTTATACAGCATCAGTACATAATTTATGTAGTATACTCTTCTTGTAGAAAGATTAGTGGTCTTTCATTTCTAACTACATAATAATGAGTATTAAAAATACTTGACATGGATTGCTTATCAAAATGTCAAGAACATAAAATATTATAATGATGCAAAGGAATGTTTTAACCAAAGTGATAAGATTACAATAATTATTGAGTCTGAGAAGATATTGAATAAAGGGAAGTTATTAAGGAAGAGTGCTATTTGATCTGTTAATGCCTGAATCAATATATAATTATTGCTCTGTAGGAAAATCGAAGCAACACTTTGAAGCGCAGAAGCCACATTAAACGATGTATCCTTTTCCTTACTAATCTTGTGTCTAAAATTAATTAAAATGATTTGAAGGTGGTTTATATATCTTACTTGCTGTATTCAAGTTGAGAGTCAAGTAATTGATTAATATTATGTACTTTTGTTCATCATCAGTAATTGCTCAATAATCTTTATAAAATTATAGATGCACGGATGATGCAATGAACCATTAAAATGCACGTCTGTATTAAAGCTTTCAGAGGGTTTCGGGAAACTGTATTTCAAAGAATATTAATGTCAGTGTTGTAGAACAAGGATTATTGATTCATGGTTAGCATGTGTGTCTGTTGAGTTATATGGAATGATGCACTTGGGAAGTTCTTAAGCACTTGAAAAGCTACAGTAGAGTCACACTCGCCTCATGTGACCTTTATGGTTAATTCTCTCATGCATTTAATAATAGAAACCTTCAACATGCGTCTGTTACTCAAAGGACACCATGTTCAACCAGTAATTTGTAAAGTCCACAGGACAACTGACAGTGGGTTTTTTGTAATCCATCCAGTTACCCACCCCTTGAATAATAGGAACCTGGAAGATAAGGTAAACTCATGGACTCATGGATTTCAATCTGGCAGATTTTTTAATAATGATAAGTGCATGTTAGTAATTATTTTATTAATTCAACTGGTATACTTATCTTTACACTCAACAGTTAGTGTGATTCACTGTATAGAGTATATCAGTTCAGACATCAATACTGACCTCTCATGCGAAAACATACAAATAATTACCAGATTGTTGTAAAGTGGGGACATAGAAGGCTCTTTTTCGGGTCGGCCAAACATTAAAAAGCTATATTTTATTCTGAAGTCATTCCACAGTATTTTGCATATTGCATAATATAATGACAGTTAGACACTTAAAAAAACCCTGAATACTTAAAGTTGTTGATTAATAGCCACAAGATGTTTAATATATTGTTAAGTTAAAGATTACTTTATGGTGTGTGCATAATATATTGGTATTTGATTTCTCCAGGATGACAAGACGACACCATGCAGCGAACTCCAACTATTTGGTCCACAACATTAGTATTGAAATCTCTGTGAACTTTCATGCCATTTAGACCAACTAGTTATGCTTTTATAAGTGGCAGAGTATGATTTGAAGTGTGATCATCACAGCTTGGAGTCCATTGCCCTAAATTTTCCTAAAATGATAGTGTAGTTTTAATTTTTGTTGCAGAGACAACATTGCAGGGATGATAGCTTTGTCCACAAAGACTTGCTTTATAAACGTTTGGTGACATGCATCATCCATCTTCTCCCAAAATTACTTACAGTACTTCGCTTTATGTTGGAATTCATTGCAAGTGTGAGAAAACAGCATCCAAAAATGCCTAAAGCACATGGCATTGAGGATTTCTCATGATGCATCTTTTCCACTTCACTGCTCATGCTCATCACATAGAAGCTTTCAAAAATATTTTTCCAATTGAAAATTGTAATTGCTATAAATTTGTATTTAGAGATGAAAAAACTTGTTTAGGACCTATTCTTTCAGAGGAATGTGTTGTCTCCGCAGCAAAATTGTTGTGTCCGCAGCAACTATTACAACTTTATAATATTGCAACGTGGAACCCCAACAAGTAATATTCACCTTGCCGCAAGTCAGAAGTCCCCAGATATTAAATCAACCCATTGCTTGTTTCAAATTCAACAAAACTGACCAATGTCAAAAAGTTGCAGAGACATTGTTGGGATCATTTGAAGAGACAAAGGATGATGCGATACACAATGAGCCAAGATATCAATCTGCTATTACAAGAATAATTCACATAACTACTTTCTGTCCAAAATCCTTTTCTTTAATTATTGTTCTCGTCTCTGGGGTAATTTATGTTAATTTATGTAGAAATCCTTCAACCCTTCAACAAAAAACTAGGTCATCTTCTGGAATTAATTTTAAATGGCAATTTTTGTCCAAAAATTTAATACTGTAGAAGGACCCTCTGCATGAAACTCAGTGATACAGTATGATAACAATAATAATATTATTAGTAGTATTGTAAACACTGTGTGGTATGGGTAGTGGATCTGTACATGCCATAGTAATTTTCTTGACGCAAACTAGCACTTCATCTTTTGGATGAATCCGTGGCCACTCCACGAATGCCATTACACACTGCTTCATCTCTGCTAAGAAAAGCCAACACCCCTTCTCCACTGCGTCAACTACCTTTATCATCTATGGGTCAGTATAAGCATTGGAGTCTTTATAGGCTGTGATAAATAGTTTCTCCTTAGGGAGCATTCATTTTTTAAAAGGGGGGGTGGGCCGGAGGAATTCAGGGGAGGGTCATTAACTTTTTGCCAGCCGATAAAGGGAGAGAGCATAAATTTGACACAATAAAGAGGGGGGTCACTTAAATTTTACTGCTTCCCGGGGGAGGGTCACATTTTTTAGCCAAAAATATAAAGGGAGGGCTGGGAGATTTTACATTCATGCTTATAGGGATTCCTCCGGCCCGCCCGCCCCCATTCTAAAAAGATGAATGCTCCCTTTATATCCTACCCCATTTTTAGCAAAAACTGTGGTTGTCTGTCTTATTATCATGTCTTGATGGAATATCTGATTAGTCATTATAATACAGTCTCCTAAAAAGGGGGTTCTGAAATTTGATAAGAAATCCCTTTCATTTTCTCTGAATTTAATTTTTCAGTTGGTGCATTATCAGAAACTGAATTTGATCTGACATCTGAGGTATGAATCATCATTGCGTTGAGGTCATTGTATTAAATCATTCTTACTGCAGGTGTTGATACTTTAAATTAGTCATGTATTAAAATATTATAATACAGTTGTAATTTTGGCTCTTAATAATAATTATTGTAGTGTATTATTGCTTAAATCAGCTTAAGCCATTGCATGGTCTGATCAATAGTTCTCAATCTCAAAATTTATGATTTAGTGCAGTGTACAGTAATATTGTTATTATTATCTCCTTCACAAATTGCACACTTTATTTTCATTATTAATTTTTTACTGATAGTTATTGGAAGAGAGACTGTATTTTATAAAACAACACATGACTAGAACATTAATATCAAGAACCATTATGATAGTATTGTTATGGTATGTATCGTTAGTAACTGTACTGTTAGAAAACCCATTTGTCAGCTGAAATTTCAGCAGTTAAGTAATAAATAATTAATATCCATACTCTGTGTGTTCATGTTGCAGGTCAGATTGAACCTTCATGTTAATTCCAAGGTCCAGGTCAATATTATTTGTCTCAACCTAGGTCATTAATTTTTGTTTCAAACTAGATCAACTTGTTTCAATGTAGGTCAGCTTGTTTCAACCTAGATCAGTTTGGGGCAGGTAAGAAACACGGTTCACAGGCCATAAGTCAAAGGTCATTGTTTGCTAAATACAAGAATTATCGTAAACATTCATTACAGCCAGCCTTAGGCCTAAACAAAAGTTTTTTAGACCTAATATCAGCATCTGTAAACAGTAACTCTTAGGATTGTTTCTGTATTGGTATAAAACAATGACCTGTAACTTCTGGCCTTTGAACTTTATTGTTTGCCTGCGCCAAACTGATCTAGGTTGAAACAAGTTGACCAAGGTTGAAAGAAGTTGGTCTAGTTTGAAACAAATTGACCTAGGTTGAGACAAATTGACCTTGTTTGGATGAATAGACCTAAGGAATAAAATGACCTGCAACACATACATGCAAATGCTCTAATCTTTATTATAGGAGGGTATTGAAATCATTCACTCATTTTCAGCACTTATTTGTTTTTTGTTTTCTATCTGCATGGCCTTCTTATCGTTATTGTTGTTTTCTAATTACTGGTTTTTGCCTTTGACAGCATGGTTCTTATCTCAGTGAAGGCCTTGGTCCTCTCTCTTCTCAACCTCCACCTATATCCATGCTGGTAAAAAAAAATTAGAAAATATAAAATAATTATAGTAAATTTATGTAAGGGGACAGAGAATGTTTAACAGCAAGATATTATTCTTTGATTTTTTCATGAAAGTTGTTCCTCAGCCATCATGATTACTACAAAAGCCTCATTTAAATTTGTTGTATAGAATTATATGTGTTAAGACCACAAAAAAGTGAACTTCAGGTCAAAGTGATTACAACATGCAGTGGGTTGATTTCTCATTAATTCTCTATTAATTTTACGGCATTTTTTTTTATTGAATTCCAGCCACAATGAAAATTTATTAGAAATCTTAATTTTTTGACCTGAAATTCCCTCTATCTATAACATAATACAGTGTGATCGAGAACTGTTAATTTCATTAAAATTACAGCTGCCTATTAAAAGCCAAGGGTTAATTAATGGCTGACAACCAGAAACAATTTAAATTGATAATTAGATTTTGTCTCTTTTAAAATTAATCTGCTCCTAACATAATTTAATAATCCAACATAACCCCAGAGGCACTAATGTAACAGTATAATACAAAGTAATTACTTTTAATAGTAAAACATTGTTTTTAATTCTTGGCTTGGAAATTATTGATTATGAACTAAAGACATGCATTCATGCAGTCGTAAGTGACTAGTGCCAGGCAATTAGTATGAGGAATTCTTGCCAGTGTATTCTTTGATTGACTGATTATTTCACAATAGGGCTCCTTGTCATTCATGGAGACAGGTGGATCAGGTCAACCTCTCATTCCCAATGAGCCTCTTACGCCACATAATGCTCAGGTTCAAGGCTTTTATTAACATTAATTTTGCAATGTTTAATACAAGGGAAGTTATTTTTTTTCTTTTATTTTCTTCATTGGGAATTTGATGTACATTTGAAATTGAACATTGTAAACAAAATTGAATGCACATTTTTATTTCCCCACTTGTTACAGCATTATTATAATTAAATCATACAGTGTATCTGATGTTGTTTGCTCTCTAGCTGATAAAAAAAAATTGGTTAATTCTTCAGGATTTTGTACTGAGAAGCACTGAGGACTTATCTCAGTTCACTGGAAATGTCAGTGTGTCATTTGCAAAGGACCCTTTAAATGCAGGTCAGGTGTTTGTCATCCAAATATCTTTCTAGCATGAACACTACCGGTAATTGTTTTAGAAAAAAAACATCCATTTTCTTGGTTTGTTCTTATTGTTACTTTTCAACCTTAATTTTTGTTCTTATTAAGAACTTACACTTTTATATAGGTGCTGTACAAAGGTTGCGCTATTAAAGACTGCTGATATGGAACAAAATCCCAAGTGACTTGTTTAGTCCGTTAATTTTTACTCCCTTTGCTCCATATTTATCCAAAGTCCATGCTTCCCCAGAAAAGTTTGAAATCTATAGAAGCCTAGAAATGCCATGTCTTGCATTCTCGGATCAAATTCAGTAGTAAATATGGATTAAGTTATGACAGTAATGACTCAAATGGAATTTAATGTAGAAAGTAGACAGTGATGATTTGGGAAGTGGGTGGAGAAATTTTGCCAGTTGCTGGCTGCTATAATACCCCTGCTATACACGATGTTAGAGAAACAAATGGAGCTATGATTTGATACTGTACTCCAACAAGGGAACTAAAATTGTTTATTTAATTCATTATTCTTGTTAATTATTACAACAGTAAAGTGCTGTACTTTAATAAATGGGTACTTTTATTGGATTATAATGGACATTAGTAAATTTTTAGCTCATGATAATGATTTTCCAGTTTCTGGTTGGTTCCCTAAGCCCATGATATGAGCCATTATCGTTAAGTTTGACCAAATAAGGAAAAATTGATGGCGAATTTCTTGTGCTGAAATTTTGGAGGTCGGAAAAAATTTTTTCGCGGCCTCGTCGGTAAAGAAAATGTCATGATTTGCGGAGGTTTCACCCAATTAAATCAAGAGAATTGCTTGAAAATTTACTGAAACAGTTATTCCTCTCGGACTTGCCGGATATGAGCTGATAATAACCAACTCGGCCTACGGCCTCGTTGGTTATATTATATATCAGCTGATATCCGGCGCGTCCTTGAAGAATAACTGTTAAGTATACCCTTTGCTGAGGTTATTTCAACAAGTGTATAGCTATTGTTTTTATTCTCTCGTCAATAATAATTTATTAATGACAAGAGGTTTTGTTTTCTTGAAAACTGTGAATTCTTGGTCACTAATACCTCACATAACTTGCATTATCTGTAGACAGTTCAAGATTGTATGAAGAATTCATGAATGCAATGACATCCTCCCCTGACACACAACAGATTTTTGATGTGGTAGCAAATTATCAAAAGGCAAGTGTGGTGTCTCCACTTAAAACCATCAGACAATTTAATCCTTGGAACTTAGCCATCCTTACCAAACTTTAAAAGGAACATTTAGCTATTCCTAGCCACCTTTTACAGGCATACTTTATAGCAATCTTTAGCCCTTCTTAACCCATCACTAGGTCTCACGTAATCTGGCCATCACCTTAACCCAAACCCTAACCCGAAACCCTAATCCCTAAACCCTAACCCTAACCCGAAACCCTAATCCCTAAACCCTGACCCTAACCCGAACCCTATGCTATCCTAACGTATAGCCATCCTGAGGGACACCTGGTGATCCTAATAGCCATCCTTGGGGATACCAAGTCATCTTGATCCATCCTTAATAGGGATCCATGGCCATCCTTTTAATAGGGATATGTACCAGTTAAAACAAGAAGTGAGCTAGGAGAGGATTGGAGGAAGACAGGCCCTAGCTGGCCCTAGTTGATGTTTTTTAGCTGATTTCTTCCATTATTAAAATTGTTTTAATCTATTCAGAATTAATTCCAGGAACTGATAATAATTATTATTTCCAGGCATGCAGAGAGCACCGAAGGCGTTTAAATAGACTTATTAGGCAGACCACACCTGAGAAAACCAAGTAAGTCATGCATGCAAACTGTAGTGCTTTTGCATGGCATACCTTTGATGTGTTTCCTTGATTGATAATAATAATTATTATTCATGTTCAAACACACTGTACTGTATATGAGCATTGTAACTTTAAGATAAAGCAATCATGCTTGTACAGCTAGTATGTCATTAATTTTCAAAAAGCAACCATCTAGGGGCATTTTATAATATTATATCTCTGAGAAATTCCAAAGCTGATAGTAAATACAGTATTATAATATTATACTAATACTATTTTTAGGATTGTAACTGTTGTTCTTGTCAATTTGTGAATCAGTTGCTTCACCTGCATTGAACAATTAAATTGGTCTCAGGATAGTTTAAGTTTTTCATGATGTCCAATCCATATTATATGTCATTAAAAATTTGGCAGAGTTTAATATGACAGATTATGTGTTTGTTGAAACATTGTTTTACAGGAGATTAAGATGTGACGAGAGTCAAACATCATGCACAAGCATTTAATTAATATGACTTTGTGTTGGAAAATAATAATTATAATTATTTAAAGTGAAGCTATTCAAGTTTAATAGGAGATACATTACAATTTTGAGTGACTGGAAAGTCTTGAACATGGCCTTGCCTTCACTCATTTCTACCATTGATTTTTAAATTTATATAGAGTGAAGTAATAGTAAGGATTTTTAATTTCCTTTTAATGTGAAAATGTTCCTTATGATTATAGATGTTGAAGTGCTTTTTTTTTCACTAAGGATGTTGTAATGTCAGTACCCCTCTACATGGCCAGATGTTAGCCTGATCATTAAACATTTTATGCCTTTCCTAAATAGAATATTTCAATTTTCTTAAGAGTCGATATATTTTGACATTTGTTAATTCGCGTAGCGCGCTACGGTGGTAACTTTTGAGTGGTACTGTACCTATATAGATTACTTTTGTTTCCTGAAATATGAAATTTTATTTTTGACCCTTCCTGACCTCTGAAAGGAACACCTGATTGTGAACACCTTTATACAAAATTAGTCTGTTTGATTTGTACTGGGTTGATGTCACATTCTTTTGCAAAGAGTAATGGAACACTGTTATTACTATTGATTTGGACCCATACTGTACCTTTCCTCTTTGTATAAAAATTATTGTAGATTTTCCCACCAAGTTGATGTTGAAGATCTCATTTCTCAAGAAAGTTACACCTGGAGACTTATTGGTTCATTATACAGGTAGTGTGTTTTTCTCTTTTTTTGATTTGATATTCAATTAAATTTTTGTGATATCCTGTGCCACTATCTAAGACTGCTGAAGTAGCTGAGTACTGTGTTTTGCCTTTGCCAGTTTATTTTTAGAATCACAAATAATTATTCAAGTATCTCAGAAGCATTAGAGGGGTTGACTAGTCAACCCTCTCCCTCCACCCTACTTAGGGCAACGGTGACCTCTGAAGAACACCTGTAACTCAGTATTGTTTTTGGAGGGGAGAGGGAAGGGGTGGACAGTGACTAGTATTTTTAAAACTGTTTCATTCATTTAATAGTTATTTTAAAATGCTTGTCTTGGTTTCAGACAATAAAAGCACAATGCCTTTAATAGTTTTTAAGTTTTCCAGGGTACATTGTCATACCTGGAATTCAGCTATTGCTTTTCTCTTGGATTATATTAGTTTTAGGAGAGGAATTTTTAATGAGCTCATTAATTAATTACTCTTGAAATTTTACATGCCTGCTTAAGCATCTGTGTTGCAGCCTTTGGTTTTTTTGGTGAAATGCCTTAAAGTTGGTGTAAAATTTAATATCCTGCATTTCTGAGAGGAAAAAGTATTATATTGTTTTAGTAGTTTTGATTCACTCGTGTCAAAGATGCACAGCACTTTAAAGATTGGTGCTTATTTCTCTCAAAGATTATTTATAACATTAAAATGTTATCAAAAATTGTGTATTTGTTTGCACAGTGATCGTCTTCAGAATGGAACCTCTGATGAAGAGGTCGTGCTTCCAGAATTTGTGGTAAATATCTTTTAGGCTTGGTGAATTTAGAGATAATAAATAGTTCTCTTAATTTACCAGTTGCAAGCTAAAGGATTAAAATTTGTTTTTTGGGAAGAAAAATCATTCACATAATTATTGTCTCAGAATTGAGCTTGTGCTATTAAGGCTACCAGCCACAAGTTTTGACAGAGATCTTAAATACAACAAGTACAGTATTAAAAGATGCCGCAGTTAGCTGAATTTTTTTTGAGTTTGTGTTTTGATGTACATACCATTATAAAAATTAATGAACATTTGATGTTGGCCACAAATGCAGATTTTATTCTCCTAATGTAAAATAAAATAAATATCTACACCCTTTAAATTACATTTTTTTGTTATTTTTAATAGCCCTGGGTTCAGAAACTGCATGTGCACAAAGATAATCAGTAATAAAGTAATCAGAGGGGCTCTGGGGGTTGCCGTGGTTAGTTCAGCAGTTACTGTACACATAAACTAAGGCTGCATAATGAAACCAATATTAATTGCCTTTTAGGGAAAACACTGGAGTGAGAAGACTATTGTTGAGAAGCTTTATGAATTGGAAGCTTCTACCAGACACAATCAGGTACAGAAGAGTTGTCCCAGGGTACTATTCTGTATTTTTTTTTAAATGAATGCCAGGAGCCAGTAAAATTAATTCTTTGTGAAGTTTATTAGTTATTGGGTGGCAGGCCAGCAACAATGTTTTTGTTGTAATTTATATTAAAGCAAGTTAGAAATGCTTTGGCGCCTTCTGCCATTTTAACGTACAGTACTCATGGAATAATATATAAACTTCAATTGCCATTAAAATAAAATTATTTGTATAGGAATGTGTTGTGGTGCATTTTACTAAGAAGTAGTGATGTATTCTTATAAAAAATTTGGTGTACACTTGTTTTCCTGGCCCTAGCTGTTCAAAGGTTGGATAACACTATATTGATCATTGGGTAAAATGGGGCATTTCCCTGACAATGCCATTT
>BLFN01000029.1:1322575-1325075 GCA_014634225.1 Acropora yongei | reverse complement strand
GTGCAAAAGAAGTAGCAAACCAAGCATTCTGATTGGTCAATGATCAAAGAAACTAACATATAGCTAATCAAATCCTTTGCTTGCAAATCAAGCGCCACCCTGGATGGCACAATTTTTCCCTGCTTACATGATACACGTGTGTTTCTTCTGCTTAACCATCTCACATTTTTTTCTTGTATATTATTAAGTAGTCACATGCTTTTCCTTGTGCAATTTGGAATTTATAAATAAGCACTTGCAAAAGACCCAAATTGCACTCACGCAATTTTGTCAGTCTTTGAAAAATTTTCTTGTGCTTATTTATTCCAATTTGCACTCAAAATCATGTGATTACCTATACAAATATTTTCAATACATGTAGCCGGCCATCTATCTGACTCTCTTAGTTCTGATTTACAAATATCACTATAAGTAACTTTGACTTTTTGCTGCTTAGTATCTGGACATAGTTGTCCTAGAAACATTCCAAAGTAGGCTACTGTAGTTCCTCACAATTCTTATCTCTAAAACACTCAATGGTTTATTACTCTCAGCTAGAGCAATATTAAGGATATTTTGCCATTCATTATCTTCTTAAAAGTCTTTTGCACTCGACAAAGTATCAGTTACAACTGCAGGTGGAGTACAAAATTGTACTGAAACGGGTCTACTCTGCTGATGTTCCGAGGGAAAAGATGAGAAGATGTCGTCAATACTCAAGTGATTTTTTATGCCTGCACAGTACTTTCGCATGGCTCTATAATGCTGCCGCCTCACCAGCCTCGCGTCTCCGCTTGGCTGGCCCATTGGCAATTAACACGCTCAGTTAGCTACACACAGTCATAGACTGCTCATTTTTTTAGGGGCCTCTTCTACTTCCAACGTTATTTTCTGCTTTTAATTGGATAATCCATATTCTAAACAGTTTTTGTCTTACTCTTCAATTAACTGGCTTTGAACACAAGCTACAATGTCCATCGTTTCCAACACATGAGAATGATTTTATTTTAGCATTTGTGAATGAGCATAGTTTTAACTTCGATGATCTTGGCACTTGTGAACTAGGTTAGTTTTTGATCCTAGGAGAGACGTTTGGCTCTTTCTAAAGATCTTGCAAGGAAGATTGTCCCTGGCAGCTGTTACTAGCCTGTATGCCATGCAGAAAGTGACAAGATTCAGCAGCATACACTACCAGTCCACCATGCCCAGTGAGGTGAACCTTCAGTTTTTTGTTTGTTTTCTTTGCACATGAAGAACCTAAATTCTTAGAAATCCTCGAATTTTTTTCTACAAAACACTCCATAAATACATCTAAAGTTGAGCTTGGTTGTTGATAAAAAAAATGAAAAGTCATGGCATAAAATACTAATAATAACGACCACTCACCTTCCGAATTCTTTGACGAAGCAAACTTGTGAAAGTTGTGGAGCATATGGCATGGTTCTTAAACTTGTCAAAAATAGACAGGATGACTACATTAAACTTCTGAAATAATTATATCCAAGGAAAAATGAGCCAGCTCGTAAATTATTATTTTTTTGTCTCAATTTTTGGACGAAACATTAAGTCAACAATCATTAAAAAATAATGATATTGTTTAGAAGGGAAAAATATTGTCACCTCCTAAGAGGCAATAGTGTGTGCAACAAATTAAGTCACATGCACAAAAGTAGTATTGGAGAGAATGCAAAAATGAACGAAGATACTCCGAATTACACGCTCACACTCATGGGATAACACTCACAATGCCTACATTGACAATCTTTTCAGAGATCATCAAATTTTAAAATTTAATGATATTTATTTATTTCAAACGGCTAAGTTTGTTTCTGTATATAAAAGGCTTGCTTCCCAATACCTTTAATAATATATTTACTCTTACAAACCAGTACACTTTACAACACTAGAAATTCAAATTGCTTTTATATTTTCCCTTGTCGAACAAACATTCATAGATTTTCCAATTGTTTTCGAGGACCTCTGTTTTACAATTATTCACTTAATCAAGAAATTCAGAATTGTGAGTGTTGTTTTTTTTCGTAAATTGCTTAAAAAATCCTTATTGCAAAATTAGGTTAACTTTGAGCTGCTACTTGTTTTGCATTACATTGTGTCTGTCTTTTGTCTGTCACTGCCTCTTATATATAAATATGCTTCAAATATGATTTCCAGTGTTTTTGTGCAGGCAATACTCATGATGATTCTAACTGTTGTAATCTGTATAATTTCATAATTATTTATTTATTTTTTTTTTTTCTGCCTTCCAAATTGCCTATCTATTTTTGTTTCATTTTGAGGGAGCTCATAGCTCATTACCCCAGTGGTTTCTTTATGAGCTTCCGTGCCATTTTATTTCAAATTTTATAAATTTTATATTTATATATTTTTCTTTTTTTAATGAAATGGCAAAATAAAATGAACTGAACTGAACTGATAACATAATGGCTTGGCCTCTCATGAGGCACTAGCCTCAAATACACAGCTGATGTTTATGCAGCTATTAATGTTATCCAAGAGTTGG
>BLFN01000029.1:1277665-1280165 GCA_014634225.1 Acropora yongei | reverse complement strand
ACAATTCCATTAATAAGAGTTCACAAATTATCCGTTAATGCCGTTCAGGTTCCTCGTAACTTATCAAAGTATAAACTACAAATTGTATTCGTACAAAAAACTAAAAAAAAATCTCATTTTTCCGACTGTTCAAGGAATTGCATGGAATGTATCTGTGTTACCGACACAACAATATTGTAGCTACTCAAGACAACCTAACAATTGTGGTGTATTATAGAGAACAACAAGGGTCGTTGAAGTTAAATTTGATAGAAAGTTTTATTTATACAATTAGGGTTCTGCTGGGTTTCCTAAGGGCTACGCTCCCCCGCAGAAACCAAATTATAATGCGCAGCATTTTATCCAGGAGGACAATACTCTTTTGTGAAATATATATGAAATCCACATTGTACTGCAGCTGTTAATGAAGGTGAAGAGTGATCATCGCAGTAAATTTTCACATTTAAGCAATTGGAAGGAAGAAGCCTGAAAATTACAAGACTTCAACGGGATTTGAACCCGTGACTTCCGCGATATCGGTGCGATGCTCGACCAACTGAGCTGTGAAGCCACACATCGTGAGTGATGTTAATTTGTTGAGTTCATATCTTCGCGTGCAGTGAAATGATGTGAAATAAATATGAAATTCATATTGTACTGCGGTTGTTGATGAAAGTGAAGAGTGATCATCACAGTAAATTTTCCAATTTAAGCGACTGGAAGAAAGAAGCATGAAAAATAGAAGAGGTCACGGGTTCGAATCCCGTTGAAGCCCTGATATTTTTCAGGCTTCTCCCTTTCAATTGCTTAAATTGGAAAATTTACTGCGACGATCAATCTTCACTTTCTTTAATACTCTTTTGGTTCGACAGTTTTCTTTTAATTTGGAGAAAGTCATTTCTATCTTTTTTTTCAATGTCCATTTTATCAATTTAGTGTCGTTTTTTGGAACATGCTGACAAGTTGTTGATGGCTTCAAAAGCTGATGACTTATAGCTTATCATTTAAATTCATGTGTCATCTAAATTTGGCTTTTTTTATCGCAACTGGGGGCAATATATGATTGTTTTGTTTTTTGCCCTTGTTTGTCAAACTGAGCCCTTGCAAAAACACTACTTTCTCTCCCCTGCCCCTCCAAAAAAATTAGAAAGAAATTAATTAATATGGTTTTACATTGCCTATGGGAAATGTTGCCTCTTCGTTATTTGTTACCGTTAAATACTGAAGAAGCTGAAACAAATTTTGTCAGTTAAATAATCATATAAGACGGCCATCGAAAATCCATAATCTAAAATACGTTTTGGGCTTAAGAATCTGGCCCGAGAATCTTTTGACAAGGATTTACTTTAACATTTTCAGGCTTATCCCCCTAAGCCTTCTCGCCTGCGCTTTCAGTCAAATTCCACTAGGAAGGTTTGCTCTGAAGAGTATAACCTAAGCCGATATGATCCTGAGTGTTAGACGCATATGTCAGAATATACTTAGAAACTCTGAGCAAATGTGCGCGAGATTAGACTTCGCAATATAAAAGGCTGTGAATTAAGTTTTATAGTTTCGACAATTTGTAGAATCGTTTTCTCTCAAATGAAGAGTTTAGTCATAATGACCAACCTGTGCTTTAAGTCGTCTGTGTCAGCTTTTTCATTAATAGCGCATTTGAAATAGACGGACTAAGGCGATTTCAACCTTTACCTGTTCATTTATAGCACATGGATCTGTTTTGAATTAATTCCGCGTCGTCTTTAACGGGATAAACATAACTTTCTCATTTAAAACTGCTCTCTATTGTTTAATTATCGGAGAATGCAAATGTTGCTTTTGGCGGATGATTGACAAATTATGACACGTTCACCTTACGAAAAGAATGACAATACATTACGAAATCGAAGAACAAGAACGCTAAGGTCCTTTAAATCTTGAAATCGTCCAAAATCATTGTTGTTAAATTCCTATTAGAGAAGAAACTTTAGAAAAACGTAATCAGTTCACTGAAGAGAGCAGCTGTGGAAATATGTACATTCACGTGCTGGAAATTTTTCACAAGCCAGTTATCACTTTAAGGTGGAGCGTGGATTTGCTTATATACCTTTTTCTTCAATACGATTAAATCCCTTTGCCCAGGGGTCGTGTTTATAGTCAGCTGGGATGTTAAGATAACTTAACTTACAGAAAACTTAAAATGAACTGATTGATTACATTTTTGTTTATGATCAAACCACACGTGGCCTATAACTTTTGAGTAAGATTGACCTAAAGTGATGCGTACGACTGTTCATTTTCTTTCGATTTTTCGGTTTTTTTTCTTCTCTTTTTTGGAAGTGCATGAAACAAGAAATATGAGTGATAAAAACTGACGTTTCGGTGCATCTTGCGCCATTGTCAAGGTTACATAATTAATGTACATGCCTTGTTAACGAAATGCTGCGTATTCAAGAGCTTAACGCAGCGTTGAATGTAGTCTGACTCTTCGTGCTAAAATATTCATGTAATTAACTTGCCTCAAGAGAGGATGAAGAGGTAA
>BLFN01000029.1:1267665-1270165 GCA_014634225.1 Acropora yongei | reverse complement strand
GGTCAATTAGAGAGGGAAACACACCGAAAAAACAAAGCAACAAAGAAAAATAACAGCAGGTATTGTCACTTTTTAGTTCTTAAACGACATCCTCAGCCTATTATATATTTTTTTTTAACTTAAACAATCACACTGAGTAAACTCTTACATGGTATACTCGTTCTTGGACGTGGGAAATGAAAGTATTGGCTTCCTTTTCGAAGGTTGAACGATTAAGTGTGCGTTTGATTGACCCTATTCCGGAATAAGAATACGAACGCTTGTTTAAAAACATTACACCTACGAGAATTTTGATGCTATCAGAATATAAAGGAGAATTTCAGCGTCATTTTCGGTCAAAATGTTAAAGATATATCTTTCTAAATATACCTCCAAAGAAAACTATGGAGGTTTTTTCGTTTATTTTTATTCCAGAATAGCGTCAATCGAACACACCCTAAGACATCTATAAATCCGATTGCGAGCTAAAATCTTACATCGAAACAGAAAATCAATGAGTCACAGTAAGAGAAGTGAGTAATACTAATTGCATGGCGAGCAATTCTTTCCGTGATAACATTTGCAATGAGTAAGAAAATATTGATTTTTTGTTTAAAGTGATTTAAAACAAATCACATTTCTGACATAACGAGTCAAGTTGCATACTTACGCCACAACAACCGCGAGAATGCCGAGTTCACTTGTATTATTTTTTCTTCATTTACCTAAGGCAGTTTGGCCAAAGACAGAACAATGAATTTGAAATCACTCAAATTTAATTAACAATTTACAACGGAGAGATATCTATAAAACAGATCGTTATAGAAGTGAACTCTTTGCCCGGCAGGCTTCTACTGTCTGCCCACAAGCATCATGCGTATTTGATTGCAACTGGATAGGGTTAGTTATGGACTTGTAACTTGTGCCAGCTAGTTTCAGGAATTCCAGGAAAGCACGATTACATTCAAGCGAAATACAGTTGTCTTAAGGCAAAGAAATAACAGTGACTAAAAATTCTATAGATCTCTACAAATGGCAAGAGAGTAAGAAAACCATTTGTAAGGTTAAAAACAACACGCGAGAGTCACAAAATAGCAATTAAAGTAATCATCCACTCGTTTTGTCGTAAAACAAATTGCATGTAATCCAGTCTCTTTAATATTGCCAGAACAAATCATATAATCTCTATATTTTGCTTACCCACATCAACAGATCATTCTATCAAGGACCGCGGAGACAACTTTTAAAGGTAGGGCTAAAAAATCTGGCCAAGACAAACAGCGATTAGGGGTCACTGTTCCTTCATTTATCATGCATTTGCACGTTGTTGTATTTATTCTGGAGCTCTCAAAACTGAATTAACCTGTGCAAAAGTGGTCTGACATAGCCCCACAAGCCCCTGCCCCTCCGGGGTCCCGGTTACTATTACTCAGATGAGTACTAAAACGAGGAATGACGTAAGACCACCTTCAACCACCTACAACCACCTTCAGAATAAATTTTTTTTTCATCATTTTAGTGACAATTTTGCTAACTTTTACTCGAGCCGTGAGCGAGCGGGTCTTTTGTTTCGCGGGTTCCTACTCAAAGCAAAACCAATAGCCTTGAAAAATAATTAAGTCATGGGTCCATCAAAAGTAAGGGAGATTGCTTCAAAATAAAAAATAAGAAGCGTTGAAGACCTCTGTTGAAAGTTGAAAGTTTGTGTTCTTTAACCGCCAGGCTTACGTGACTCATCAGTACAGGAAATTCGTTACGCAGTGGCTCGCATGACCAGGGAAAAACACGAAGAAATTGTTTACGCAGGATCTAGGAGTAGCGCCAAGATCCCAGAGGCCTTTCGAGTAATGCAGGACTACGTTTTCGACTTTTCGCGCTCTGCTTTTTCGAGGTCTGTCTGAGGTCAAAGGGACGCAGGATATTTGATGAGGTTGCGTCATATAACCCTTGGCCCTTTGGTAGGGGAGAGAACAGATTTTACTCGTGGGAAATCGGAGCATATGAACCACCTGAAATTGCCTCAAGTCGACCTACACGGAAACCTGCGAAACCCGCCTAGGAAACCGCGATTTCCGCTCGCTAATGGTGCGAGAAAAATTGTCACGAAAATGATAAAAAAAGTATTCTGAAGGTGGTTGAAAGTGATCGTAAGTGGTTTTCGGTCATTCCTTGTGTTAGTACTTACGCTATTACTCAAAGTTATAAGCAAGAACAAAAACTTTAAGTGATCATTGCAAGGAAAAGTTACTGGATTGTGTCTACCCCCCTTGCCATCACCGAACAACGTGACGTTCTCTAGTTAGTAGTGTCAGTGAACCGTCGGTTCAAGCTTGCTGCAAGTGAACTATTAACGTTCAAACGAGCTCTCTTATAAAACTGGCTGTTTCTAAAATCTTTTTCACTTTGTAAACGGCAAATTGATTTGATTGCAACAGTAGACGCCGTCGTCATTACGACAAAGACGTCTTGGTTGACATTTTTGAAAATAGTCGTAATAAGCACGGCTCTTGCGCAAATACAT
>BLFN01000029.1:1245165-1250165 GCA_014634225.1 Acropora yongei | reverse complement strand
TTATGTATTTAGTAATTCTAGACATGAGAAAGTGTGATAAAGTTGTATATCCGTGATATTTCATGTTTTACGACTTTCCATGACTCGAGAACAACTCATCGGATATTACCGATTTTTCCTGAAAGCATTTAACGTATTCAAATAATTCCTCTTCGTATAGCTCCCTACTGGGTAGCTAACTTGATCTTGTTCTTTCCGCTATTGTATTTTTCATTTTTCCGTTCTAGAAGTAATTAATACCATTTTACCCAAAAAATCATGAAATTGGTTCTTAATTATTGAAATCTTTATGTCCAAGATCACCCAGAACCATTTTACCTCCCTGAGGACTTAGAACAAAGGCAGAACTAAAAAAAACGCTAACAACAAGGAAACAATCTTGTTTCTGAATTCAGAATCCTTTGTCGTGAATGCACACAAACAGGAGACTTGCATATTTCTCTAGAATGAAATAATGTCTTTTTAATTCCCTATGTAGGAATACGTACAGATGAAAATAGACAGGGTGAACACTGAAAGGCTAACAAACTATGGAATATTTGTATTTTTTTCAATGAGCACTGTTTGTAAGTCATATCATTTGAAACTCCCCCAATTTCAGCGGTTTTATCACCTTGTCCTCAGTGCTTATTAATATTTTGGAATCCCAATTTTGTTATCTGTTAAATTGGCTTGAGGAAAACGCAAATTAGAAACTAAAAACCAGCATGGGTTTGCATATTCTTCTTACGCCACAAAATTAGTAATACTCGGTAAATGAAAACGGGGGTCGTTTGGATTTTTGGCGATTTGGTTACTTGTCAACGCTGGAGAGACGGCAATACAAGCTGTTCGAGATCATAAAATCAGGAAAACTCAAGACAAACGAATTCAGCTATATTGGTGAGTCAAGCCTAAAAATCAAAGTTAACATCTCACGGAACTATCAGAAGAAGAGCAATGAGAAAAAGATCATTTGCACTAATCGTACTAAATAAACCGAGTCAAGTTGCCATTTGCCTGGCCTACTTCACTGGATCCGGGAAAAATATTCGGTGCTAACAAAACACGGCCAAGGGTTATTCGGAGAGTTCGTTTTCTGTAAAAAGATAATCACCTTGCAGTGCCCGTTAAATTAGCAAATAATTTCTTTGTACGAAGAGCATATATAAACCTGTTTCAATTTTAAAACTCATACCTATAGCTACTAGAAATATTTTTCATGAAAGCGAGTATGTTTAGCGCGGCTGGAGCAAATTCGAGTTAAACAATTCAAATGATTCGGTGTGTGGTTTTAGGAGATCTTTCCCTAAAGATAAAAGCCAATGTCCACTTGTACCAAAAGGATCAAGTTTAATCTATCTTCATCTAATAAGGCTCGTAGAAGTCAGAATTCCTTCACGATAACGAACTATGCCCGCAGTGATGACCTTGTGACACGGGCGGTAGTTGAGCCAACAGGCCAATTATAGGTTGAGCGGAAGGGTCATATTGTTCAGATTGTTTGTCGTTCATGCTCAAGGTGAGCTTACTAGCTATAGGATCGACACCATGCAGTTGGTTGAAAAACATGGGATAATTGCTTCAAGTTATTTCACTGTCTATAGCCAGAGTTAGCTGAGCAATGAAATCCATTTACGACGCTTTTCTTCTCAAATTTCGACCATAATCTTAATGGTATAAACATAAATTATTGCCTTTGACAGAGGAGAGCGCTTTCTATTTTCGACATATTCTTGGGTTTCTCGCGTGGGCTTTTTCCGCGAGGATCACAAGCGATGCCATTTGATTTCAAGGTTGTGATGGACTGACTGGCTAGCCTTAGTAATCATCCGGCCATCATTCGCTCGCTCTACGCTCGTGCTTGCCCTCATGAAGTGCTTTCGATACGTTGAGGGAACTTGCATCTATTTCTTCAAAGTATCTACATGCAATACAATACAGAAAGCTGTGTAGTGGTGTGTTTTCTAGAAAGCGGATCGTAGAATTCAATGGAATGCACTCTGTTGATCTTTGATTATGTCATAATCGCACTAAATTTAATTCGTATCCAATAGGCTTGCGTGGAAATAAAAACTCTTCATTCCCTTCCAAGTCCCTCTACAACTAAAACACAATTATGATAATTTGTCGCAACTCCTTGTCCGTCTGGGCGCAAGTTCATCATTACTCCTACGAGTAACACTTTAAGAGTGCGGAAACATAGTGCGGAATTGTACAATGTTATGTTTATTTTTCGCTCACGACCCTCTATCCAGATTGGCATATGTCACCTTATACATTTTCCGCGCGATTATTGAAAATTGTTTACGTGATCGGTAAACATTCAGAGTAAAATTTTCAGCTTCGCCAATGAGATGAAAATGCCAAAAATAGGAAATCTGCCGCTGCATATACCGAGGTTTATTGAAAAATCTTGCCAGATTACTTTGTTGTTAGTGGACCGAAGATGAGGTGACTGTTCTTGCTTTGTATTTTTGACCGCCATACAAGGCATAAAGAATTTGTAGTGTTTATTTGGGAAATTTATGAATTGCGAACTGAAGGTACTAGGCAAAAGAGTATGCAAACCAAATTTTAGGCACTAAACTTCTACAGAAGTTGCCCGGCGGCGTTTTCAATTTTTCCATATATTTGTCTGTAACTTTTTCCCGGAAATTTTCAGTAACAATTACAGAGAAAGATATGGAAAAATTGAAAACGCTACCACGTAGCTTTTAACGAAGGCTAGTCCCTACAAATTCCTCACGCTTTGCTTACTCGCCAAAATGGCGGTCAAACCCGTGATAAGGCCCCGGGATAAGGCCTCTTCCAATCAGTTTACAGTCATTTTATATTTAATGACTATATTTGCTAAACAGCACCTGAGAACAAGTCAGTATTAACCTTGTTCTTCTGTTTTCAATATTTCGTTTCACCATATTCAACAAATGAGATATTTTGCCGATGATGTTGGCTACATTGCTAGGGGCGGCGACTATATGCATTGCACTCGAACTTCCTGTCTTGACAGCAGTGAAAGTTGTCCATAGCTTAAACAAACAAATGGATATTTAAGAACAAGAAGGCTTCAAATAATAATTTCTTGTGTTCGAGAGATACGCAAGCTTTGGGTATGGTGCATATGAAGGTAAGCCGCGGACAAAAAGTTCCACTCGTCACTACGGCACTTCATTTTGTCGTTTCGTGGTTACTGCGCATGCTTGTCGTTAGGCCGTTGCCGGTTATCGTTTCGACAACGTCATGGTTTGTCGTCGAGTCATTTTGTTTCTTCAGTGTTCCATTTCATCGTTCCATCATTTCGTCTTTGCGTATGAACCGCGTTGACCTGAGAACGATACTCACAGCGCTCAACATGGCAGCGATGGAGCGCGGTACAACATCAGATGAGTTAAAAGTTTTTATTCGCTCGAATATTCAACAAACCTTGATTGGGGTAATTGGTAATCTTATGGATGAGAAAGATAGTATCGATTATTTGTGTGCCACGATAGACAATCTTTTGGACATCTTTAATCGAGTCTCATCCATTTTCTGTATTCCCACGGAACTCGAATCAAGTCTCAGACGTGCACGTAAAATTTTGGTGGACAAAGAAGATGATACAATGTTTAGAAAGACGGGTTTTAGAGGACGACCTTCTATTGTTATTCCTCGAGAACAGTTGGAATTGTGTCTTGAATATGGTTTCTCCACATCGAAAGGGGCCAAACTGTTTGGAGTTTCCAGAGGATGGCTGAGTTCTCTGGAGGATGGCTGAGTTCGACCTGCAGAAGAAGCCTTATTCCTATTTATCTGACATGACCTATGAAAGCATACTGTTCAACAGCCTAAGTGTAAGTTACGTTTGTAATTTATAGCGGAGCGCGCGCGCAGAGCACCATAGCTAAGAAAATACTGGTAACCCATCGATGTATTATAGCCATGACGTCATCGACCGTCCGTCAGTACGTACGTACGTACGTCCGCCCCTTCATGTAAGTCAAACGTGAAAAGTCGCACTGTTACAAGTTTGTAGGCGCAGAGTTAATGACCATAAACAAAAATTTGATAATGAGGAGCTCCGCTTTTAGGCTTGGCTAAATCTATATATTATGTTGCTAGAAAGCCAACTAAGGAATGAACATTTTGGGGGGGGTGGAGGGTGGAATAGAGGGGATTGTAACTAAGTAATACTCTTGCTCTTAGCTCGAATTTTTTTGTCATCTTGTGTTTGCACAAGTTTTATTTTGTAGTTGTATTTTGTATATATTCTCTTCTCTATTCACAAATGATACAGTTGATGCATGACAATATATAAATAAATACAAAATTCTTAAAATAAGGGTTTCTTAAAACTTTGAAGGATAAAAAATAAACAGTAAAAAACGACGTTTCGACCGCACTTCGGTCATTATCAAGCATTTTCGCGACAAACATTCTTTGGTTGCAAAAGATCTTAAAAGGAATTTTAGAGTTTTGATGAAGTGCACGAACAAATTTGACTTCCTCGTCTATGAAATGATTTTTATTCAAAAGTTAAGAGCTACTCTCAATGTGCAATCGGACTCAGTTCGGCTAAGGTTTTTATCAGCTTTTACTAGTTTCTTCTTTGTACGTTTTTATTATCCGTTTACAACTGCAAATCTTTTTATTCTTCTTAAATACACACATGTATATTTACCATTCACTTGAGCCGGATAATGACCGAAGTACGGTCGAAACATCGTTTTTTACCGGATACAAGATGCGCCAACCATAAAAAGAAAAAAAAAAGGGGAAGGGCACAATATTATAGAGGAACTAATTATGGTCCTTTGCAACCAGTCTTAGTTATATTCATTCAAAATTTCGTAGAGTGGTGTAGCTTTCTAGCTTTCTACAATGAAAAGTCAAATAATACCCAAACACATATTATATTACACAGACACACGCAAACTGACAACAAACTAAAGTTATTATTTAGCAAAATAATGTTTTTTATCTTTCGCTTGCTCGCTTTCACCTTTGGCTTGCCAGAAAAAAATGGTCCCTCCCGTAAT
>BLFN01000029.1:1205165-1210165 GCA_014634225.1 Acropora yongei | reverse complement strand
ATTGAAGTTTACATAGCTTATTCTACTGTACTTTTTTTGGTGTGTGTGTGTAACCCTCGGTGATTTACGAAAAATGTTGTTTCACGCAGCGCAAAATAAAAGGTTTTGGGCCTAGAAGGATGATGTCGATGTTGTCAACTGCCGGGTTGAGTTAAGTCGTGCTTGAGCTGAACAACCCCTGTGGAATTCCGTTTAGATGAGTCATGGAGGAGAGGTTATAAATCGCGAAACTTGACGGAAGTAACTGGAACACTTGGAAATTTAAGATGAAACATTTTTTTATGGCGAAAGGATTATAGAATCTTCTAGACGGTTCAGAAGTCCTTGCAAGTGAATTAAGCGTCAGAGGCGGCGGCGGCACTTTTCCATTCGCGGTTACACAAAGTGTTCTTAGTCAACAATTGTATTGGCGATTGACAGTGCCCAGCTTTACTTGGTCACCTCGTGCGAAGAACCTAAGCAAGCCTGGAATGCCTTGAAAAACCACTTCGAGCGCGAGATTCACGCCAACAAATTGCTTCTGAAAAAGAAGTATTTTCACTCCGAGTTGAAAGTAGAATGCACATCGGTTGATCAACATCATATATTTTAAATGAAGGATATTACTGAAAAACTTGTGGCAATTGGGCCGCAAATTTCTCAAGAGGATGAACTTGTGACTTTGTTAGGAAGTTTACTTAGAGGTTTGGCGACCCTTATCACCGCCATTGAAGCTGGAAGGAATTGTGTTAGCTTGGATTATGTTCATGAACACACGAAGGAATAAAGCTATCTGACCTGATCACTGAGTCTGATCACGGCTGATCGATTCGGGTGCATCAACGCATATGACAAAAGAGGAAGTGCTGTTTTTCGTGTCGTGAAGCATTTGGATCTGGACGTGTTCAAATGAATACGCTGTTTCCAGGAACTGCGACTAAGAACGCTGTCTTGTATGATGTGCTGTACGTGCCCAAACTAACCTGCAGTCTGTTTTTTGTACGAGCTGCAGTTGCTAAGGGTTACGCTGTCGGATTTGGCTCTAATAATTGCTGTATCTGGGATGAGAATGGAAAGCGTCTTGGAAAAGGGGTTACTGGCTGATAAACCATATCAACTAGATTAATATTGTCAAGTTTGTCTCTACTGGGTATGCCTCAGTTGCGCAATCTCGTAGCGACTTGTGGCATCAACGTCTCGGACATGTACGCGAGTCACGCCTAAAGAAATATGTTCGGGACGAATTTGTGCAAGGGATTTACATCGAGAAAATTACTGAACTTTCATTTTGCGAAGGATGTTTGGCAGGAAAGATGTGTCGAAAACCGTTTCCCACAGTGGGAGAGATTCGGTTGACAAACTACAGCAGTTGCATAGTGATGTGTGCGGTCCAGTTCAAACACAATCGATTAGAGGAGCTAGGTATTTTATCGCGTTTATTGACGATTACGGCTCGGTGTTGCGCTGTATACTTAGCTTCATGAAACACAAATCAGAAGTGCTTGACAAATTTAAAGAATATAAGTCACAACTACCAACTTTGGGGGCAGAGTGATAGGAACTTTTCGGAAGGACAATTGTGGCCAGTATCTGTCATCTGCATTTCAAAACTATCTGAGGGGGAAAGGAATTATATATGAGTTGACAGTGCCACACTCACGCCCAACAGAATGGTGTATCAGAACGAATGAATCGAACTTTGGTTGAGTCAGCACGTAGCTCGATGATCGCGCATGCAGGATTATCAGGAGATCATTTTTCTTTGGGCCAAAGCTATCTCTGAAGCTGCGTATGTGAGGAGTCCCCTTCCCACAACGGCTCTAAAAGAAAGAGAAACTCAATTAAAGAGAGAAAGAAAAGAAAAAGAGAAACTTATGAGTGTTGGTATGGTAGGAAACCGGATGTGATCCACTTTCGAGTATTTGGCTGTATGGCTTACACCCACGTGCCAGACTGCGAACGGCGAAAGCTAGACACGAAGTCAAAGAAGATGCATTTCGTGGGCTATAGCTTGACTCGAAGGGTAATGGTCTTTTTGATGAGACGAACCGAAAACTCTATATCCGGAGAGATATTGAGTTTAACGAGAGTGATTTCGGCCAGAAGTCAGCCATGACTACAGCACCAGACCCAAAGAACATGGTGGTGAAGCAGAATGCTGACACCACAGCAAAAGACGAAGAAGAAGGAGCATAAATTAGGAGATCGGAGACTGAAGAACAGAAAGAACTCCGAAAATCTGAGAGAAAACGTAAAACACCTGTCAGATATGGTTACGACGACACCGCAAGCTACCGCGTGCGCTATGTTGCCTATCAACTAAGTGAGGTAGATGAGCCCTCAACCATACAAGAAGCAAAGTCAAGTGATCTTGCGGCAGAGTGGAAAGTGGATACAAATTCAGTGCCGTATCTCTCTGATTGAGAACAAGACATGGAAGTTGGTTGACTTTCTCCCGGATCGGAAAGCTATGGGATGCAAATGGGTGTTTAAGCTATTGAAAGTATATGTGGACGGTAGAGCTAGTGGAATGTTATAAAGCACGTCAAGTAGCCAAGGGTAACGCCCAGAAACATGGATTGATTATGATTACATTTTTCCGCCTGTAGTTCTCTTTTTGCTAGCGTTTGCAGTCAAGCATGATTTCCTGATTTATCAGATGGACGTTGAGACAGCTTTTCTCAATGGCAAACGTGATGAAGCAATTTACAATGCTGCAACCGGAAAGATACGTGAAACCAGGAGAAGCAGGTAATGCAATACCTATTAAGCAAAGGCCGTATCGAACCAGTCCTCACTGACTGATCGTCAAGTAGAAGATATGCTTCAAAAGGAGATAATTAGACAATCCGTTTCTCAATTCACCTGTAGTTCTCGTCAAGAAAAAGGGAAGGGTCAGAAATTAACTTTTTTAGGCAGGCTGAATTTTTTTTTTCCAGTCGCTATATGGAAAAATGTGGTCGCCAAAAAGTGTCATTAAGATTTTTCCTTCGCAGCGAAACACAAAACAAAATTTGCGGTCGCCAGATGGAAAATTCTGGTCGCCAATTTTTCTTTTAAGAATAAGAACCAAGAGAACGCGTTTGGGCCGAAATGGCGATTTCGTCTGCTAACGAATAAGATAAAATACAAACACGAATGGCGGCCATATACGCAGTTTCGTGCGAGTGCCAAGTGTTTCAAATCAACTTTATACCTTCTCTTGTCTCTACCTTTTGGAGAAGATTTCAGAACTGTGACATATTTGGACACTACATCGCCTGAATAAATATTCAAGAATGCACGTGGCTTCTTACGCCCGCAATACGTATGTTATGGGAAACCGCTGGAAAAGCTCGCACTGATCATAAATGGGAAACGTTGTAGTAGATTTATAATTACGGGAAAATTGGTTTTATATTTCAAAAATAATGGCAGGGTGAAAAGTAAATGACCAATTGGCGGGGGCTTTGAATTTTATTTCAATCGATTTGGCTGAAAATCACAGTTATCGTTTGTATAATTATCGTGGCATGAACTAGTTAATCGCCCACTGGCGACCAGTTGTGAAATTCTCGTTTCCAGTGCAAAATTTATAGTCGCATCGGCGACCCGGAAAGCGCAATTTCGGCCCGTGAAGGATTGTAGTTTTTACGAGGAAGGATAGTTTTCCCACACGCTTTTGGTGTCAGTTACTCTTGATGCTTTGAATGGAACTAAGTAATTTCTCTACCCGGATTCTCGACCAATATAAGTCGATCAGCCCGGCTAACGAAAGGGACCGGGACTCTGGGTTCATCTTGAGAAATCACTCTGACTCCAGTTTAGCAACAAATCAAGTGTATTCCAACTTCAAGCCTTAACTCACTCTTAAGTCTCTTACTTTACCTTTACACGGATCAATATATACTACGCTGGCACCCTTGTACAACAATTGGTCTTTAGTTTTCTCAAAATGAGTACTAGACATGATAAATTCGAGAGGGAAACACTTATCTGAGATACACAAAAAAACTGCTAGAGATGATAAATTCAAGTAGGGCTACCACACGGGTCGCACGTACAATGGAACGCGCACGTACCAGTAATCATAACACGAAGGATAATCGAATCAACTATATGACATAACCCCCTCGTTAGATTAAGCATCGTCCCGCTGCAGAAAATCAGAAAAAACTAAAATATTGCAAAACAAGAAAACATAATGTAAGGTATAATCATCTGCTGATGATATCTTTGGGATACCATTCTCCAAAACTCCGACTTTTGGGTGGCTAACAGATCGCTTAAACGAAAGGTGTCGCAAGTCACATGGCTTCATCGGCAATACGGATGATTTGTGTTGCCGTTTGTTTTCCAAATAGCCGCAAGTTTTCAGGCTAAATAAAATGTCACAAGTGGTATTGGTAACAAAATAAATAAATAAATTCGAGAAGGAAACTCTTAAATATACATAAAATACTAGACATAATAAATTCAACTAGCTAGCTAGCACGCACAATGGAATGCGCACGAACCAGTAAATTTACATAATCATATAACAGCAAAGACTAATCTAATCAGCTATTCACCAATAAAGAGGAATGACAATGTTCGTAGGTCAGTATAACAACTCGGTCATCTATCCAGTGTGTCTTAAGCATATAAAGTGCACAACTTTAAGGCACCAAAAACAATCAACTAAACCGTATTATAAGTAAAAGAACAGACAAATGATAATTATTGAAGCAGTTTCAGATACGAGTATTCAACAAAACAGGCAAAAACAAAATTAAAGCGACGGAAACGCGCATGCGCACAATTTGACTTTTCTTCCTCAATGAAATCTAACCGCTACACAGCGGACGCACTTACTTCTTAGGGGAATCATTAACAAGTGAACTTTTCCTACGTATCCGTGCCTCTAAGGTACTTTCTCTCCTGAAGGGGAACAGAGTAAAGTTTGTTGGTTATATAAAGTCAGTACACAAAGAAGGCGCAGGCAGTAGCAGCATTAGCCTCCCAGCCAGGCTCCGTCCTGGCCTGTTGTGAGGCTATGGTAT